>LR990875.1:1213206-1813206 GCA_905163395.2 Endotricha flammealis | reverse complement strand
GACTTTAAAAAGTTGTCACAAGCAAATTCATGAGGAAACCAACATACATTAAAATACATTGAGAGAAGGATGGTTGAGAAGCCTGTTGCACCAAGCCTCAAATAGATGAAACAAAAAATATTACTTACTGCAATTTCAATACACTTTGTGTCCGTTAGACTTCGCAACATCTTAATTTGCATATTCAATTTAGCGCGATGGCCAATTACAGGTACTAATAGTTCTTTTAAGTTGTCTTCCGACAACATTTGTAGTGTGTCTAAATCTATTTGATGTTCTGAAAAAAAAATGAAATACCTAAACTTACTTATTTCCATAATATGTCAAGAGGGACCTGGTTCGCGTCACGGTCTGGGCCTGTACCAATGAGTAACTTTCTAACCTATGTACGGACTTATCAATGTTTCTAAGTAACGCGACTCTGATCTTATCACTTGCTTAAAAACGTGAAGAAAAACGTGGTGAGGAAACCTGCATGTGCTATACACCTCTAAATACGTTACGTTTCTCACCAATAATATGACCGGTCCCGTAGTATGGGATTCAGTTCCGATTTCGACACGTTTTTTCTAGTAAACACTGCAGCAGCTCCACATTTACCAGAATGAGCGTGCAACTGGCCGTAAGTAAGGTACCTACCTAATTAACTTTTACGTCGGTTAGGTAGGTACCTACCTACCCTACTTAGAGCTAGCCGATTATTTAATTAAATTTAACACACTTTATTGTGAATCATGCTGTAAATAGATTTAAATATCACTGGAGAATGGCTTCTTGATGAACATTAATCAATAACAATCATGCTTACCTTTAAACTGTGGAATATAAATTTGAAGACCCCAGGAGCGGAGATAATCCGCCATGGAGTCTGGAGTGTCTTCCTGTTCTGGAACTTCCATGTCCGTAAGCCTTTTTAAATAGCTTACTAACATTCGCCACTATTAATTTATAATAACAAAATGGGGCAAGGCAACAAAAACGTTTAGTATACCTACTCACTCACTCTGTGATTACGCGCGCGCGCAAACGACTACGCAAGGCAACAATTTAAGTGCCGGCCTGCCGGCCGACCGAAGTGCGAACAAAATAGCGCTTTTTTAAAGGGCTGACAGCCCGTTTTCGCTTACATAAGTTGGCAGCACTGGTTTGATTACTCAGTGTTTAACACTATGTAATGGGTAAAAAGAATACCTTGTTTAACAAAAGTCGAAGTTTTGCTGATTCGAAAAATTACGTGCTTTTGTTACTGTATGTCAAATAAAAAATGTACATGCTACCTATATATTTAGTCACATGCAATCGATGATTGGATAAGATATTATGAAACAGTTTGGATAAAATATGTTACACATTTTGTTATTGTTCGTCAAGCTAAGTTTGTTAGAATTTCACCAAAAAATGGTTTTCTAAAAAACAAACCGAAAACAACACACCAGTTTTGTCATCACAATAAAAGTAGTTTGATGAGAAATTATCAAGTACTTTGTTTAAGATATAATGATGAGTATTGTTATATATAACTTAATAGGTTAGGTTAACTTAGTTTAGTTAATGACAAATAAAAAATTGTTTATTTAAAATCAAACTAAATTTAACATAACCAGTTTTATTGTCACAATCAAGCTAGGTTAGTTATTTTAAGCTTACTTTGTCAAGTACTAGCTAAAATTTGAAATAGTCGAACTAGTTCGGTAAAATACTTTTTTCAGTGTAAGTCCATTAAAAGAACATAATGCGTGATCATTTCTTTAAATAGCCCTTTAATTTGATGGACACCCTTAACAATAGTTTTAACTATGTAAAAATGTACTTTATTGCTATAAGCCTAAGTATCAATATCGATAATTTCATGTATAAAAAAAATATAGAGTTGTGAGGACCGCTTTTTGAGTTATTATTTTAAGTGTAACCTATTGTATGAAAATAAGGTTCAATATAGGAGGAGTTTTATAAAAAAAGAAATTTATAGAGTTGTCCTTTTTGATTGATTAAGTTCTTGAGTTTTAAAACAACGATTGGAGTTTTGACTCGTGCGTTACGCGTTTTGAGTTACCAAAAATCGTTGATAGATTTTTTTATGAGACATGACTTTTTATAAGGTCTTTCCCTTATACAGCGGCTTTTATGAGGCTTGTCTTTTTTATCATAATACAGTCAGTAGCATAAACTATGTTTAACTATGTTATCACTTTAGTACCTTATCATTATAACATTGTTGACATGTCTTTAGAAATTCTAAAGATTATATTAAAGTGATCAAAATGATTGACTACATATTTATGCCTAATATTAATATCGGGACAAGCCCACCACACATTCCCACCACTGTGTCTCCTGTGTAGCCAGGATCAACAACGGCGACCTCAGATAGACAATAAGCAATGAAGCTTATTGACGTCCCGGGCAAGAAAACTACAGCTGTCTTGGAACTCACAACGAATTTAATCAGAAAGAATATAGTCGGAGTAGGAAGTATTGAAAGGACTTCGCTCCTTAACAACTACGTGAGAAACAGCAATTTGAAGCAAAAGGCATTATACCCTAGAGAGATGGCAAATCAAGTGAGGCTCGATTGCCGAGCACCACGGTCTATTGTTACATTACTATTGGGACCTAATGCTATGAGCTGTTGTTTACTATTTTGATTCCAATGATATGTATTGCAAAACCTTCTAAATGCTTGATAATTCTCTCTGCCTAATATAAGAAAAACTATGGGATATAGCAAAGTGTTATTTATTAGTGTGTTGCACTGGCTGGCTGTTGCACTATGCTTGCATGCATTCAATCCCACGCTATCATTCGGTGAGTTGCACAAAAACATTTTAAAGTTAAGATATAATATTACGGCAGTCACTGTCAAACTAAATGAGAAAAAAGAAATAACTTAAGACTCGTTGTGAAATTAAGATTAATTTTGTTTCTGCAACTGGCTTGATTGACTAATTAAGGAAAAAAAAATTTAAAGACAAACTGTATCATTAATTCTAAAATGACTTTGTACAACTCCCTGTCCCAAATGTTACAAAATGTCTTTGAACAAAATGTCAAATGCCTGTCCCAAATGTTATAAAAACAACGTTTTTTTTTAAATAGCAACAAACTTTTTAATTTCTCCTTAATTAATTAACCACAGATAATGTTCCTTTAAGTAATTCAAATAAAAAAACCGGCCAAGTTCGAGTCGGACTCGCGTATAAGGGTTCTGTACCATTCTGTACAAACGGCAAAAAAATCACGTTTGTTGTATGGGACACAATTTTTAATATTTTCTGTTACAGAAATACATCATATGTGAAAACTTCAATTTTATTCTAAGTCTAGCTATACGGCTCATATGCAGACAGACATACAACCCGGTCACAGACGGACGGACGGACGGACAACGGAGGCTTAGTAACAGGGTCCTATTGACATCCTTTGGGTACGGAACCCTAAAAAGTTCGAAGTGCCCCCTGCGAGCGATCAGTCACGGGTTTGGCTCTGGAAGTGACAGGCTTGAAATTGGTGACACCGTGGACAAGTAATGAAGACGTAAGATCCGTTTATACTGGTTTAAAGTGGATTAATCCGGTTTTAACGAGTAAAAAGTTAATTTGCACGTTGCAATTACATTAGTCTTGGTTTTCAGTGTAGGGATTTACAAAGAAACTAGACCCAGCTTCGTGCTGGCTTTAGTAGGATCCCATTAAAAATATATATATATATAATACTATTACCCGCGACTTAGCCCGCGTAAAATTTGCCTATGTTGTGCTCTGTTATCCCTGACAATATGTATACAAATCATAGCGATCGGCTGCTTTGTCAAACCGTGAAGGAATAACAAACAAACAAACTCACTTATAATAATAGTATGATATCTTAAGTCACCCGGGGACAGTGTGGCTTCCCGATAGTGAAAGAATTTTTCAAATCCGTTAAGTCCGGAGTTTTCAATGCAAACAAACAATCAAATCTTTTCTCTTTATAATAATAACAGCAGTTATTGTCGCTTTTTTCGTATGATGAGTGAGAGAGCTGGTAATCTAACATCCGTCCTGCTTCCCCTTTCCTTCCTTTTTCATCCCTTCATAGGTGGGCAACGCATCCAAGACTCTTACTCTCTCTTATAGTCGTGACCACAGAACATATTCTGATATCTGTGGTCGTGACTATACATGAACAGCGATGATTGCTTATCATCAGGTGACCTGAGGACCTCGCTACCTCGTTGGGTGCTCTCCACTCCAACACGATGGACAGACCTCATCAAATCTGTGACACTGTGGCTTAAACGACAACTCACTCCTCCAAGCATAGAGCTACATGGCGACGCATCACGAGAGAAGCGGTGACGAAAGACCCCACCTAGACATGACCACGAGCACTCTGACAAGAGTACACGACTAAGAAGAAGAAGTCATAAAAAAACCACCATGTTGTCATATAAACTAAACATTGCAGTTAACAAACACTAATGTGCAAAGTGTGTTTTAACATTTACATATGTTGCAAAATTGTTTTTACTTCAAATCGTTTTTCACACAAAGAAAATGTATTGTCGTAATAAATAAAACAGTAATTAACATGGACATAAACTCAGAATAGAATATTAATTTTGTTCGTGTGTATTTTTTGTCGTGGTAGGTATCTCGACCGGGGAAGTACCATCCTCTCACGCAATATCGGCGTAAAACAGCAATCCATTTCGATCGACACGTGTAAGATCCAGAAGCCCAACCCTTCTCCATTTCCTTAAGTATTCCTTATTTAAAAAAAAAAACAATATTTTTTATCACCCCACTACGTTGACCCTCTCTTGGTGTCCACGCGAAGGTTCGAAAGAACGTTTCTCGCTCGCACTAAACGGATGTGGATTGAGCTCCCAGCCTCTGTGTTCCGCTCGTACTATGACATGGGACTGTATAAGAGGTACATTAGTGGTCTCGTCAGAGTTGGGCAACGCTTTGGTGGTACCCCTGGTATTGCTGATGTCCATAGGCGGCGGTGACCACTTTCCATCAGGTGGCCCGCTTGCTTGTTTCTCTGCCGTGTTACATTAAAAAAAACACACAGCGCCACGGCCCCACAGTAAGTTATGCATAATCTGTTTATGGCATGGGTACCAGACAACTAATATAATTATTAATACAGAGAAAACACCCAGACTCCATAAAAAATGCCATCACATAATTATTTTTATTACTAGCTTTACCCCGCGGCTTCGCTCGCGTTAATTTTATGACATAGATCTCGTTTGACAACAAAACAACCCATAGCGCGACTTGTGGCGCCGTCTGTTGGCCGATACAGCGCCCTCTATAGTAGAAAAATTATTTTCCCATTGGAACGACATACTTTCACGGGATAAAAAGTAACCTATGTTGGGCTCTGTACCCCATACAATATGTACCTTTTCATAATGATCGGCTGCTTAATCAAGCCGTGAAGGAATAACAAACAAACAAACTCACTTTCTCATTTATAATGTTAGTAAGGATAAGGGTAATAATGCCCGAGCGGGAATCGAGCCCGAATCATTTGGTGCCGAAGAATGCCGAAGATAAGATCACTCCACTACCGACGACAACCACCAACTGTCGACTAAATACAGTTTAATTTACTAATTTGTTTATGGAGATTTAACGCCGAAACCGATTTCATTATTAGTCATGCTGACGTCATTGAGAGGTCGTTACTATTAGCAAATACTATAGAAGACTAATACCCACAGCTCTTGACGTTTCTCATACAATGACTTGGCAACCTCCGTTCACCTCATGCCGCTAGGGGCGCTATAACATTTTGCATACAAAACGCACAGTTCACCTCATGCCGCTAGGGGGCGCTATAACATTTTGCATACAAAAGTTTTGAAATCGTTCACCTCATGCCGCCCTCATGCCGTAGGGGCGCTAGTGTCGCGTCTTGCCCGAATTCTTCCGAAGCTGTGGGTATTACTCGTCTATAGTATTTGCTATTAGGGTCTCCGTGCACTACAAAAATAAACAGTTACATAATGAGGAAAAAGTTTAAATAAACAGTTACTCATTTGTCTAGTGTTATTTGTAGGATTCATGTACCCTTTCCTAAGAGGTGCATTAGAGGTCTCGTCAGAAGTGGGCAACGCATTGGTGGCGCCCCTGGTGTTGCTGATGTCCATGGGCGGCAGTGACCACTTTCCATCAGGTGGCCGTTGTCTGCTGTATAACATTTAAAAAAAACTTATTATGCTTAAATTGCGCAATTAGTCACTCATCGTCGAATCAATCAATATATTATGTGATTTAAAAAAAACTTACTTCCATAGGCCATAACATAAATAAGGAAATTATTTGCTTTTAAACTTTCTCTTCATCTCAATAGCTCATTAGTTATGTTCGTACATATATACACATGTAAATTACTGGGTTTCCCCGCTTCCGACTTCATATTCATTCAATTATATGAAACAGGTACAGTCAGCAACGGGAGTCGATTACTTTAGTACCATATCAAACTACTACATGGTACCAATGGTACTAAGTGATAATCTACTTTTGTTGCTGTCAGTACCTCCGGTATTGCAAAGATTTACATTATTGCATTTTTTAGGGATCGCTACGCAAAGGGTGCCAACGTTATTAACTAAGCCTCCGCAGTCCGTCTGCCTGTTACCAGGCTGCATCTCATGAACGGTGTCAGCGCGTCTCCCGACTCACTGCCGAGGGCTGTGTATTTTATCCATTATTGTCTATTATGCAGGTGGTTTTTTCTAGTGGTAAAATATTTATGAAAAAAATATGCTAGCTCGACCGAGAAGTACCAACCTCTCACAGAAGAAAGCTAGCTCGGCTAGAGAAGTACCAACCATAGAATATCGGCTTGAAGCAAAAATGCCTTTCTTTTCCTCACCAATTGTCTGTCTATTCACCTTCCATGCAGCTACACATTAGCAGCGCCCCCTAGTGTTGCTGACCTTAAACATGTTGGCTGACTAACTAACAAGCGTTTTATTGAAAGAGATTGTCTTAAATACGGTTTAATAGACACAAACTGATGTAACGGGTGAAGAAATTTGATAATTGTCTTGTCGGAATTAGAGCAACCGTTAAACGCTGCGATGTTATCGGGTCGTGTGATCACCCCTTTATTAACTAGTGACGTTTATTTACTAGCTTTTTTGCCCGCGACTTTGTCCGCGTGAAGTTCCGCACCCGTTTCCATGGGAACCACATTGAATTTCGGGAAAAGCCTATGTCACTCCCTGATAATGTAGCTGTCTAATGGTGAAAGAATTTTTGAAATCGGTCTAGTAGTTTCGGATATTCAATGCAAACAAACAAACAAATCTTTCCTCTTTATAATATTAGTATAGACGAGAAACCCGCGCAACTTCGTTTGCATATATTTATTTATGCACAGCTGCGCCACCTATATGAGACTTTTGATCAAATCCTACGGAAATCGCGTACTTTTCGAGATAAAAAGTACCCTATGTGTTAATCCCAGGTATCAGCTATCTACGTACTAAAAATCATAAATAATGGCCGAGCCATTTGAGCGTGAAGAAGTAACAAACATAGCACACAACATTATGTTACCACAATAAGATAAGGCCAACTATTGAATTTCCTTGGATCATATTATGATTTTAATCGATACAATCGTAAACCGTCACCATGATCGATGGCTCGTTAAATATCGATTTGTGATCAATGATTTGCAATCACAAGAAACCTTCTTTTACTCAATGATCTTGAAGTAATTTGCAAATATAATGAAACAACCCACTGTGTATAAAATCAATGATAAACTATATACAACAACCTTTAATCATAAATCCATAATTTAATATCCATATAAATTGTTCTATACAAAAATTCTTTGTCCTAAATGACTGACGGATCAACGCAGAGCCTATACCATCGACGTAAAGCATAGACAAGCTGTCCGGTACTCAGATTTTGCCGCATTGCGATGGTGCACATGCACGCCACCACCCTTCAGTCAGTTGCGAGCGAGCGACAGAAGCAGTGGTGTCCAATTGTAAATTTTATTTGCAGATCGTTTTTTGTCTTTTTTACAGATTGTTTTTTTGTCAATTGGACACCACTGCTTCTGTCGCTCGCTCGCAACTGACTGAAGGGTGGTGATGTGCATGTGCACCATTGCAATGCCGCAAAATTTCAGTACCGAACAGCTTGTCTATACTTTTATGTCGATGGCCTAAACGGCTGATCGTAGAGGCCTGTAAGGAAGGTATGTTCTTTGTATGAGAAGGTAATAAGATAAAGAAGTGATTACACTAAATTAATACGGAAAAACGGAAAAGACGCCAACGAAGTTGCGCGAGTTTCGTCAGTCGCTACTATAATAAAGAGGTAAAGTTTGGTGTGTAGGTGGTAATCTCTGGATCTACTGAACCGATTTCGATAATTCTTTTACCAATAGACAGCCACATTGTTTGGGAGAGTCTATGCAAATTAACCAGTGTTTTAAGCCGTCCGAAGACCACTAATAGCTTAACGACTGGGACCGAGACGCGACGGCTTAAAGTGCTCTCCGAAACACTTATTTATATAAAAAAAACTATTACTAGTAAGCATTTTAGTGATGTATATCGCTATGATAGTAATATGAATATATATCTTTAAAATAACATTCTAAATATGTTATGGCAACGCTCCTTCCCATGAAGCAAGTGTCCCAAGCATTTGTCGTTAAACTGGTTCCAAATATATCAAATACATGTTGTAACTATTCCGACTGGGGTCCTAGTTTAAGTAACTGTACTGCATTATGGGCGCACATACTAATTTTAACAATAAATGGACAGGGTCACAGAATGTATTGATTGTAAATAAGACGCTGATATCGAAAATAAACCAAGTTTTGTGTTACGTTGAAGTTAAATTTTAAAAATATTTTTGTATGAAAAATTTTACCTCCCCGCTGGAGTTGGGAGTCAAACCCACGTCTTCGCAAAACTCTCGATATCCGGCCGAGTGCTCGTTAAAATTTTTCGTTCAAAAATATTTTCAAAATAAGAATGGCTAGTTGCCCCACAAATATTAAAAAAAACAATCATGAAATGAAATTATTTATTTGCTAGGTTGTATCTTTCGTGGCGTAAGGACTCTTTTTAAATTGCGATTGGAACCATGGTGTAAACCGAGTATGTTAGATACTTCCCTAATATGTCAGGTTATTAAGATCTTTAGAAGGAAATAAGTATCAAGAAAGTAAATTAAACAAAGTAGGTAATTAGTAAATTATATATTTTCAATTAAAACCAAAACTTGGGCAGATAATCAAAATGTTTATTAAATCAATTAACTACTTTATAAACTACCACCATTTCGGAAATAAACCAAAATGACCACCGGTAAAAGAAATGGCGAAAGAAAACCGGTTATGGCCTTTTTTATCGATCAGGTATTTTAACACATCTTTTTCATACAAATACAAAATTACAATAATAATAAAAACAATTGGAACTTATCTTTAATGTCCGGCGGCCTCACAATAATTCCCGCCTAACGTTCTACCATGTCCTTATATAACCTCGCTCCCCGCCAATCGTTACAACAAGTCAAAATAGCAACTCAGTTTACTTCTAATTATAAATTAAATAAATTTATAATAAACGTAAAACAATTTTAACATAAATTTAACAAGGATTTAAAACAAATAAATAAATCGTTAACCAAGTTATTTTCAGAACGGAAGTACGACTTGTAACATTTAACAAGTCGAACCGGAAGTGCAGAGTATCATTTATTAATTTTATTACATCATAAGTAATAATAATATGATTAAAGATTATCACTTGCATTTATCATTTGTACTAATTTATTTGTGACTAAGTGACATTCAAGTTAAACACTTGAAACACTAATTTATTTGTGAACTGGAAGTGCCAACTGACAATCCAAGTCTATACACAATATCATCATATTATCATTTATCAGTACTATTTGAAACATTAGCTAACATTTACTTGTGAACCGGAAGTGCCAACTGACAATCCAAGTCAATACACAATATCATCATATTATCATTTATCAGTACTATTTGAAACATTAGCTAACATTTACTTGTGAACTGGAAGTGCCAACTGACAATCCAAGTCAATACACAATATCATCATATTATCATTTATCAGTACTATTTGAAACATTAGCTAACATTTACTTGTGAACCGGAAGCGCCAACTGACAATCCAAGTCAATACACAATATCATCATATTATCATTTATCAGTACTATTTGAAACATTAGCTAACATTTACTTGTGAACCGGAAGTGCCAAATAACAATCTAAGTTAATACACAATATCATCATATTATCATTTATCAGTACTATTTGAAACATTAGCTAACACGGCCATACTGACCGTACAGCGTTCTCGATGTACGTTAAATTTTTTTTGAAAAAAAGAAAACTATGTGCAACTATCGCTTTTCACATTAAATTACATTTGGCATTGTTACTGTTATAGTCTTGCTTTTCACATTAAGCTAACAAGTAACAACGGTCATTTGCTTTAAAAATCACATAAATTCTAGCCCCACACCTGCTGCACATGAGATAGGCAAGAAACAAAGCAAAATGACTTCAGCAGTTCATCAAGGCTTAACATTATATACATTTGGCATTGTTACTGTTAAAGTCTCGCTTTTCACATTAAGCTAACAAGTAACAACGGTCATTTGCTTTAAAAATCACATAAATTCTAGCCCCACACCTGCTGCACATGAGATAGGCAAGAAACAAAGCAAAATGACTTCAGCAGTTCATCAAGGCTTAACATTATATACATTTGGCATTGTTACTGTTAAAGTCTCGCTTTTCACATTAAGCTAACAAGTAACAACGGTCATTTGCTTTAAAAATCACATAAATTCTAGCCCCACACCTGCTGCACATGAGATAGGCAAGAAACAAAGCAAAATGACTTCAGCAGTTCATCAAGGCTTAACATTATATACATTTGACATTGTTACTGTTAAAGTCTCGCTTTTCACATTAAGCTAACAAGTAACAACGGTCATTTGCTTTAAAAATCACATAAATTCTAGCCCCACACCTGCTGCACATGAGATAGGCAAGAAACAAAGCAAAATGACTTCAGCAGTTCATCAAGGCTTAACATTATATTTACATTTGCTTTATACAGTCTAGCCCCACACCTGCTGCGCAGCAGTTCATCAGTCAAGTCAAGTTAAATCATTCGTCAGTTTAAATCTTTCATAATTATTAACAGTTTTAAAATAATTCATACTTATTACATCTGATATGTATTATCATCATATTATTTATTATTACATCTGACTAGGACTATTAAAATAATGCAAAATTTATATTATAATATAAATTAAACGCCGTTTAATCTTGGGGTTTCTAAGGACCCTGCGCGGAGACTCTCGTATACAAAAACTCTTAATAAATCGCGGTTTGTCTCAACAATATACCGTTAAGTTTTAAATTTAGAGTGTGACCTATTTTAGTTAAAACTTTAATGTAACATATTTAGTCGTTATTTAAAATTTCCAATCGTCTTATTTTTAATAATCAATAATTGTGATGCCAATATGCAGTTTGATTAAATTGTTGGCATAGGAAAAATCTAAATTTATCCACAAATTAAATATAAAGAAAATTTGTAGTTAAACAAAACACTGTTAGACAAAATATGAATCTTCCTAATATCTGCGTTTCTACAGGTTATCCTATTATGTTATTGAATTCGAATGAATTTATGGATCTTAGATCGCGACGCGATGACGCTTATTTTGCAAATTATTTTCATATATTGTATGTTACATAACATATCGCTCACTATAATACGAAGGGATGAAGAAAACTTATAAGAAAATGTACAGACGTGAGAAAAAAAACGTGAAGGTGAAGTTACATGGAAAAACAGACAAGTTTTTCAAAAGAGTTCGATTTGAAACTATGTAAAAGTTGTCATAAAAAAATCGAAATCGACCGTATTTAATTCAATGTAACCCGTTCGGCCAACCTGATATTCAGCCCGCGAGGACTTCCGTGGTTCTAACGCGACGATTGTTAATATTTATCAAATCTCACGGGAACTATTAGATGGATATAACATCTGGTAAAGTCACAGTTTAGTCTAATTTTATTAAATTATCTTTGTATTGAAATTCTAACACAATTTTATTATATTAAAACTGTTTAATTTAGAGTATTTGTTGGAGGTTTTTTTTTTATCAAGTTTTTTTTTATTTTAAACAATTACATTAATTTATTAAATTAATTCAAAAACCTTAGTTGGTTTAAAATACGAATGAACCGTTCGACATCATCGCAACAAAAACTTAGTCTAAATAAATTCTTTAGCTACAGACAATTATTACTACATTTAAAAGAAATTATAATATTATATATTAGTATTTCTAAGTAGGTAATAAATAACATAGGTGACGGTGGTGTAGTCTAAATCTATTATTAACTTTGTTACTTCTTGATCTTGACCGGTATATTGCACTTTAGCAATAAAGCTTTACAGGTAAAAATAAACTCGACTAGTTGTTATGCCCCAGCAAATGAAATTTCGAATCACGGTAATGCAGAACCCTTGAAGGGTTTACCTGCTTCTGCAATCTGAGCTAGGCTGCACCAGCAAGTTGCTCGGTGCCGTCGCACCAGACCGCAGCTTCGTCGTGCTGCCGCTATCTCATGCGGTTTTTCTGTCACTGCATTTGAATCGCGGCGAGCAGACTCCCAAGCACAGCCAGATCCATATAGTTCTATGTCTGAAATATTTTTTTTTTCAAAATATTAATACCATGTTAACACGCAGATCTATCCCACTTCTGATGTTAGATACTTCCCTAATATGTCAGGTTATTAAGATCTTTAGAAGGAAATAAGTATCAAGAAAGTAAATTAAACAAAGTAGGTAATTAGTAAATTATATATTTTCAATTAAAACCAAAACTTGGGCAGATAATCAAAATGTTTATTAAATCAATTAACTACTTTATAAACTACCACCATTTCGGAAATAAACCAAAATGACCACCGGTAAAAGAAATGGCGAAAGAAAACCGGTTATGGCCTTTTTTATCGATCAGGTATTTTAACACATCTTTTTCATACAAATACAAAATTACAATAATAATAAAAACAATTGGAACTTATCTTTAATGTCCGGCGGCCTCACAATAATTCCCGCCTAACGTTCTACCATGTCCTTATATAACCTCGCTCCCCGCCAATCGTTACAACAAGTCAAAATAGCAACTCAGTTTACTTCTAATTATAAATTAAATAAATTTATAATAAACGTAAAACAATTTTAACATAAATTTAACAAGGATTTAAAACAAATAAATAAATCGTTAACCAAGTTATTTTCAGAACGGAAGTACGACTTGTAACATTTAACAAGTCGAACCGGAAGTGCAGAGTATCATTTATTAATTTTATTACATCATAAGTAATAATAATATGATTAAAGATTATCACTTGCATTTATCATTTGTACTAATTTATTTGTGACTAAGTGACATTCAAGTTAAACACTTGAAACACTAATTTATTTGTGAACCGGAAGTGCCAACTGACAATCCAAGTCTATACACAATATCATCATATTATCATTTATCAGTACTATTTGAAACATTAGCTAACATTTACTTGTGAACCGGAAGTGCCAACTGACAATCCAAGTCAATACACAATATCATCATATTATCATTTATCAGTACTATTTGAAACATTAGCTAACATTTACTTGTGAACTGGAAGTGCCAACTGACAATCCAAGTCAATACACAATATCATCATATTATCATTTATCAGTACTATTTGAAACATTAGCTAACATTTACTTGTGAACCGGAAGCGCCAACTGACAATCCAAGTCAATACACAATATCATCATATTATCATTTATCAGTACTATTTGAAACATTAGCTAACATTTACTTGTGAACCGGAAGTGCCAAATAACAATCTAAGTTAATACACAATATCATCATATTATCATTTATCAGTACTATTTGAAACATTAGCTAACAAGTACTTAACATATTTGAGACGTGGTCGATTGACACCATGGTGCCAATTACAGTCGTTTTTTTATCATTTTGGTCTATTGAAATCAAGATTTGGAGTTAATTTCGATAGAATCGTCTAAAGTAAAATAATTATACTATTATTATAAAGTGGAAAGTTTGTAAGTATGTAACTATATTTATGTATGGACGTGTGGATGTATGGATGTTTACCCTTTCAAGCAAAAGCAACCGGACAGATTTGCGATTTGGTAGTTGTTACACGGATTAACCCTGATAGCTTTGATCTCGTGTACGTGAACAACTCGGTTTACACGCGAAATCCAGTTGTTGCCCTTCTCGGAATGATACACGGGATCAAAGTCGCGTGTAATGGTAAATACAGGTCGGCAAACGCGTGTCAGGCCACGCACAGTGCAGGATTTCATATTTGCTACACATGCATGCGAGTTAAAAATGTCATAATATTCTATGACATTTATCTGTACTAACTTCGCTTAGTTGATTCTGTTTAGTATCATCTATACTAATATTATAAAGAGGAAAGATTTGATTGTTTGTTAGTTTGCATTTTTTTGCATTGATTATTCAGTTTCGGAGCCTATGCTCCGACACTACTGAACCGATTTCAACAATTCTTTCACCAGTAGAAAGCTACATTATCAGGGAGTGGACAGGCTATAGTTTTTCCCTAAATTCAATTTGGTTCCCACGGGAACGGGTCCGGAACTTCACGCGGACGAAATCGCGGGCAAAAAAAGCTAGTTTTCTATATAAAAAAATTCTATTGTTTATGTATTAAAAGTCATTATTATATGTTTAAATATTCCAATCGCAATCATGTCTACTTATTTTAATCTATGGTTTAACTGTTATACGGTAAATATTTTGAACTTTAAATAGGACAAGGTTAGGTATGAAGGTTTGCAAACCAAGATAGCAATCATAACTTCCAAGAATTTAAACTTACGTTTTGTTAATTATTTTGACCTCTGATACTATATTATATAAACTCGTGAAAAAATTTTTTGACAAAGATTTATGTTTGAAATTTCACGCGTAAGCTATCTGTAATATAAATAAACTATCTTTCACTCACAGTTTTTATCTGACATATAAATCTAAATTGACAGGCCGGTGACGCGTTTTGGTATGGTAGTAACCCTACCTTCGGGACCAGATGATTGCAGGTTTGATCAAAACATTTTATATGACATGGTATTTGTCTTTATCTCAAATCTGCGTGTTTGTATGTATATTTACAATATTATCTGGTTTTCATAGCCAAGCAGTTTAAACTTTTGGGACCAGGAGGGCTACTACGAAACGTTAATCCGATATTTCGGCCGAAGTATCGGAAGAATTTATACCGTGAAATTCAAGGTATTTCATGGTTATTTTAGTAATTCCTTGAATTCTATCCATGAAATAACTTGTACTTTATGGTTATTTTAGTAGTTCATTGAATTATAATCATGAAATAACTTGTATTTCACGATACTTCGGCCGAAGTATCGGATTTACGTTTCGTAGTAGCCCTCCAGCCCCTTTCTCTTGAAGATAATTCTATTCTAGCTCTAACTAAATACTAAACTAAATGAAATCGGATTGTATGCTAACCAAATTGTTAGTAAAGTCACAGATATTATAATACTTAACAGTAGTAAAGTATAAAATTTCAATGGTACGGATTAGGATTTTCTGTTAATTTTGCGTTTGAAATTATACATGTATACAGAATTGAAATTAAAATCGCGATTGCTATGCAGAGTAACCCAGCGCTGTGTGAATTATGTAAATCTGACATGTGTTCTGTTTAATATTTGGAGCAGATGACAAAATTTTGGGATGCAGCAAAGGTGCTAATTGCACCTTTTCTGCATCCCAAAATTTCGTGAAAGAGGTGATCCAAAAGAAACCGAGGCTCCGGCGCAAAAATTTTGTATTCCAGATTTTAGAGGATATTCATAAATACTATTCCAAACTATCACTATCTCTCTATCGGGTGGCTAACACTTTTTCTTGCTCTAAAGGTTTGTAGGCATTTATATTAAAATCTTCGGGTCTACTATGAAGTGTCCATCCGAAACAACAAATCAAGTAGTCCTGTCAAAAAAGACATTACTAGTTAGAATAAGGTTCAAAATGTCAGTCTATATTTTCGGATTTCCTTTCATAGTTGACCCGCTTATTGTGGGTTTTTCTATTAAGGGAACCTTAACACCTCCTTAATTTACTAACCCCTTTACTAATAAACGTTGTGTAACGAGTATATAGTTTTACACTGTTTTGTCACTGTCTTTCTTGAGGAGAATCAAATGAAGTATGAAAGTGACAAAACATTGTTTAACTAAACACGCATTACACAACGTTTATTAGTAAGGGGGTTATTATGTATATTGCTGAAGAAAGTGCGAGATCTGATATTATAATCTCGATTACGGTTAGTAAAAAAACGAAATATAGACGACGATCTACAAGTGCTTACTTCCGGATGTAAACACGATCTAGGTCATTCAATGAGGAAAACAATCTAGAAATCTCGACTACCTTCAAACTTGACAAAAATATAATTTCTAAAACCACAGCTAACTTCCAGCCAAGGTTCTAACTCAAGGATAATGTCAAATTAATTTTAGTTCAAAAACTTGACTTAATATTTATTTATAGTAACTACGTCCGAAATGTCCGAATGTCAATCGTCATAATAATATTGACTATATTTCTGTATACCTACTGAGATTATAAATATTTAGTCATAGCAAATATTTATGTATACATACATATTCTGAGTAGGGTGAACGCCGAGTCGTTGGACAGGCTTGACGGTTGGACACTTCGTTTAAAAAAATATATTATATGCGATGTTAGGATTATTAGTAAACGTTAATAATATTGTATTTAAAATCTAATTTATTGTTCGAAATTCCCAAAAGGTCACGTAACTTGTATGAGAGGCAGGGCACAGCGGATAATCCGCTCAAATCGGAGCAGCCCGTCTGGGGAAGGACCTCCACCTTACAGAAGATCGTAGCCAAATAGCCATGGTCTCGGCCATGTTCTGTTCCTACGGTGAGCAAGGTCTCCAGATCTCCACTTCGGGGGGTTGGGATGGGAGGGTTGGCAACGCTTGAGTGATACCCACGGTACTGCAAGCGTCTATAGTACCATCAGGCGGGCCGTATGCTTGTTTGCCAACTTTATGGTATAAAAATAGAAAAAGGAAAAAAAAAATATTTTGCGATGTTCAGGGCGCCGATTATTAGTTTTCAATAAAGTTTAATTTTTGTTTTGTTACTCTTTTAATATTTTATATTTTTATAAAATAGAATCTGCGGAAAACCAACAGCCGCCCCCGCCCCGTGGCACGGGCACATGCTGAGCGGAGACCTTTTCAACTTTCGGAAATGATTTTTACCATAAACCCTACATAATAGTCCAATTTGTAACTAATTGTTATCGTGCTCGATGGCTATTGTTTTCAATTGCCATTTATCTGCTTCTGTTATACAAAACATAATTCCTATAATGTCTTATCAATAAACTTTATCAAATATCTGAAGTATCATTGAACAATGTCAAATCTGACTCGAATGATAAACTTGAAAATATTACACAACGTAAAAAACCCAAAATTGCCTGATTTTAAATTCTTCTAAGGTGTTCCTTCACCGGGAGCTTTCGCGTGTAATGTAACGTTCAGATTCGAGCATAACAGGCAATTACAGCAGTGAGGGAGGCGAACGCTCGTCAGTCAGGGAGGTAGTATTGTAATGTAATGCTCAAAGTCGAATCTAAAATGTTACATTACACGCGAATGCTCGCAGTGAAGGAGCACCTTGATTCTTTATAACTCTGCCGTTCTATCCAAAAGTGCAGTGTTAGGCCGAAGAAGATATGACAGCAGAATTAAAGTGTATTTTTTTGTGATTTAAGAGCTACATAGCCTTTTTATTTACAACCCAAACACAAAGTCCACTGAGCTCCAAACAATTACAAATTATCTTCTAAATGTCCAAATATAACATCTCTTACTTCACCTTTTACCGGTGGCCATTTTTCTTGTTTCCGAAATGGTAGTTTATTTTATTAATTTTAAATGGCTAGTGAAAATGCCTGTAAAGGTTTTTAAATAAACCATTTCAGTTTCAGTCTGAGTTATAGTTTAATTTATCTGTGCAAAAGTAAAACAAACTGTTTTTTTCATCTTATTTGAAATCTCGATGGCCAATAAATCAAACGTGGAAATGATTATGATCTGCAAAAACCAGAATTACTAGTTGCAGCCAACCCGAATGGAAACCAAGTGGATTTATGAAAATTATACGTTTGTATACAAAACAACGAGATGTTAAAGAGATTCATTAATTATAAGTATTATAACTCACTTTCATTTAGTTTTAAAATCGTGGAATTTCCGAAAGTGATCTGAGGTATATTCTGGAATTTAGCTGGATCGGCATTGGATTGTTACCGGTAAGAGAGGTAGGGCACAGCGGGTAATCCGCTCAAATCGGAGCAGCCCGTCTGGGGAAGGACCTGCACCTTACAGAAGATCGTAGCCAAATAGCATTGGTCTCGGCCATGTTGTGTTCCTACGGTGAGTAATGTCTCCAGAGCTCCACTTTAGTACGCGCCAAAATTTGGGCTCACAGTTTACAAAACAACTAAAAATGGATTGTCGTTATGCACTGAGTAATGAGTATTAGTTTCGAACTTCGTTTTACGTATGCGCGAGCCAGCCACGTTGGCGACTAGTATAGGTCTAATTAAATACAAAACTAAATTGAAATCTGATTGTACGCTAACCAAATAGTTAATAAAGCTTAAAGTTTTAAAAGTACCGATTAGAATTTGCAATTAATCTTAAATTGGAACTGTACAAAATTAGCACCCCGTTCTCAGCTTTGCGCGAGTTTATGTAAGCATCCCTATTTTTTTCTGAAAATATAATAAAGCTTATGTCACCCGCGGATAATGTAGCTTTCTATTGGTGAAATAATTTTTCAAATCGGTCCAGTAGTTTTTGAGATTATTCGTTACAAACAAAAAAACAAATCTTTCCTCTTTATAATATTACTAGCCTTTTTGCTTGCGACTTCGTCCGCGTGAAGTTCCGAACCCGTTCCCGTGGGAACCACATCGAATTTAGGGAAAAGCTATAGCCTATATCACTCCCTGATAATGTAGCTTTCTACTGGTGAAATAATTTTTGAAATCGGTCCAGTAGTTTCGGAGCCTATTCAATTCAAACAAACGATCAAATCTTTCCTCTTTGTAATATTACTAGCTTTTTTGGCCGCGACTTCGTCCGCGTGAAGTTCCGGACCCGTTCCCGTGGGAACCACATCGAATTTCGGGAAAGGCTATAGCCTATGTCACTCCCTGATAATGTAGCTTTCTACTGGTGAAAGAATTTTTGAAATCGGTCCAGTAGTTTCGGAGCCTATTCAATTCAAACAAACAAACTATCAAATCTTTCCTCTTTATAATACATATTACTAGCTTTTTTGGCCGCGACTTCGTCCGCTTGAAGTTACGGACCCGTTCCCGTGGGAACCACATTGAATTTCGGATAAAGCTATAGCCTATGTCACTCCCTGATAATGTAGCTTTCTACTGGTGAAAGAATTTTTAAAATCGGTCCAGTAGTTTCGGAGCCTATTCAATTCAAACAAACAATCAAATCTTTCCTCTTTAAAATACTAGTATAGATTAAAAATGCGAATTGAAGAGTAGCTGATCAAACTTGGTTATGATTACTTATGATTCATACTAATGATGAAAATATAACTATTTATAATAATAATGTATTATTTAATAATAGCTTTCGCTTTATAATTAAAATAGAAATAAAAGATCGTTTGTTATTTATTGTGAAATTAAGTCTTGCGCGTGCAAATAATAATATAAAATGATAATACCTAAATGATATTTGGTGCTCTGTTTCTTATCTATGCACTTACTAAACTAATATTATGAAGAGTTTGTTTGAACGCGCTAATCTCACAAACCATAATTGAAATTTAGTGTTTTATAAGCCCATTAATCAAAGAATGCTACAGCTTGTAGCCTAGCCTACGGACTAAACAGAATAGAACGAAACGGAAAAACGAAAAAAGAAGAACAGACGAAGTTGCAGGGTTCAACTAGTATAACATTTTAATTTATTCTAATAAAAATGCTAAAGTAATTCTGTACGCTGCACCACAGAATAACTACTAGTGCTGCACTGATAAAGGTATGTATCATTTTTGTGGCCGAAATCACCCCAGAAATTAAAACTGGATCAACTAGATCCCCTGAATTTACATGTTTATGTAAATCAATACATAATAACAGTGATGTTCATAAAGAAAGTACCTAACTATATCAATAATCAAGTATCATATACTTGTCTTATCTTATAGATAAATCTGTTATCATGAAAACAAACCGACAAAACTGAAAAGATCCCATAAGTAATCAATCATTTAACAACGTTCAGTTAAAATGAGTCACATTGTTCAGTTATCGCAAAACCTCAAATGTTTAACTGTTCAGATGAAGTAAACATAACCAGTTGAAGTTCAAGTACATGCTTAAGCCTAACATTTACTATCTCCGACGATAAAATCCACGTTTCATGCTAAAACACATAAAAACTTTACGATGCCCTAACATATTTTACTAGTAACTGCTCTTTAATTAGAACTTGGATTAGAAAATAAAACAACGTAAGATGAAAGTGCTATTGATACAGTAAAAAAAAGATCTAAAACAATGGTGCCATTCAGCATTTGAAAATCACTCACCATGCGTTCTGGAATTGCGCGAACAACAAAACAAAATCACAAAAACACAGCACTTTATGTTAAAGAAATTTAACACTGGTCCCAAAACACACCCTTGGGTAAGACTCGAATTATTTGTTATAGAATTTCGTATTTCGTTTGACGCGTGCGGTGCGGTTTGTGAGCGCGTGCCTTTCAATAGCTGCCCGCTTTCAATACTGATCAACGACTGACTGACGCTGTGCCTGCGCCGGCGTCTGCCCTCTCTGTTTACTATACGCCATATGCAACATTATCAAACGCTTCAGACTGATTTTCGACCTTATGTCTAACAGTTAGATTAAGTTTTACATTGTCAACATCCTTTTATGATTACTTATCTGTGTTAGTAAGACGGACGTATGTTTGTCACTTGTATGAATGAAATATAAACTCGCATAGAGCTTTTGTAGCGCGCTTCTTTATTATAGCCTTAATTAATGTTTTCAAATGGATGATATAGCGTAACTCCTTGTGGGAGAAGATTATCTCAACGTTTATGATTCATTGCCGTTTGTTTTAAAATGTTTTTCTTAGCTTCATCTCATGCGTTTTCGTGGAAGCCTGCCGTAAGATGTATGTTTCTACTTGGAATTTTAGTGGATGGCATTATTCCAAATGACGATTGCATCTAAAATTGTTATCGCACTGCCAGTAAAGTCATATTTTATCAGAAGAGTTTTTAAGGAAGGTTTTAGATGTTACAATAAAAACTTTTAAAATTTCGATGGCGATTTTTGAAAGTTCTCAAACCAGCTAATTCACATTTTTATGCCTTCTTTTCCAAGCTGTCAGAAATGCCTACGGGTCTATTTGTAATTAAAACATAGGGAAAATAGTTAAATTAATTATAGAAACGGGTCAATAATACATTTAAAAGGCGTCTAATAGCCCCTTCACACTTGGCGTAGGCCTTCGATGAGAGGTACCGTGCATCTACCACAGAATAACTACTAGTACTGCATCTACACCGCAGTTACTTTTTGTGGAACGTTTCCAAGTGTTAGAGGGAACATCCGATATTTGAAAAGTCGCAAAGGTTTAAGAATGTTACCTAATTTTATTGTGTTGCATTATGTTGTTTTATTATGAATATCAGCGCAACAAAATTGTTTTTGTTGCGCTGATATTCATTTTGTTAACTAAATGTAACGTTTTATAAATAAATAAATAAATAAAAATGTTGCACCACAAAAAGTAACTGCAGTAAATTGGATTGGATGCACTGGTAAAGAGTGTGCGACAGTTTTACGTCACACACGAGAACGGTTTTACATTTCCCTCCTTCTATTTCAAAATATGCAAATCTGAACACATCCGATCTTACTTTATTTCAATTTTATATCAAAAATTCAACTTTAATTGACACAGTATTGGAATATTAAAAATCTGTCGCAATGCAGTCGATGCGAAAATGGTTGCCAGCTGTATTCTTGTTGATATGCCAATAAAAACGCGAAGTAAAAAATATTCAAGCTCTTGGGTAATGTCACAAACTAACTCCACATCAAAGTTCATAGTTTCTTTCGTCGTATCAACCCATCAATCATCCTGCAGGGATACGAGTCTCTCTTCAATCAAAGTGGATTTGAGCGTCTGCTACGCTGCTGCAATGTGGATTGCTGGAGGCCAGTGTTTTTAATCCACCTGAAGGCCACCAACTTGACTGTCCTAAACGTGCCGTCTGAAGTTCCACCCATCCAAACATTGACTAGGATGACGACGTTGCAGCCTAACTAAATGATGACAAAAAACAGTGTTAATAAACTAAATTATTCATGCTTCGGGTCGCGGTTGTTTTTGATGGATGACAAACGTTAAGCAAAGTCGGTGGCGTATCCCTTCAATGGGATAATTCATGCATACTAGTTCCATGTCCTTGACTGCACTGTTAAAAACCTGTATTCCTTACTCCTGCAATACATTCCTTGAAATAAATTTTGTTTTGACAGTGACATTGTTTTATTTAACATTCGTTTCGCCCCCTGACCTCGAATCAGAACTACGACAATTGAACACTCATAACCTAGTGTGCACGGTGACAAGGGCCAAGTCTAACATGTAATAGAATATTATATACTTGTGGTAACGGGTGGTGGTTAGACTATTCAGACTTCATTCATTCAGATTGTTTCGCGACGATCGGAGATTTTTTCACTTTTGACAGCTAAATGCATCGAAAAACAAGATAGAATCGTTAAAAAACATCGATCGCCCCCACTAAAATTTGCTAGACTCATTAAGCCCATAACAATGAGTTACATTCGCCGAGTTAAAGATCTGGAAGCTTAATTCTTTTTTTTTATCACTATATTACTTTCCTTGTGTTAACTGATGTTCAGAGGTGGCGGTAACCACTTCCCATCAGATTGCCAGCTTGCTTGTTTGTCTGCCGTTTAACATAAAATAAATAATAAAAATAAATAAAAAAAAGTCTTTTATTTCTTACTGAGTTTAAAGTATGTACAAAAAAAGTTATTTTTATATTAACTTAGGATTTTATAGTTTTATATATCATTTATCTTATCTATTTATTTATCTTAACTATTTAACATAAAATAAATACTCCTAGATAAGTTTTTACAACATAGTTTGAACTCTATAAACATGCGATGTCAACATCATCGAGCTCCTCGTTCCATGAATATAAACGAACTTGGCGTTTTCACTACCCGTATAAAAATATAAAATTGCATCACTTGACACAAAACTATGAACAAAAGTCTAATTGAGAAAGAAAATATTATTAAAGATCGTTCTAGACTCTAGACTCAAGTGTTCCTGTTGTGAATCTCTGAACAACTTGACATGCTTCGTGATAGTTTAGGACGTGTGGACATCCAAATAAACTCAATTTAACGTATATCATACAAACCCAACAAACGGATAATCCGCTCCGCATCTTAGGTCCGTTAGGTCTCCAGAGGTCCACTTGGGTGGGTTGGGAGGGTTGGGAACGTGTGAGTGATACCCCTGGTATTGCAAGCGTCTATAGGCTTACCATCAGCCCGGCCGCATGCATGTTTGACTTTGAAGATTTAAAAAAAAATTGGTAGTGGCTCGTAAATGGGCTGGCTCGACCGGGGTAGTACCATTCTCACAGAACACGTGAAATAGCGATCATATGCCGCTATGTTTCTTACGATGAGTGAGAGACCGGGAAACCTAATAACCCTCCTGCTTCCTCCTTCCTTTTTCATTCCTTCATGGGTCAACGCATCCAAGATCTTGCAGTCGTGTCCATGAGCAGCAGTGATTACTTACCACCAGGTGACCCGCTACTTTGCATGGCTCAGTGGTTGAGTCAGACACATATAAATTGTTCTCAAATTACAATGTGGTGTGATAGCGACGGAATTTTAAAAGGTGTACAGCTTAAAAATAAAATATCGTTATTAATAGATAGCGCTCAGAGATAACGGTTGTCGCACGTAGACCAGGAGATTGTATCCTTAGAGGAATCACTCAAAAGATTTTAAAAAAATTCAGAGATGATTGTATAAAATTGAGCGTCTTTATTCTTTACTAGTGAAACCCGCGCATCTTCGTTAGCGTGTATTAATTTATGCACAGTAGCGCCATCTATATCAGACTTTTGATGAAATCCTACGGGAATCGCGTACTTTTCGGAATAAAAAGTACCCTATGTGTTAATCCAAGCTACCTACATACCAAATATCATAAATATTAGCCCAGCCATTTGAGCGTGACGAAGTAACAAACATACACATAACTTTCGCCTTTATAATATTAGTAGGCTAGTAATTGTATCCGAAAACAAACAAAATACACAAAGTAACATCTGCCGATATCCGATATTGACAGAATGAGATGGATCATTGTATCAGCCAATAACAACGCTTGTAATCGCAATGCAACCAATGGCAATGATTACATGGACCAATATGGACCAATAGGAACGTAGGTTCTAGCCTGGCATTTGCTGTGACATCACTACGAGTTTTTAGATTTCATTAATTTCCTCAATATTAATTTTATTTTCACACGGCCTCCGTGGCGTAATGGTTACCACGCCAGACCGCAGGAGGTCCCGGGTTCGATCCCCGGTCGGGTCATGATGAAAACGAACTTTTTCTGATTGGCCTCGGGTCTTGGATGTTTATCTATATTATATGTATTTGTTATAACATATAATATCGTTGAGTTAGTATCCCCTAACACAAGTTTCGAACTTACTTTGGGGCTAGCTCAATCCGTATGAATTGTCCGTATATATTTATTTATTTAATATTTTTCTCGAACGGGAACTATCACGTGGAGTACCAGTTCCCGCGACCCCGCTACTGTTAAGACAGAGAAGGTGGCAGACAGATTGGTTTTTAGTCGGTATGCCCCTCATTGGCTAGAGAGGAGAGCTCGACAGACCCCCGTCGCTTCCCCAAGTGGCGGGACATGCCTGTAGTAATGCATTTTCCTGACTATAAACAAAAAAAAAATAGAAGTGGTATTTTTATTTCGTCGACTTTTTTTATATCCATTATAGACTCGGTCTCCTGGTCTATCCAGGATGGGAACAGTCCATGTTAATTAGTACAGTCACGTTAACAAAATATTAACGGAGACAGCAACTTAACCAATCAGTAGTCACGACTAACTATGTAGGTCAGTAGAAACACATAGAAAAATAATTGAACACAATTCAAACAGCGTCATTTTGTCTCAAGTTAAGAAAGCTTGAATGTATTGGCATACGAATACGACTACTACGACGAAGTACCAACCTACTTACACCATGTTTTTGCAATTAATAATTGAATGTTACTAGTTACTGAAATTGTAGACACAACATGACAACGACATTATGTATAACGCCAAAAAATCCCCGTCTGTGGTATCGGCAAAATTTTATGTCACAAAATGTTGGGCTTGTCACACAGGACATACGTGGTGTCGTATTTCGTAAGTCGAAAGTGACCAATGCAACTGAATACCTAAAAGAGATGATACGAAAGAAACCCAGGCTCCGGCGCAAAAAAAATGTATTCCAGATTTTAGATGATATTTATTATAAAAAATATTCTAACTAAACTATCACTATCTCTATCGGGTGGCTAACACTTTTTTTTGCTCATAACGGTTTGTAGCCGTTCATATTAAATTCTTCGGGGCTACCATGAAAGTGTCCATACGAAACAACGAAACACGTAGTCAGGGGAGTCAATGACATTTCTAGTTAGAATAAAGTTAAAAACGTCAGTCCGTTTTTTTTCCTTTCACGGTTGGCCCGCTTATTGTGTTTTTTTAATATCCCTTATTGTATTGTATCACCTCCTTTACAACCAGTTTCTGAAACGCTCTTTAATTTTAATTGTGCATTAAGTCTCAGACTATTTCAAAGTTATTATTTTAAACGAAATAAATAATTTTATAATTTATTTTCTTAACCCTAAACATTTAAAATGCTCACTTCCGCACATCTGCCGTGGAACCCTAAGGTTCACACACAAGTCACCGGCACGGAACCTTTCTCAAGATATTACAAAAGTAAGGGTAGGTTTTGTCATTACAAATTCAACCTTAAAATGAAATTATTAAAATATAATTCATACTTTTTACTTCAACCTTACCTTTAAATAAGACTTAAAAATTTATTCAAAATAACATTGTTGAATTTCTTAGGCTATATGACCTGTTAAATTATTTTCACTTCAAACACCTTGTAATAAGAGTAATTAAAACATTTTAGCACGTCACAGGGCATAGACACTAAGTATATAATCTTAAGTTAAGATATCTGGGTTCAAAACATTATAGTAACTTATGGTACGGCTCAAATCGGAGCAACCCGTCTGGGGAAGGACCTCCACCTTACAAGAAGATCTCGATCGTAGCCAAATGGCATTGGTTTCGGCCATGTTGTGTTCCTACGGTGAGTAAGGTGTCCTGCCTGTGTGAGTAAGCTTCTCTTTTTACTAAACTGCTGTGACTACTTGCTTACCATCAGGCGGGCCGTATGCTTGTTTGCCACCTTAGTGGTAAAAAAAATTAAAGAAAAAAAAAGCTAGCTGGAATCATTTTTACCAAGACCTCCTTCACATTGTCCGAGTATTTCGTATCATAAGATGACATTATTGCATCGCTTGTAAACATCTTTCTACATCGTTCAATATCGTAAGATACTCAAATCAAATCAAAATATTTTTATTCAAATAGGCATATTACAAGCACTTTCGAATCGTCACTTTTTTTTCCCTACCACCAGTTCAGACGGCAGATTTGTAACATATAAAATCTTCGTCTGAAGTCCGATTGCCAAACGAAAGAAAAATAAACAAATAATGACGGGTGGAGTGCCACCCGGAGTGCCGGTAGAAGTGAAAACTTAAACATCAACGTTGTGCATTTATGAATATTTTGGAATGGTTACATCTTACGCTTTTTCGATCAGGCTACGGATCTTTGACGCGAGTTTAACATTTTTTACCCATCTAAAAAAAGTGCCAAGCGCCGCTAAAGAAGTTTTCACTTCAAAAACATTTAAATTATATCGTGTTGGTATGAAAAAATAATAAAACCTTGACATTTTATAGTGTGTTTCGTAAACGAATCAAATAAAAATATTCTTATCTGTGTACTCGTGACGTCAGAGTGACGTAAACTATTATAGTAGCGTAACAAATTGATGATACTGTTTGAACTCGATGAAAGTAGTAATTAATTTGGATCAATGAAACATGTGCGTTGGTGGTGTAATGGTCAGCATAGTTGCCTTCCAAGCAGTTGATCCGGGTTCGATTCCCGGCCTACGCACTCTTTTTGGTACAATATTGTAAATTTTTTTTTTTTTGCTTTTTTGTAGATTTATTATTTTATCCTATTCACAAAAGAAATCAGAAATTAAGTTAGTTAATAATTAAAAAGTCTCCTGTTAAACGACAGTACTTGGAGGCGTAAAAGGAAGGTTTTTTTTCCCAGCAGGATCTATATGAATTTTTTTTAAAAACCCATTGATTTATCGACAGACAGTTAGCTACTCTTTAAAGTTTTAAACCAATCAGCGATCGGTATTGGATTTTCTGTACTCTTGATAGACTATACTAGATTTAACTAAATCCTACTAATATCATAAAGCCCAAAGTTTGTGTGTATGTATACTTCGTCACGCTCAAATGGCTGGGCCAATATGATTGATATGATTTGTATGTAGGTAGCAGATTCCTTGGTTTTTTTTTTTTTTATTAATTGAAAAGTTCAGTTCGGGTGTACTAACACCCTTTTCTGAGACTTTTGTTGCGGGAGCATAGGGCTCTCACCGCCAAAAATTTACAGTGTCACCAAAAATTTACAGTGTCACCAAAAATTTACAGTGTCATGATTAACACGCCGTGTCATGGTACTTTTTATCCCGAAAAGAACGCGATTCCCGTAGGATTTGGTCAAAATTCTGATATAGATGGCGCTGCTGTGCATAAAATTAAGCTAGTGCTAGTAGTAAAGTATTATGTTTCAAAAGAACGAATGAATTATGATTTTTTTTATACCACAAAGGTGGCAAACAAGCATACGGCTTGCCCGATGGTAAGCCGTCACCGTAGCCTATAGAATAGAGGGTTGCAAAACCGAGGGTATCACTCGCGCGGGTAGGGTCGCTCGCAGGGTATCAACCCCCCCCCCCCCCCCCCCCCCCTCCTCGGTACTACGATCATCTGTAAGGTGGTGGAGGTTCTTCCCCAGACGGGCTGCTCCGATTTGAGCGCTGTGCCCTACCTCTCTTAAATTTGCTGTTAATTTTAAATTAAAATTATACAGAATTGATATTACAATTACGATTTCGTTGCAGAGTAACCTAGCTGGTATCGTGAAAAACATATAAACCAAATAAGTATGTACTAACATAAAATACCCAGACAGTATGTCTATTTGCCCACATTCCACAGATGTTAAAATTGTAACATGCCTTGTTGATACAAGTGGGTGTTTTCTCAAAATCGAACAAACTATATTTATCTAATGGGTTTCTCCCATGCTGATTTTTTTGCTACCAAACCAATGGCGTTACACAAGATTTAGATTGGTTACGCACAGATGAGACGAGAAGAAAAGAGCTTGTAAAAAAATTCACAATCTCATGCACTACATGACTTTCAAATAGCATTGGAAATGAACTTCGGTAATAAAAAAACAGAAAATATTTTATTTTATTTTTCAAAACGTTTTATTTTAATTCATAATGGAAAATATAGAGGTTTCCTCATACTATATAGGCGTCGGTAGTCAGCTTTGTTGTAAGAACATGTTTGAAAACCATCTCGCTCGAGACGCACAAACCAAGATTTTAAAATTGTCATAACTCCCAAATTTATTATTATTTTCATAAACATCGAAAAACATCCCGAGATATAACCTTTCTGAATATGTACATGTTGTGATTATGTAAAAAATATCATAAATAAGAGTAGATATTATTGGGCCCACAAGGCCACCAAAAAATTTCCATTTCGAGTATTTTTTTTATTTATGAAAGAAATATATGACTTTAACAGTTTTATTTTTTTGTTTATTATTAATCTCGCCAATACAAATATTTTGACACCTCAATTAACTATATTGACCTAGAAATAACGGAAATATCGACATGTCGCACTTTTGTTGAAAACGGGGCCCCTACAGAAGCGATCGAAAAAACATTTCCATTGTTAAAATTATGCTGATTGAAACTCGGGTCAAATGAAAATGAAAATCTGAGAATGCGCTCCCTGTCCGCCGATGGGTTTCACTTACGGTCTTCACTACTTTTTTTTTATACCACTAAGGTGGTAAACAAGCATACGGCCGCCTGATGATAAGCAGTCACCGCAGCCTATGGACGTTTGCAATACCAGGAGCATCACTAACGCGTTGCCGACCATGTAATAACTCTTCACACCCTTTTTGAAGTACCCCATGCTGTAATCGATAGGGGAAACATTGACAGGGAGTTCATTCCACAACCTGAGGGTTCTGTGAAGAAAACCCATTTGGAAACTCGTACTACTGCTCAACATGGGGTGAAGTCAACTTGTTTTAACCAAGTAAAAAAATCGTTTTTTTAATATTTCAAACTCACACATCTGTATTTTTTACTAACATTCATCAAATAACTTAACTACAAATAATGAAAAAAAAAACATCAATTTTATAAACTACCACCATTTCGGAAACAAAGAAAAATTATTTAAAAAAAATATATAAAAATATAAAACAAAATTTATATTATTTTTGGATATTCCCACGAGACATTCTATAAGCTAGGTATATCTAGGTAACCAGGTCATATTCTAAAGGCTCATATTCCAACACCTAAGCAAATATGGAAAATACAATTGCTAACTTGAAATTATTGAGCGTGTACGTACTTTAGTCACGATTTTGTTGTGTACAAAGTAAACGCATCCATACAGTAATATATTGTATAAGTTAACGCAGTACATTGTACTTTTGGTGAGGTCTTTGCGCATGGCATACCCAATGAACATGCATGTTAAATTTATGATTGTTTTTTTTATAATTTCGTGTATCCAAATTCCAAGACAGACCGCATTTTCATGTTGCACTTTGAGCTTTACACTTGCAGTGCAATTATGGCTCTTATGAGATAGAACTTATGAATGGTACAAATTCCAATATGTAAAGGTCGACCTGCTGTTGGCTGTACTTAGAAATAAGTATATCGCTTGCAGTCTGCGGCCTGCGGCGTGCGGTTTGTCGTGGAATTGTACCTTTACGAATCAAACTGAAATTTATCTTTCAAAAAAGTCATTTAAAATGCAAATTAAAGCCACATGACATAAAAATGTTAATTTGCCTAATCCGGGAACGGGGATAACGGGATTTCGGGTATTTCATCGACTGACACCACGAAGGATTGGAACCATCAATCGCGGAAGGACTCTTTTTGAGTTTGACTGATTGACACCATGGTGTCAATCGAGTAACATATAATTGGGACGTGGTCGATTGACACCATGGTGTCAATCACGGGCCACGGCTGGTGTTTTTTTTTAATAATAGGTTCACGAGGAAGGTAAAACCGCGGGCAGCTAGTCTACCTTTCTTTCTGCAAATAAATATACTCAATCATTCACTCATATACTCTTCTGATCTAAAAGTTTTCCCGATTATCAACAATTTTTAAATGGTTTTGACATGGTCACCCAACCGGGAGGGAACAAGTGTCACAAAAAGATACGGTTTCCGTCACAGATGACCGCATTTAGTAAACTCAACAATCAAGTTAATTGATTTAGATCATTGCTCTCTGGAACACTAAATGGTAAAACCAATGAGCTATTGGGTTTTTTGTGATGACTCACTGATTATTCCTGCGGGAAATCAAGTGATTGCGCCTGTCATAATATAATGATTTTGTATACTGACCGTATCAAATAAGAATTAGAAGAAGGGTCAAATTATTTGTAAAAAACAAATTAAATTTTTGTAAAAAAAAATCTAGTTGTTAAAAACAAGTTATTGAGCTCTAAAAAAAATAATTCCATAATCATGCCAAAATCGCAATAATAATAATAACAATACACTTTTCATTATTAAAGATATAAACATTACACAGTGATGAAAAATATTTATGATATTTAAATGACGGGTTGGTTTCGACGACGTCAAATTTTCCATATTAGGCGACATTTAATAACATATTTTTCGAAGTTTATGTAATGGTATGGAATCAAAAAAACTTTTTCTCAGAATGTGTGTACAAAATGTGACTTAGCGAAACTCTTGTTCATGAATGTTTGTATTCTAATCTCTAGAATCAGACGTAATTGCTGAATACTAATTAGTGAACTATGAGTCCTATTGTATGCTAAATATGTTTGAGGAATTACGTAGAGTTTTCGTGGATGTTTTTGAGGAAAAATCAAATTATAAAAAAAAACTGTCAAGCCTGATTCTTTCAAAAGATTTCTTTAATTTTTTTTTGAGCTGCTCAAAATCTAAAGTAATCAGTTTCTTGGAAGCGTCAAGGGGAGGCTTTAGCTCAGTAGCTAAAGCCTCCCCTTGACGCTTCCAAGAAACTTATATAACTTTAAATAATAATTAAAAAAATTGTCGTCAGCTGGAAAACAAGCAAGCCGAATAGATATAATTAGGTGAATTTAAGCCAGAGTGGATAGGTTACTACTGAGTCAGTGAGATACACCCTTGATCGCGTCATCAATTTCAATCAGGTGAGATAGCGGTCAATCGCTGGTCAGTCATACACAAAAAAAAAACAAAAGTGGTATATTAACATCTCTCCTGTACCAGCTCCTTTACCTCTCTATACGGCACGACGCCTGCCTTTTCCTGTACTTGGTCCAAGTAACTTCTTCTCGGCCTTCCCCTTCGGGGTTTGCCACCTGAGTGGTATAAAAAAAGGCGCAAGCGCAACCAATGCGTTCCCTGCTATCAACTACAGGGAAGGGAATAGGGGAAAAAGGGATTAGGAAAAGTAGGAGGGAAAGAAATTATTTCGATTAAGAAAATTTGTGACGATTCGAAAGAGCTTGTAATGAATAAAAATATTTGACTTTGATAGAATTGGATTTCCGTGTCTCTCACTCACAGACCGGGACGCATTGCTGCTTTACGCCAATATTTTGTGAGAGGGTGGTACTTCCCCGTTCGAGCTAGCCCATTACATACAATAAACATACTATTCCGAAATGTGTTAATTTTAATGAAACTTTGATAAATATAATAATTATTTAATTGCCAGATACCTAACTGCAACTTATCCGAAACCTGTAAAATCTTATTAAATCAAATAGTGTACTCAATCAGTAGCAATTAAACATAAATTATTGATAACGTTGACAAGTATTGAAGCATGCGTTTGTCAAGGGCATCATATCGCACAAACAATCTCTTCAAAGAAGCGCTTATTGAGAATAATGTCATGTGGAATGACCAATGGGCTTCCCCGGGACTAAGACAAATATAAGAAACAGTGTATCACTTAGAAAGAGAGAGTGTGTTATAGCTGAGGTTTCCGGCGACCGGGAAGGGCTGATTAACTGGGACCGCGGTGTCAGTCGCCGGATCCATTAAATTTTAATATTTACCTTCCGGCGACTGGGGCCACTCAATAAATGAAAAAGAAAATAAATCGCTCAAGTTTTTATTGAGTGCTCCCACCCAGTCACCGGAAGGTACATATTAAAATTAAATGTATCTGGCGACTGACACCGCGGTCAACGATTGACTGACAGACGGACACTGATGAAGATGATAATATGGAACACTAGCATTTGGACCTTTCACCCTTCATTGGGTAGTCATTTTTGTTGCTTTTGAGACCCCCAAAGGTTCCGACCTTCGCGGACTTCTAATTCGATGTACATCGAACCCTGTATATGTATGACGACACTGTTTGTTATATTTGCCTCCACCAATAAGTATGCGACCAACATAGCAAAGTTCATTGAAGTATGTCATTATACTATTTTATGATACTTTTATCTTGGAAATCATTGTATCTACTTTAATTTAAAATGAATTTTACGATTATTGATTCATTGTTTGACGAATTGTTGTATTTATTGAATTTACATTGAGGTTATGAAGTTAAATATTTATTTTTACATTATGTATGTAAATATTTACTGAAAAAGCAAGTCATTTAGCGGTGGTAGAACCGGACGGTTCGATCCCGCACGCTTCGGAGATGCGACCGCAGCATATTCGATCGTCTATCAGCACTTATAAAAGACGATAAAAGCTTGTAGGCGTATTAAATATTTTTTATCATAGTAATTCTTTTTTATTATTTTTTTAGTTCATTAAAAAAATACAGTATTTTTTCATTCACATTCACTTAAACACGTATTTTACAATGTTAGACATTTTTAATTCTAACTATTTTTTAATTTAACCAGCATTTCGGAATTACCATTGACGAGAAGAAATGCCGAATGAATATCTGTCAATATAGGTCTTTTTTCACTGTGCATTAAAATTCAACAAACCTTAGTGATTACAATAAAAAAGTAGAATGTGAAAAGAAAGGAAAATAAATCAATATGTTTTTAAATCAAAATTAAGACCTCCTCAAAATCAACCGTCAGGTTAGTTGATTGACATCCCAAAAAAAGGTGGAATTGATTTCACGTTGTAATTTAAGCACATTTATTATTAACTTTTCATTGTTATGGTGTACTAGTAAAATACTCGCAACTTCGTTTGCGTATATCAAGCTTTCCCGTAGGAACTTTGAAAAATCCTTTCTTAGTGCACCCCTAGACGTCGTCGTAAGGAACCTACATTCCAAATTTGGAATCTCTAGACCCAGCGGTTTGGGCTGTACGTTGAAATATAGTTATATCAGTCAGTCAGGACTTTGAATTTTATATATATAGATAGATTGTTTGTTACATAAATTTTATTTAAAAAAACTATATCATATGTTGGAATATCAGGGAACGTGCAAGAGTAGGTACGCACCAGAACGATTTCTTAGGGTTCTGTAGTAAACGAGGAAGTCTGTCCGCGGTCAAGCTCCGAGACGCTTTGCTTAAGGCTCTTTTGTCGATTGAGCCCGCTAGATTGGTGTCCGCGGGCTAAATTGACAAATTTAATATTTTATTTATTTTCTTTTTGTCGATTGAGGCCGTATGGCTCTAGAAAGCTGTAATTTGGCAAGCTTAGATCCATAGTACAGTATAACATTATTAGCATAATAAACCTTTGTTCTTAGTTTTCTATCCTGCTCATCTCTTACATGGGTTGACTGTACAGTTCAAGGGACAAAACCGAAAGCAATAGTTACTAATGAACAAACGGACGAACTCACATTCCTTGTAATATGATCGGTATCTATCAGAATAGGCGTACGTGCACCGTACGTGTGACCCAAAACACGTGTTCCAAGAAATGCGTTCAGCTTAATATACTGTCATTTGCCTATTGTAGGACAACAGAGATTATTTATAGTCCGGTGACATGTTCGTTTGTTCTCTATTATATTATGTATTTAAAAAAAGGAGCAAGTGCGTGTCGGGTGAGTCGGGTCGGGTCACAAACCGTGGTTTACATTGGTCGACAAGACAACGCGCAAGTGATAACTGGACTTAAACAATAACATAATTAATGTTTAACTTATTGTTTAAGTCCATAACAACTGTCAAAAACTATTCCACTGATACACTATCGGCATTTTTTTGAGACACGATTGAGATACCATTGAGAGTCCATTGGTGCATTTGTGTTAGTAAAATCGGGCCCCTGCCCCCCAATTCTGCTATTTATTAACCAAAACAGATCGGCAGCGTTTCGGCTTGGTTGCACTTGCGGTTGTAAACCAAAACGGTATTCCATTAACATTATGTTTACAGCTGAAACGAAAACGGTTGGTTACAAAAGTCACTCTTTCACTGCTGATGCAAAACCGCAACTTTTGACAGTTCAACCAACGCAGAGCCGTAGCGTTTCAGCCGTCTCAACTGTCAAAAAAATTGCAGAATACCAAACGATAGTTGAACGGATTACAAACCGTTCTGTGTTCATGAGCGGAATACTACAACCAAAGCGTTCCGGCTGCCCAACCAATGAGTATTGGCTCGTTTCAACCAAAGAGTTAGCAGAATACAAAAATGTCGATCCAATGCGTTTTAGTTGCGTTTCAGCTTAAAAAAATAGCAGAATTGGAGGGCTGGTGTTGCAACCGTTCATAGGTTACGGTGACCGCTTACCATCAGGCGGGATGTATGCTTGTTTGCCACCTTAGTGGCATATAAAATTGAACAAAATCTTGAAAAATGTATTTTATTTTTATGAGTATTTTGCTTTTAAAAAAACGTACAAATATCACAGAATATTAGGTACATTTATCTGCAAGCAAAGTGCTTGCCCGGGTTTTTTATTCATTTAGTGCGTTCTTCTAGATTTGCTAATAAATAATTCCCATGGGAACTGGAACAACAGGATTACAAGCATAACCGCGGATGTTCACTAGTACATTATAATTTTTATGCATAAGACCACACACGTTCGCATGTCAGTCAGCCTGAAGGCAGCTTTCCTCAAAAACTTTTTGGTCCGCTCCTAATTTAACATAATGGCGTTTAAATTGTATGCTTTAAGTGTAAATTATGTCAATTTCAAAATTGAAGACCACCGGAGTAAATGTGTTGGTGAAATTAAAAATAATAACTTAATTTATTTTTTTGAATGCTGTAAATTGGTGGTAGGGAAATATAGATATTTTCTATCGTTTTTTTTTCAGTATTGCAATTGTTTTTTTTTTATGTCATACAGTGTAGTCTAACAAGCAAGCGGGCCACCTGATGGAAAGCGGTCACCGCCGCCTATGGGCATCAGTGTAATAGACCAAGGGCGAAGTTGCTTGTAATTGATAGACTCAAAACTGTCGTGTATGTATTTGTAATGTTAAAGAATACAATAATATGTAGTAAGTAATGTTCTTAATGGTCTGAGATCATTATTTTTGGATGACGTAATAAGTAACACGATGTTTCGCAGAATCGCGGGAAACACAAGGCGGCAGTGCGTCTGCGATTATATTGAGGAAAATTGATATTAATAGATAGCGATAGTGCGGTAGCTTAGTAGTTAATTAAACCATTCACAAAGAATATTGACCTTCATTCAACTCATGTCAATGACCTAAATCCTTACTTAATATTACAAATGAGAAAGTGAGTTTGTTTGTTATTCCTTCACGGCTTGAATAAGCAGCCGATCATTATGAAAATTTGCATACATATTGTTAGGGGTACAGAGCCCAATATAGGTTACTTTTTATCCCGTGAAAGTATGCCGTACAAATGGGTTTTTTTTTAGTATAGAGGGCGCAGTATCGGCCAACAGATAGCGCCACAAGTCGCGCTATGGCTTGTTTTGTTGTCAAACGAGATCTTTGCAAATTTTTTGCAATAAAAGTAGATAGAGTGATTCAAGAGGAAGGTTTAATATTATGTACAATAAATACATTTTTTTACAGGATTTTCCAAAATTCGCGCGAAGAAAGTTGCAAAAAACATATTTTATCTATCTATGTTACTTTTTTTATATACATTCGAATGAATCGAATGTATATAATTTTTTGGGAAATAAAAGATGATAAATAAATCTATATAAAATCTATTTTACAAAGTCGACTCGAAGGAACCTTTTTTTTTACCAAATTTTAACTGAGAAACGTGCTCAACACATGCCGCATCACACGTACGCACGTTAATCTGGGGCACTGTTTGGGAGCAACACAAATACCTATCAAACAAACATACAGAAAGATTAATTTTGTATTTGTGTAAATAACCCTCTTGAAGGTACAGTCAACAATATAAATACTTAGGCACCGACCCCACTGCGCGCTGTCTGTCTGAGTTCCGCGTTCCGCGATCACTGTATGTAACTGGCTTAAAAAATAGAAATGGTGGTGTCAATCAGCCAATTCAAAAAGAGTCCTTCCGCGATTGACACCATGGTTCCAATTCTTCGTGGTGTCAGTCGATGAAATACCCCTTAGAATCTTACACAACAAAAGCAGTCGGACCGCGACGGTCACAGTACGACGGACTGCAGAACTCAGAACTCTAACCGCTAGACCGCGCGCAGTGGGGTCGGCGCCAGTCCGGTGCAGGTGGCACCTCGATACCTTCGGTACAAGAGGATGCTGGTTCGACCCGACCACAGAGCAAAGCAAAGAGAGCAAAGCTGGGTGTTTGCTATGTATTTATCATACTAATATTTTAAATGAGAAAGTGAGTTTGTTTGTTTGTTATTCCTTCACGGCTTGACTAAGCAGCCGATCATTATGATTTGTACACATTATTTTCAGGGGTACCTACAGACAAAGCCCAACATAGGCAAATTTTTACGCGGGCGTAGCTGCGGGTAACAGCTATTAGTAAGTATCTATTTACAATAATCTGGTTGCCTGGTACGCATACCACAAGCACTCTAATCCTCGCTTACTTTGGAACCAGGTGACGCTGTGTAAATTGTGCCATTTTCCTCTGTCCTGTGCCAGCTCTTCCACCTCTATATGAGACTCGACGCCTGCCTTTTCATTCACTTGCCATGTGAGGCAATGTCAGCTCTTCTCGGCATTTCCCTTCTACCTTCTATCTTTCCTTCTAAGATGTTTCTGATAAAGTAGTCGTGTCTTATAAGACGTCCTACCAGTTTCGCTCTTCCAGTTTTTATTTCTTACCCAATATGGTACAAGAACATATTATTTCTTCGAAAAACTAAATGTCATTTGTACCCGAAAGTTGAGGTCATTTTTTCAAAGAATTTCGGTGTCACCGCGGTGTTTTTGTGTGCCCATACACGCACGGACAAACAAACAGACAATAGCACGCTTTATATGAATACTAATAGAACTATATTTTAATAGATACAGTAAGTATTGTATGTAACAATGGATTGGTTTTGAAATAGAATGGCAACATAGGCTCATGGCTCGGTCTATATGACGACCTCCGTGGCGTAATAGTTACCACGCCAGACCGCCACTCAGGAGGTCCCGAGTTCGATCCCTGGTCGGGTCATGATGAAAAACGAACTTTTTCTGATTGGCCTCGGGTCTTGGATGTTTATCTATATAAGTATTTGATATAAAATATAATATAGTTGAGTGTATCCCATAACACAAGTTTATCTATATATATAAAATGCTTTGTCCTGACTGACTGAGAATCAACGCACAGCCGTAAAAATCTGAAATTTGGCAGGTAGAACTATTATAAGACGTAGGCGTCCGATAAGAAAGGATTTTTCAAAATTCGAACTCTAAGGGGGTAAAAAAGGGGGGTAGAGTTACTATGGGACAACTTGATTCCTTGGTCCAATCTACTTCAAATTTTGCATAAAAATTGTTTAAGAGAATTGATGGAAGATGTGATTCTTATTTTATTGAAATTCTTGAAAAAAATGTATTTTGTGGGTAATTTTCTTCGAGTTGATATCAATACTCATACTCCTTAGTGCTTTTGATTTCAATTACATTTTGACACATCCGTGAAGTGAAGTGTATCATCTGTCATGTAATTATAAATTGTGAATATTCAATCATAATGTCGTCTATTTATTCTGTTTGTGATATCGGAAAAACAGCTAAAATTCTAACTATGTATAAAGCGGACTTAATCATATTCATGGATAATAAATAGTAAGTAATTAAATATTAAATTTTATAATATTTGACAGGGTTCAAGTTAAATTGGTCAATGGTTAAATGGCATACATTTTGATATTGTCTCTTTCTCACTTAAAGGAAATCTCATTACGTCGACTCGCTCTATTATTTCGTAGTGTTGTTGTAGGCTGAGGTTGTAGGTATTGAATTACCGATATACTTATACATTTTTTTTACGGAAGTGGTTGGAAAACAAGCTCAGGAATATGGATCATTTGATATTAGGTGATTACCGTCGACTATGGAGCACATAGATTCTAGGGTCCCTAACCCGTTGCCGACCTATAAAAGGAAAAAACGGGATATAGCGAGAAATAGTATAAGGAATTAGTTAGATTTTTTCTATACCACAAAGGTGACAAACAAGAATTTCGGATATTTCACTCCCCGAACGAAACGCATTGCTGCTTCACGTCAATATTCTGTAAAAGGGTGGCTCTTCACTGGTCGGGCTAGCTTATTTCATAAACGCCCACTCCAAAGATTGTAATGAGAAGTATAAAAATAGAAGAAGAAAAAAACTATACATAATGACAATTTTTTGGGTGTGACCAACCGATATGAAAGGATTTTTTGAAATTCCCATGGGAAAGGATAAACGTACACGAAGTTGCGCGGGTTTCTCTAGTTTGTTATAAAATTTAATATAATATCGTTGAGTTAGTATCCCATAACACAAGTTTCGAAGTTACTTTGGGGCTAGCTCAATCTGTATAAATTGTCCCTATATACTACATATTTATTTATTTATTTATAGTGAAAAACTAACGAAAGACTTGGGGTTCGATAATAAAGCACCATAATCCAGGAAATATAAACGATTTTTTAAATCAGGAACCAGTTGGTTAATATATTTGGATTTTCAGATTCTCTTACGCTTATAATCAAGCGTATGAGAATTTGCCCACCGCTATAATAATTCTTAATGCATGATTTTTTTTTGTATTTAATGTCGGCCCAGCCAGTGTTTGGATGGGTTTTGTTATGTCAAGCTTTTCCGTACATGGGAGAGACTATATTAGCTTTAGCTAAATACTATACTAAATGAAATCGGATCGTACACTAACAAATTAGTAAAGCATAAAGTTTCAAGAGAACGAATTATGACGTTAATTTTAAATTGAAATCAGGAAAACGGGATACCGTTTAACTTCGTTTGCATGTATGTATCCCATTTTCCCGTGGGAATTTATGAAATACATTAACCTAAGAGAGGTAGGGCACAGCGGATAATCCGCTCAAATCGGAGCTGCCCATGTGGGTAAGAACCTCCACCTTACAGAAGGATCGTAGCATTGGTCTCGGCCATGTTGTGTTCCTACGGTGAGTAAGGTCTCCGGAGCTCCACTTGGGAGGGTTGGCAGGCAACGCGTGAGTGATACCCTCGTTATTGCAAGCGTCTAAAGGCTACGCATTAGCGTAGGTAGCGTAGGTAAGCATTAGCTTACCATCAGGCGGGCCGTAAGCTTATTTGCCACCTTAGTGGTATAAAAAAAACATCCTTTTGAATCACTCTATCTACTAAAAAAAGTCAGTTGTATAGTTTTAAAAATCTAGGGACAGACAACGGGAAGCGAGTTCGTTTTCTATGTAAAGATTAAAATTAAAATAACGATTTACTTTGCAGAGTCGCAGGTATTTTGTGATTTGCTTCCGAATTGAGACTAGATAAACAGGGTCGTGTAGATGCATCGAACTAACACGGTCGTCTACCACGTACGGGACGCATCTTCCTGTGCCCCAAATCGAGGCCTGTGATAGTAACGTTCACAGTACATTCATATTCACGAGATAAATCGCAGGATTTTTATTAGCAGTATTAGTTATCTATCTATCCAATTTTACATAATATAAAAGGTATTGGTTTTTTTATACCACAAAGTTGGCAAACAAGCATACTGCACGCCTGATGACCGTAGCCTATAGACGCTTGCAATACCGGGAGTATCACTCACGCGTTGCCTGCCAACCATCCCATCCCTCCCCCCCCCCCTCCCCCCAAGTGGAGCTCTGAAGACCTTACTCACCGTAGGAACACAACATGGCGGAGACCAATGCTATTTGGCTACGATCTTCTGTAAGGTGGAGGTCCTTCTGCAGATGGGCTGCTCCGATTTGAGCGGATTATCCGCTGTACCCTACCTCTCTTATGAGTTGGTATTGGTGATAAATAAAAGCTTTTAAAAATCAACTAGAAGAGGAGCACGTCCAGCAGCAGGAGCCGACTAATACTCTAGCGAAATATGCTGCACAATATTTATTGTATTTTCCATATCTACTTGTATTTTACCATATTTGATGCAAATAAATTATTCTGTTCTTATACTTCTAATTATTTTTGAATAAATAAAATTTTAAAATAGCGGTAATATGACATGTTTCGTACGATGAAATCGAGTCCTATTTCCTGTTTCCTTTATACTTTCTTACCATAGACATAGCACAACGAATCTAGAACTCATGTCGTAGATGCCCCATGAGCAGGTGATTGTGATTGCTCACCGTCAGTAGACCCGCTGACTGGTTTGTCTCCTACCATAAAAAGGAGCTACAAAAAAGGGTTAATGGTCACACAGAATATATTAAATACAATTTAGGCATAACGTTTGGTGTAATTTGAGTAAACGACATGTCGTTTAAAATTGTAATTACTACGTTTGGCGCCATTATTGACGCAATATTTGGATGTAGATTACTGTAGCACTTAAAGTAACCCGTGTTCGTTAACTACGTCTGTGATTTGTATGACGTCTGTTTTCTAATTACAAGGGGGAAAAAAACAGATTTTTAGGGTTCTGTCGACAATCAAAAACCCATATAGTTTCGCTTTGCGATGTCGGTGGATCCTACTAACCGGGGTCTAGCGACTCCTGATGCGAGTTATTCGTCATCTCGCTCGAAAAACTCGAACGATCGTGCGACTTGTGCGTTAGTAGATATCCAGAATCTGAATGGAGTGTCTGAGTAGCGCTTAATTCTAGAAAGCTGTAGTTTGGCATGTTTATACATAATACATATGAACAAAGTGGGAACTGGGAGAACAAAATCTTGAATGGAGAAAATCTTATCAACTTGTATTTAAGCAAAAACTAAGCAGTACTTTTAATACCTCATCCATTCATAATATGCATTTTTAATCTCTATATAGCTTCGGCATACCGAAAACGGGCAAATGATCAGTCTTGAGATACATCCAAACACATTTATTCTCATATACAACCTACTGTTCTACTGAAAATCATGTAATCGAACATTAACGAACGTTCGCTCCAATTTCGAACGGATGTTCGCGAAAGTGGGGCGCGAATTCGAATCTCGTCCACCGCGGTATCAAATAGCCCCCTGCCTGTTTTTATTAATCCAATTTAACCTTTATTGTTTAGACATAGAGTTGATTTTGCGTAACGTTAGTTATATGTGCCAAAATTACCTACTGTTTCCGTATGAGCCCACTAACCTCAAATATTTAACCTTAGCATAATTTCCTGTACGAAATTGAATGATATAATTCCCATTGAACAGTTTTAATATGTTTTGATACCACGACACTGTATACTAACGTCCGTAAATAACAAGGAGATAGGCAGAGATAACAAGCAAGGATCCTTGTTACAATGCCGTTGGTTTTCTTTCGCCATTTCTTTTACCTGCATTTTGATTTGGTTTCCGAATTGGTAGTTAGTACTTAGCTAATAAAGTAGATTAAATGCACGAATTACTTATTATTGTATGTACTCTGACTAGAGTAGTCTTAACACCATGATCATTGATCTATATCATCATCATCGTCATATCATCCCACTGCTGGGATACGGGTCTCCTTTCAATCGAAGGTTATTAGAGCGTACTCTGCCACGCTGCTCCAATGCGGATTGGCAGAGACTTGGCTTAACGACTGTCATCTACCGATAACAGCCGAGACGACGGCTTAACGTGCCCTCCAAAGCACGGAGAAGCTCGAGATAATGAAACCCACCCAAACGCTGGCTAGAGTTGACGTCGCTTAACTTGCGTGTCCGTATTAGAGTGCGACACACAGCGATGCCATCGAGCTACTCATGATCTATATGTAGTACCGTTATGACCTATTCTCTATATAATATGTTTCAAATCTTATCCTTTCTAACCGTATCGTCTTTTTCCTATTTATTAATTTTAAAAATATTATAAACAAACTATAATATTTGATAACATCAATAGTACACGACGCCAGAATCGAACCCGTGACTCGAATCATGGCTCGATAATAATGATTCTCAATAAAATGAGGTACAACTGGTACAAGCCTTGGAGTTATTTAAGTAGGATTAGTCGTCTCCAAGTTACATCTCAAACAAATATAAGCTCTCAGAGTCGTAGGGTTGCCACTTACCACGTTAACAGACAGTTTATAATTTTAATTCCACATTAAATCTCAAGCTATCACTTTTACTCTTCTATAGTTTGACAGTAACAGCCATTGTTGCGGACTAGCCGTCAGGCTGGAGGTGTAAATACTTTTTTAAAGACTTTATTTTTTATTATTTTTGTTCGCCTTTGACGTTTTGTCATTGCGCCTCTGTCGGTCTTGGATTAGTTTCCTCTGTATTATTATATTTTCCTTTATTACATTATTATCTCATTTTGAGCTCCTGTTTCCACTTCTCTCCCCTATCCTTTACAGCCATAATTTAATTTCCCTCTTTTTTGGACAAATCACACAGATTGATCTAACCCCAAAGTAAGTTCGAAACTTGTGTTATTGAATACTAACTCAAGGATACTATATTTTATAACAAATACATATACAGATAGACATCCAAGACCCAGGCCAATCAGAAAAAGTTCGTTTTTCATCGTGACCCGACCGGGATTCGAACACGGGACCTCCTGGGTAACTATTACGCCACAGTGATCGTCAATTAAACTTTATACCTTTATTAATGTGTCATTAAACTTTCAAAATTATCAACTTTAAAAACGCTTTTCAGAAACTGCCTATAAGAGTACTTTACGTTCGAAATGAAAATGGGACGGGAAAGAACAGGTGTCAAGGTAAGTGAGATTTTGGAAGTTTTATATCCCTCTTCTACCTATTCCTACCTTCCTTGTTGGGCATCGCATTGGTATCGCCACTGGTATTGCTAATATCATAATAATTACTTAATTATAATATTTGTGACGACAATAACCACTTTCCATCAAGGCCCGCCTGCTTGTCTGCCGTATGACATAAAAAAATAAGTAAATTATGTGTTAAGCAAAAGTGTTTTTTCTATTGTTCCTAATTTCTTATTTCTTTTCTTATAAAAAACGATTATAATTATATACAAGTACATACCATTTCAAAAAAGCAAGTATTAAGTTTTTTACAAAATCTTCTTAGTAACTATTTATTATTACTTATGTGGAACAAATCTGCTCTGGTGATAGAATAAGAAAAAAAGGTCTATTGGAATAAAAAAAAGTATTTGCATTTAGTGCCAACCCTATCTACTTTACACAACGGATTAGTAACTACTTACAGTAAAACCATTTTGCGCTGCAAGAAGCAATCAAAAACTCCACTGCTCATATTGCTAGATGTCTGTATGTGTAATTTGTTCTTAAAGTTTTTTTGATATAAAGCGAAAATACCTGACCTTAACCATTGAACAGTCCGTGGCTATATATTGACCAAAAATCAAAATGCCCTAAACTAAAGTTTATTTTTTATTGTTTTTCTTAAAACCTAGATACAAGCCATACACACCAGGCTTTGTCAATTTATCTGACTAATAAGCTATCTGTAACTTATCAACCACTTGTGGAAACTTTAAAAATAATGAAAAGCTTATTTTCGGAGAACTTTAATTTAAAATATTATTTCAAAAGACACGGAGTTGCAGGCATTGTTTTAATTACAATTAGAATTTTTACCTGCTGAAATACAGTTATTGCTGTATCCAGCAATTTATCAAATAACTTATTATATTTATTTTAAAGCTTCTCGATAAAATAATCCGTTCATTTTGTTTATGTGTGAAAAAGTCAAAGATCAAGACAGCCAGTTTTTGCAACGCATTTTTAAAGTTGCAAAAATTACAGCTGTCACTGTCAAACTAAAGAAGAACAAAAGAGATAGCTTGAGACTTAATGTGGAATTCAAATACGTTTCAAAAATTAGTTCGAAATCAGTTCAATTGTGTATGCGTAAAAGTTTTTATGAGAGGTAGGACACAGCGGATAATCCGCCGCCCGTCTGGGGAAGGACCTCCACCTTACAGAAGATCGTAGCCAAATAGCATTGGTCTCTGCCATGTTGTGTTCCTACGGTGAGTAAAAGGTCTCCAGAGCTTCACTTCGGAGGGTTGGGAGGGTTATCAACGCGTGAGTGATGCCTCCGATATTGCAACCGTCTATAGGCTACGGTGACGGCTTACCAGCAGGCCGGCTTTATGATTGTTTGCCACCTTTGATATTGATTAGTGTATAAATTTTTAAAAAGGGCAATGCTCTCGAAAATTTAACTAAGCGAACACAATAACTATTGGTAAGCACCCCTTGCATCGACCGCAGGGGCACAATGTCGCAAATATTAGTCCAGATCGCTATTGTGGACCAACCCTAACATATAGGGTGGCCATACTATTATAATACAGTTAGGATTTTTTTATTAAATTAAATACTATTGATAAAGATTTAAAATTGTGTGTGCATTTTTTTTTTAAATTAAAATTCAATTGTTTATTTTTTATGTCGTATCGCATCGCAAACAAGCAAGCGGGCCAACTGACGGAAAGTGATTACCGTCGCCACAGATATTATAATACTTATGCCATCGCCTGTAAACATTAGTAATACCAGAGGCGCTATCAATGCTTTGCTTGTTACTTATATGTATATAACTAGCTGTTAAAATTAGCCTATGTTGGGCTCTGTACCCCTGATAATATTACAAATTTTCATAATGATCGGCTGCTTAGTCAGGCCGTCAAGTAATAACAAACAAACTCACTTTCTCATTTATTGGTATGATTTGACTAAGATTTCAATTTCGGACTTGTATAAGTATCAATTTGTTTTTTCTTTTCTTTTTAGAACATTCAATTTTTATCTATAAGTACATAATGAAATTCTCTAAAGCGTTTTCGAAATTTTCACGAAAAAGCGGGATACACACAGACGAAGTTCTAAGTAGTAAAATTAAAAATAATGATTTAGTTTTTTTTTATATATAAGAGAGGTAGAGCACAGCGAATCATTCGCTCAAATCGGAGCAGCCCGTCTGAACCGAACGTACCTTACAGAAGATCGTAGCCAAATAGCATTGGTCTCATCCATGTTGTGTACCTACGGTGAGTAAGGTCTCCAGAGCTTCACTTGGGGGGTTGGTAAGGGTTGGCAACGCGTAAGTGTTACCCCCGGCAAGCGTCTATAGGCTACGGTGATGCTTACCATCAGGCAGGGCTTGTTTGCCAACTTTGTGGTATAAAAAAACATATTAAATTATTATTTTTAATTAAAAAAAATATAGAAATTCATTAGATTTCGTCACCCTACAAAAAAAAACATTAAACCACTGCAATCATGATGCTCCAAGCACCTGGCACTCGCGTGCCCTTTATTTAAAGTTTTTTTTAAACCACCCCTAAAATATTGGATAAAAATTGTGTAACAATAGACAGATTTGTATGCTATTTGTAGCTTTTTCATTAAGTAAATATTAGCACGTTTATTATTTTATGATTATTCAAGCATCAAAATATACATAGATTCAATTAATTGTTGTTTCCTTACCTTTCTGTTTTATATAATAATAAGCTGTTACCCGCGGCTTCGCCTGCGTAAAAATTCGCCTATGTTGGGCTCTGTACTCAACAAACGTATACAATTTTTCATAATGATCGGCTGCCATGAAGGAATAACAAACACAAACTCACACTTTCTCATTTATAATATTAGTTAGGATTATGACATCTAGTCCGACCCGCTAGGTTACTCTGCATAGCAATCGCGATTTTAATTTCAATTCTGTATAATTTCAAATGCAAAATTAACAGCAAATCCTAATTCGTAAGTACCATTGAAATTTTATACTTTACTAACCATTTGGTTAGCACACGATCCGATTTCATTTAGTTTAGTATTTAGTTAACGCTAGTTTAGCTGTAAAGAGTACCTAAAATTAACAATCCAATGGCGATTGAATTTTGAAAAATCCTGAAACACGTACTTACTCATTTACCGCTAGGAGTACTCCTACGAAGTTTCTAATAAAATGGTCTGACTAATCTTGTTTCTCTATACAAACTTTGGACCCCCGTTTCAACCCCTTAGGGGGTGAGTTCTCAAGAAGAAGAATCTCCACTTTCTAGGTTGAGCGCCCACGATAATACACGAGCAGTCCTAGTTTTCTCATTCCCGTGGGACTTCAAAAAAACGACTTTATCCTTGTCTACATCATAGAAGGAACCTCTATACAAATTTCCATTTTCTATGTTAAGTGCCTGCGATAAATACACTTACAGTCCTATTACTCCCGTCCCCGCGGGAATTCTATAATATCCCGTCTTTGTCCTTGTCAACATCATAAAGGGAACTTCTATACAAAATTCCAGCTTTCTATGTTGAGTTGAGCGCCTGCGATAACACACTTACAGAGTTATTACTCCCTTTCCCGTGAGAATTCTATAAAATCCCATCTTTATCCTTGTCAACATTATAAAGAGAAACTATACAAAAATTCAGCTTTCTTTGTTAAGCGCCTGTGATAATACACTTACAGTCCTATTACTCCCTTTCCCGTAGGAATTTCATAAAACCCCATCTTTATCCTTGTCAACATCATAAAGAGAACCTCTATACAAAATTTCAGCCTTCTAGGTTGAGCACCTGCGATAATACACTTACAGTCTTATTACTCCCTTTTCCGTGGGAATTATATAAAACCTCTTTATCCTTGTCAACATCATAAAGAGAACCTCTATGCAAAATTTCATCTTTTTAGGTTGACCTCCTGCAATAAAACGCTTACAGTCCTATTACTCCCTTTCCCGTGGGAATTATATAAAACCCCATCTTAATCCTTGTCAATATCATTAAGAGAACCTCTTACAAAATATTAGCTTTCTAGGTTGAGCGCCTGCGATAATACACTAATAGTCCTATTACTCCCTTTCCCGTGGGAATTCTATCATAAAGGGAACCTACCTCTATACAAAATTCCAGCTTTCTATGTTGAGCGACTGCGATAGTACACTTACGGCCAGTTCTATGTTAAATGGACGACCAACTAATTTATGAAAACGTCGGTACTCGACCATTAGAAGCCCTATAGACTTAAATTCACTACGCGAACCCGGACCCGACTCGCAACCCGGACCCGACCGCGGACCAATCCGGCGTTGCCCATACACTGCACGAACATGTGGGGTTCGACAGGCGCTCGCGGCTCGCAACCGCGGACCTGCGAGCCCGACGCCAACCCATTTGACAGTCTGGCGTACCGGTTCGTCGCTTCCATACACAGGCGGATTAGTCCGATGGCCGACCAATCCGCCGGACCAATCTGCGTGTCAATGGTGGGCTTAAGTGGACGGATGTATGTACCTGAGCGTCGATTCTGGCCGATTTAAATAGACCCGTGGAGGTACATTTTGTTCCGACAGTTTTGATCATCCCGCTTTCCCGTGGGAGTTTAGGAATGTATAATACATAAAAACCTTCCTCTTGAATCACTCTATCTATTTAAAAAAAACGCATCAAAATCCGTTGCGTAGTTTTAAAGTAGGGACACACAGACGCACAGACGGACAGCAAAAGCGACTTCATTTTATATTATGTAAAGATAAAGATAGGGTTAAGGACGAATACATTTTTTTTTTATATAAATAAAATAAATAAATATATAGGGACAATTCATACAGATTGAGCTAGCCCCAAAGTAAGTTCGAAACTTGTGTTATGGGATACTAACTCAACGATATTATATTTTATAACAAATACATATATAGATAAACATCCAAGACCCGAGGCCAATCAGAAAAAGTTCGTTTTTCATCATGACCCGACCGGGGATCGAACCCGGGACCTCCTGTGTGGCGACCTGGCGTGGTAACCATTACGCCACGGAGGTCGTCAACAACCACGGAGGTCATAAACACTTATTATACACTAGCACCCTGCCCACATGAGTAAATAAACACTGACGGAACAGAGACTTCACTCCATACAATAGCGCGCGCCGAGGACACGCACACAAGCATGTGTACGTGACGAGCGCTTTGAGGACACGCAATACACGCACCTCATGCTTGTGTGCGTGTCCTCGGCGCGCGACGTTGTAGCGACGTTGTATGGAAGTGAAGCCTCTGTCCGTCAGTTTATTTACTCATGTGCCCTGCCTATTTATCCCTAATTAAAAAAATATATATAGCCTATGTCAATTGGGGGATAGCATAGCTACCGTTGGGTGAAAGATTTTTTTTAAATCGGTCCATTATTTTTTGAGTATATTCTTTATTTATTGTAGGAGGTCCCGGGTTCGATCCCCGGTCGGGTCATGATGAAAAACGAACTTTTTCTGATTGGCCTCGGGTCTTGGATGTTTATCTATATATTTGTTATAAAATATAATATCGTTGAGTTAGTATCCCATAACACAAGTTTCGAACTTACTTTGGGGCTAGCTCAATCTGTATGAATTGTCCCTATATATTTATTTTATTTTTATATACACTGGGCGTCAAAAATAAGTAGTACAGTTTTAAAATTGCAATATCTCCTAAACTACAGAAGCTAGACCTTTGAAATAAAAAAAAGTTAAAAGACAATTTAATTTCATTTAATAAAAACTTCATGCATAATATCATTTTTTAAAGATTGACTGAAAAAAAACTTAATAAATAAAAACACAATTTTTTTAAACTGTTGGCTTGTACTTTTGTTTTTTATTGTTTTCTTTATTGCTGATAAATCAATTGCAATTCAAAAGCAAATGTGTCTTCAGCGAGTAAACTTTACTAATCATGCGTCTTTCACCAGAAGAATGTGCAAGAATCATAACTTTTCTCGAAGTAGGCATCAGTATGCGTCGTACTGCAAGAACGGTGGGTGTAACTCTAAGAACGATCCAGCAAGTAAAGCGAAGATACGAAGAGACTGGAAACCATCTAAGGAGACCAAGTAATGGCAGACCCAGGTGCACTAGTACCCGAGAAGACCGCTTAATTGTCTCTACTGTGTTAAGAAATCGTCACCTTAATGCAGTTGAGGTCCAGCAACAGCTTCTTCAGACCCGAAGAGACTACGTTAGTGAGAGTACAGTGAGGAGAAGACTTGCTGAAGCCAACCTGAAGTCGTACAGGCCAGCAAATGGCCCCAAACTTGACACAGGGCATCGAGTAGTAAGACTACGCTACGCGCGTCAACACGTACAATGGGGCGAAGAAGAATGGACAAGAGTTTTGTTCACAGATGAGTCTCGGTTTTCTTTATTCACTTCCGATGGAAGGCGGAGAGTATACAGGCGACCTGGTGAGCGATACATTCAAGGTTGCATCTCGGAAAGAGTTCAATACGGCGGGGGCTCTGTACACGTATGGGCTGGCATCTCTTCAGAGGGTCGCACAGAGCTAGTGGTCATAGAAAATGGCACTCTGACTGGTGAAAGATATGCATTAGAGATCCTTAACGAGTATGCAGGGCCATATTTAGCAAATATGGGTGATGGAGCTATACTAATGCATGATAACGCCCGGCCACACACCGCTCATCTCGTACAAGAGTACATTCAGGAGGTTGGCATCAGCTTGATGGCTTGGCCATCGAGAAGCCCAGATCTTAACCCGATTGAACACGCCTGGGATGAGCTTGGGAGGCTAGTCAGAAGACGCAGATCACCCCCCTCCACCCTCAGGGCTCTAAAACAGGCCCTGATAGAAGAATGGGTGAATATTCCCCAACACCGCCTCCGAAACTTAGTGTTCAGCATGCCAAACAGGCTCCAAGCTGTCATCAGAGCCCGAGGCGGCAACACAAGTTACTAAAGTGGGAACAAGGCCCAAAACGTAAAAATTAAGTTCTTGATAGTTCCTTCAAAATGGTTAGCTTTTTAGTTTTTTCCTAATTTTCAGTGTAAAACTTTACTAATGCTAAATAAAGTATTATTTTTAGAAAACTTTGTTAAATTTGCTATAAAATGACTTTTATTTCAAAACTCTAACTTCTATAGTTTAAGAGTAATTGCAATTTTAAAACTGTACTACTTATTTTTGACGCCCAGTGTATTTATTCATTAAAAACAAAAATACTAATGTTGTGTTCCGACGGTGAGTAAGGTCTCCAGAGCTCTACTTGGGGGCGTCTATAGGCTACGGTGATGCTTACCGCAAATACTATAGACGAGTAATACGCACAGCTCTTGACGTTTCTCATACAATGACTTGGCAACCTCCGTTCACCTCATGCCGCTAGGGGCACTATAACATTTTGCATACAAAACGCACAGTTCACCTCATGCCGCTAGGGGCGCTATAACATTTTGCATACAAAAGTTTTGAACTCGTTCACCTCATGCCGCCCTCATGCCGTAGGGGCGCTAGTGTCGCGTCTTGCCCGAATTCTTCCGAAGCTGTGCGTATTACTCGTCTATAGTATTTGCTTACCGTCAGTCGGGCCGTATGCTTGTTTGCAGTCCTTTCAATACTTCCTACTCCGACTATCTTCTTTCTGATTAAAATTCGTTGTGAGTTCCAAAACAGTTGTAGTTTTCTCCCCCGGGACGTCAATAAGCTTCAATTGTCTATCTGAGGTCGCCGTTGTTGATCCTGGCTACACAAGAGACACGTCGTCGGTGGGAATGTTTGGTGGGCTTGTCCCTTATGCTTGTTTGCCAACTATGTGACATACAAAATATACAAATCTTTTCTCTTTATAATATTAGATAGAAAACATCCAGGCTTTCTCGTTTAATATTATGTATGAGTAAGACAGCCTTGTGATTGATATAGATTTGAACTCCTTTTGTTACGAGAATAATTATAATGCCCTCTCAATTGAACACAAAAACACTTAAAATGTTCCAAACTGGAATCCGATACTATAACATAATGCAGCTAATTTCGGATTCCACAAAAAACAGATTATCTTTGTAACAAAAAACCTTTAATAATGACCACTTTCGTACAAAAACAAATGTCGGGTTCCCTTTGACAACAAATATGGGATTTCTTAGTGACAGTTATGGGGGTCCATTTACCAAAGATAAGAATAAACATATAAACTTTGTCAATCCTATTTTTTTTAATGAGAACGAATGTGTCAATGCTGATTACTCAATCAAGCGAAAACTATAAAGACAGAGACATTTTTAAAGTATGTGAAAAATGTTTTGACATACGCTTTTACGTCTGACTGATATTAAAAAAATACTGAAACAATTATTATTATTTAAATTCCCATAAGAATGATATCAAAGAGATTCGAACAATACCATTAAGTTCATCAGTAAAATTATATTTTATGTTAACCTGGTCAGCAGCATCAGTATTTAAAAGTGCTGATTTATGAATAAACTTGAATAATTGCAGTTCAAGAATGCATTTACAAACAGCCATCTTTAGTTAGGGCTTGCATTTCAAGCTTCATGCATTCAACATATTAAAGGAGAACACAAAAGGGCATACACCCTCTTCACAAAGCGAGAGTTGCGTTTTAATTGACACATCTGAGAGATAGACAGCCAGTTTCTGGAACACATTCCCTAAGAAATTATAGCTGTCACTATCAAAAATAAAGAAGAAGAAAAGATAACTTGAGACTTATTGTGGAATTAAAATTTAAGTCTCTTAGAGAATAACACACAGGACGAAACGCTTAGCTTCGTCCTTTCCATTGTCCTTTTTCTTTAACGTGATATACTCAATATATTTATTGCACCAAGTTACATAATCTTAATGCTAAGATCTTAGAGCAAGTTCAGATGACAACGCGCGTTTTGATGACGCGCGTTTACAACTACATACATTTTATTCAGGCCGTACACATGCTAATGCGCGTTTTAATAAAGCGCGCATAATAAAATGTATGTATTTGTAAACGCGCGTTATCAAAACGCGCGTTGAGCACTTGTCATCTGAACTTTGTTTTAGAGCTAAGGTAGTAACATTAGACTCTGTTGGGCATTACCACATTAATGTGCACTAGAGAGCGCTATTTACATAAAAGATGAATTAAATACTTTTCTTCCATAAATTATTTAACTGTTTAACCCTTAACGGCTTTTATTTTTTTTATGTGTTGTTAATAACGATTAAGTTGATATTTCCCATAGCAAAAAATTAAAAAAACAGTCACAATTTTGGAAAAAAGGTTATAGCCTAAAGCCTAATATAGTAGCATTTTTTAACTTGCAAGCTGCTTCTATAATTGCATTGTAACTGACAATATTGCCTTATTTTCTGTGATTTGTTTTGATACCTAATGAATAAAACTCTAATGATAAGGGAGAAGTTTTTTTTTATCATTATAATGAACACAAAAAATATTTTAAAAGTTACAAAAAGTTAGGAATGAAAAGGTAAATTGCATTCCAAGCACAGTCCGACGTAGTTTGGCTTTTACATGGTCCAAATGCACATCTTCGGCGCTTACCTCCATCATTGAGAACTAAATAATGACTAACTCCATCGTAACGAATGTCATGTGATACTCTGTTTGAGCTTGTAGAGAATTTTGATGATGTAGGTCGGTCAGCGGTTGGAGGAAGGCATTGGAATTTTGTCAGGTATGCCTTTACAATTTGTCTTCTTAAATCTAACTGAGGCAAGGAATTTCCATCATGTTTAGACATTACCCACGCGTTGCAGACAGCCACATCGATAAGGTAAGTGAAGATCGGCCACCACCACTTTTTCCCTCTTATGCCAATGCGATAGGTGCTAACGTTCTGGTCCTTAAGGTCAGTTCCTCCTGCCACCGAGCTTCTTTTCACTAGCTAAGATTACTTCGCATTTGGAGTTGAGTTGACGACCTGTAAGATTATTGATCAAACCGGGTTGATCGTCGTCGGCGGAATCTTTTGAGATGGTACTTACTTGAAAATGGAACTCATGTTTTGTTATTTTTATCCAAACTGATATTTATTCGTCTTCTATGCAACCACATTCTGTTCTGATTGGCTAAAACCACAGCCAATCTAAACTACACTATTCTAGTAAACAATGCTTTGATTAGTTGATTGATTGTCATCTCATTTCGCCGAGAAAAGCGCGATTATTTGAATGGTGATTTAGCCGTTAATGGGTTAATAATTTTAATCATGCAGGTAGTCTTTTAAACATACTCATCATACTAATATTATAATGAGAAAGTGAGTTTGTTTGTTTGTTATTCCTTCACGGCTTGACTAAGCAGCCGATCATTATGATTTGTATACATATTTGTCAGGGGTACAACATAGGCTACTTTTTATCCTGTGAAAGTATGTTATTAAAATAGGAAAATATTTTTCTACTATAGGTGGCGCTGCAATTGCGATGTTGGTCAACAGATGGCGCCAATAGTCGCGCTATGGGTTGTTTTGTTTTCAAACGAGATCTATGTCATAAAATTTACTGCGAGCGAAGCCGCGGGGAAAAGCTAGTGTTTTTATAAATTACTGATGTAAATAAAGGTTTGTCTGCATTTAAGTAAAAAAAAAACAAGTAGGTATATTCTCACAAGAAGAGATTACAATTCTGTGCATTGATAACCCGACTCCTGTTAACATACCTCTAAGTAAACATTGCAAGAACCATTTACGCTTGGTTAAATAATGTTGTTTTTTTTTAATTTTTCATCTGTCTGAAGGTTGTTAACGCCTCCTGGTTTAATAAATTGTGTTGTTTAAAGCGAATGCACCCGTTGCAGTTATATTAAGTATGTTTGAACGAAGATTTCTGAAATCGTTTATAATTTTCGGATGAATTATACAACGCCACCTAGTCCCAAATTAGGCAAAGCTTGTGCTATGGGTACGAGATTGCTTAAGCATATTATTTTTTTATGACAGAGGAGGACAGACCTATGAAGGGATGAAGAAGGAAACTAAGTAAAGATAAATTCTATTTTTTGTAGGTAACAAAATCGAGAGGAGCCCACCTCACATTTTTTTATGTCAGAATAGGAATTTTAAGAGAAGTAGGGCACAGCGGATAGCGGATAATCCGCTCAAATCGGAGCAGCCCGTCTGGGAAAGGACCTCCACCTTACAGAAAATCGTAGCCAAATGGCATTGGTCTCGGCCATGTTGTGTTCCTACGGTGAGAAAGGTCTCCAGAGCTTCACTTGGGAGAGTTGGCAACGCGTGAGGCTACAGTGAAGGCTTACCATCAGGCCGGCCGTATGCTTGTTTGCCACCTCTGTGGCATAAAAAAAAAGGACTAACGAGCTAGAATCACCTGTAGTGCTCAAGAAAGACCTAGGGTTAATAAATAAAATTACAAATCTTAAACAATATCTTTATTTGGAAAAACATAAAAAAAAAAACACATTAATTAATGTAATCTTTTCATCTGCAATTCAAACACATTGCATTTGTATTATTAAGTTATCTTGAACAAATTTATTGCATCCTTTGTTATTTGTTAAATAAATATACACTTTACAACTAAATAATAAAGTTTAAATTACTTTGGAACAGTGTAAAATAAATTTTATTCCTGCCAAGCCTTGTTAGCGAAACGATTTAGTTGACACGCCTTACTATAATTTATAAGGTCTCGTAACTGTACTATTTATATTTTACACGAGGGTTTCCCAAACTGTGGATCTCGCGACCCACCGGTGGGTCACTAGCGAATATTCAGTGGACCCTGCCTGCAGAACTGTATTACTCTACAAAACTTATCACGGTGCGTATGTATTAAAAATCCCCGTCCACCAGGGATTCGAACCCGGGACCTCCTGGATGGCGGGCCGGCATGGTAACCATTACACCATGGAGGTCGTCAGTAATTACGGAGGTCGTTAATACTCCTAATAATAATAATAATCCTCTTCTGAGGTCTCCGAGGATGAGGAGATGGAGCTGCTAGTAGATTCAGAGGCGTTGTACCCCCAAACCTCCACTTGGAACTTGTACAAATGTCTGAAGGAAAGCGTTGGTATCCGGATCTAAAAAAAAATTTGTAGCTAATATTATAAAGAGGATAGATTTGTATTTTTGTTTGAAACGAATAAACTCAGAAACTACTAAACCGATTTTAAAAATTATTTCACCGTTGCAAAGGTACATACATTACCCTCGGGTCATATAGTCTATATTATATATTTTTTTAAATTAACCCTTAGTATAAACCATGCAAAGCCGTGTCGAACCGCTAGTGTATTATATCGACCCACAATCATCCCATTGCAGGGTTAAGGGTCTCTCTTCAATCGAAGGGGGTTATAGCGTACTCTGCCACGCGGCTCCAAAGTAGATGGTAGAGGCCAGTGTTTTCAAACCGCCCGAAGGCTTTCTATTAAATGAGTCTTGTCCCTGCAGTGGGATTGTAAGGTTTAGATATGTATATGTGTGCTATAAAGTGTTGTCTGGGCAGAAGGATAGGTAAATGAAAGTTGGTATTAAGTCTACTGTTTATTCCTAGCCTTCAAAAGTCGATTACATAAATGCTACCTACCTAATCACTTAATATTTACTAATGCTAACTGGGGAACCTAACGCGAGTGGGCGACAGGGGACGACTGAAGCCGCGTGCGCGTGGCAACCGGCTGGCTGTGCTGAAAGAGCTGAGCACCTTTCGTACCGTGTCGTAAGCCCGCTACAGGGATGATTATGGGTTATGATAAGAGTGAACAATACCTTGACAACTGGTGTATCCAGTTCCCACACCTTCGGTTTCCCCATCTGGTATGGCATACCAACTTTAACGCATATAACTAGGCTGCCGTGGGCCGCGTCCACCTGAGAATATATTTAGTTGTAAGATAAAGTACATGATACATCACCCTCCAAGTTTCAGGAGTACTACGAAACGTTTAACGAAGAATTTTTTTGGAGTGGTAGAGCAAATTATTACGAAATGGGCTAGCTCGACCGGGGAATTACCACCCTCTCACAGAATATCAACGTGAAGCAGCAACGCGTTTCGTTCGGTGAGAGATCCGGAAGCCCAACTCCTTCCCTATCCCCTCTTTCCCCCTTCTTCTTTCCCTTCCCGTCCTCCTTCCTTTCCTCCAATTTCCTTGGTGGACAACGCATTGGTAGCGCCCCTGGTGTTACTGATGTCCATAGGCGGCGGTGACCGCTTTCCATCAGGCGGCCCGCTTGCTTGTTTGTCTACTGTATGACATAAAAAAAAACATAATTCAACGAACTACTAAATAACCATAAAGTACAAGGTATTTCATGGATAGAATTAAAGGCATTACTAAAATAACCTCCGATACCTCCGATACCTTGGCTGAAGTTTTGGATTTACGTTTCGTAGTAGCCCTCCAGGTCTCTACGATCAGTAATTTAGGCTGTGCGCTGATCTGCCAGTCAGTCGATCATTATTTTATACTAGCATTTCCCCGCGGCTTAGCTCGCGGTTAATTTTATAACATAGATCCCGTTTGACAATAAAACAAACAATGGCGCGACTTGTGGCGCCATCTGTTGGCCGACATCGCAATTGCAGCGCCATCTATAGTAGAAAAAATATTTTCCCATTGGAATGACATACAGTATGATAGCAAATACTATAGACGAGTAATACGCACAGCTTCGCAAGAATTCGGGCAAGACGCGACACTAGCGCCCCTATGGCATGAGGGCGGCATGAGGTGAACGATTTCAAAACGTTTGTATGCAAAATGTTATAGCGCCCCTAGCGGCATGAGGTGAACTGTGCGTTTTGTATGCAAAATGTTATAGCGCCCCTAGCGGCATGAGGTGAACTGTGCGTTTTGTATGCAAAATGTTATAGCGCCCCTAGCGGCATGAGGTGAACTGTGCGTTTTGTATGCAAAATGTTATAGCGCCCCTAGCGGCATGAGGTGAACGGAGGTTGCCAAATCATTGTATGAGAAACGTCAAGAGCTGTGCGTATTACTCGTCTATAGTATTTGATGATAGTATGATGATGCAACTAGCGAAACTCGCGCAACGCCGTTTGCGTGTATACCGCTTTCCCGTGGGAATTTCGGGATGTATTAACCATACTTATAAATCTTCCCCTTGAATCACTCTATCTTTGAAAAAAAACACATCAAAATCCGTTGCGTAGTTTTTAACATCTAAGCATAAATAGGGACAGTCAGACAGCGCAACTTCATTTTATGCTATGTAAAGAAGATGAAAAATGTAAAAGTATATATTAATTTATAAAACTATTTACCTCCAAATAATAACTAAGATAAGTCGGTGTGGTGGGTTTGACTTGGAATATCTCGTGGTAGAAACGGAAGATGTCATTTGCGGCGTCGCCTCTGTCATAGCATCGTAATCCGCCGTGGTACCAGTGCCCCAACCAACCGTGGCCGTAGAGATCGTACACAGAAGCGCGAGGCATGATAAAACCTATAATAAAATTATAATCATGCATCATGCTGTAAGAGAGGTAGGCCACAGCGGATAATCAGCTCAAATCGGAGCAGACCGCATAAGGACCTCCGCCTAATAGAAGATCCTAGCCAAATAACATTGGTCTCGGCCATGTTGTGTTCCTATGGTGGTGAATAAGGTCTCCAGAGCTCCACTTATTACAGGGTCGGCAACACGCGAGTGATAACCCCGGTGACTGCTTACCATCAGGCGGGCTGTATGCTTGTTTGCCTTAGTGGTATAATAAAAAAAACATTGCTAGTAGTAGTAAAAAAATATATCTTACCAAACGGATCGTCTCTGGCAAAAGAACCTACAGCCTTTCCAGTAATAGCAGCAGTGATCCACGGAACATATGGATGGATGAGCATGTGTCGTGGTGGTGACGGTGGACGGCGATGGCGTAGTGGGTCCGGACATGGTGCTCCACCTAAAACCATCGGGATAAGCCCACCGCGAGATCATGGAAATGAGAGTGTGGACGGGGTTTTCGTACCACTTTCTCAGTTCAGTCAGAGTAAGCAATAAATTCGCCAGCGGTCGCATTGGAGGCGTTTGGGGGGGGGACCTTTGTCCAGCAGTGGACTTCTTGTGGCTGATATGATGATGAAACAATAAATACTTTGACTTTGTCTTCGTGGGTAACAAGCTACAAGCAAGTGGCGGGAAAGGAGCTGGGCTTCTGAATCTCTCACTCGCCGAACGATACGCATTGCTAAACTCTCACATTTTATATTTGGCAATTTATTTTATTTTATTTCGCAAAATAAAAAATGCACCAGTCTTTTTTTTCAACCTTTTTTTCTATTTTCTTTGTATATCACCAAATCACATTTATTCTGCGGGTCGCCGAGAATATACGCAAGGGTTAACTTTGCGATGTAAAATAAGAAAGTGTAGAATGGATTATGGGACACACTATTTTTAGTTTATCTAACTTCTTTATTTTGACGACCTCCGTGGCGTAATGGTTACCACGCCAGACCGCCACCCAGGAGGTCCCGGGTTCGAATCCCGGTCGGGTCATGACGAAAAACGAACTTTTTCTGATTGGAATATGAAATCATTAAAACAGTTGATTAATATGAGCATAGACAACAGAGATAACGATATACAATACTTAGATATTGCCAAAAAAAGAAATGTGCGTGCAAATGTGGAACAATTTAAAAAAGGTACTTTGCCATATTTATTCAACAAAATAAAACAAAATAATATTAATAGAGATACAAAAAACAACGATAAAATATTTACCACTGAGATTAATGCAAACATGCCTACCAATAACTTTAAAAAAGGCACTATACCGTACTATTTTAATAACATAAATCCAACAGGGACCCAGTTATTTCGAGACAAACAGTAAAAACACGTTAAAATTAAATGTCTTCCACCAAAATATACAAGGCATCAGATCTAAAATTAATGAAATAGAACTACTAGTAAATTCGCGGGAGTTGGAAGTTTTGTGTTTCAGTGAAACTTTTCTTAAGCAACAGGATGTACACGTGTTGCAGATACACGGGTATAGATTGGCAAGTTCTTTTTGCCGCAATACATCCCGTGGGGGTGTATGCATTTACGTAAAAAATCAACTAAATTATAAAAAGTTAGACAGTATAAATTCGTTAGCTATTGGTCACTATTTTGAGTGTTGCGGCATTATACTACCGGAACTAGATTTTGTCGTAATATGTATATACAGAACACCAAATTCAAATTTTGATTTGTTCATTAAATCATTGGAATTATTATTACACAAGGTTACACTGCGTATACGCTATACAAAAAAGAAAGTTATTATAGCTGGTGACTTCAATGTAAATATTGCCGAAAATTTTAATAAAACGGAATTATTTAAAAATACTATATTAAAATATAATTTGAAGTTGACAATTCATGAACCAACTCGAATATCATTGAACACTCAGACATGTATTGACAACATATTGACTAATTTAAGGAATTACAAATCTAGAGTAGAACATCTAAATCTTTCAGATCACTCTGCGCAAATAATAGAAATACCATGTAGTAGAGGTTTTAGTGAAAAATATTGGTACGTATATAAACGAAATATAGACAAATATCTGCCTATATTTTTAAATTATATATCACAGATAGGGTTTCATGACGTGTATATGCAAAATAATGCAAATGTAGCCTATAAATTTCATTTTAATTTATTTCAATTGATATTTAACTTGTGCATACCAATAGAAAAAAGTAAAATAACTTACCAAAGAAAATGCAATTGGCAAACTAAGGGCATACGATATTCGAGTAAAAACAAAAAAGCTATACATCAACAAATATTAAAACGAAAAAACTCATCCCTTCAAATATACTACAAAGTATATAGTAAAATATTAAAATCAATAACTCGTATAGCCAAGAAAAATTATAATATAAAATACATAAAAAACAGCTATAATAAAGCCAAAGCCACATAGAGTTTTATAAAGCAGCAGACAACTCCTGTTAATACAATAAATACTACGGTTGAGTCGTTACACGTGGATAATGTATTAATAGAAGATCCAAATGTAATAGCGGAATTATTTAATAGTAATTTTATTAATAATGGTATGACCTGTCAAAACAGCAATAACAGCTATAAATCCCTGACAGATAAAACAGGTAGTAGCATTTATCTTAGACCAGTACAATATGAGGAATTGAGAAATGTTGTCATGAACATAAAAAAAAAAAAAAGTTGCGGTTATGACGATATCCCGATACAGGTTATTAAGGCTTCGTTTCAATATATTAGCCAACCTATTATTTATATATTAAACCTAATGGTAGAAACTGGTGACTTTCCCGAAGACCTTAAAATTTCTAAGATAAAACCTTTATTTAAAAAAGGTTCCAAGAGCAATATAAATGACTACAGACCTATTTCATTACTACCGTCATTTTCAAAAAAATTCGAAAAAGTAATACATACCAGATTAATTGATTATTTAAAATCACACATACTCCTTAGTGAAGAGCAGTTTGGTTTTCAGGAAAAAAAGTCTACAGGTTCGGCAATATTTAAATTCTTAAAACAAACGTTGGGACGCTATAAATATGAAAACTGCTTGTGTTGGACTCTTTTTGGATATGTCCAAAGCTTTTGACAGTGTTAATCATACTGTACTATTGACGCAGTTACATAATCTGGGCATTAGAGGTGTTGCACTTGTAGGGGCTCGCACAAACAGGCTACGTTGCAAAATGTAAATAGAACGGGCGTGTGCGCCGTTCGCACCTCAGTTACCATACGTCCGCCGCGTGTCAAACATCTTGTGTAAACGCGTAGGGTTCCGCATATATAAGCCAATTGCATTGTTATAGATAAGTGATAATATTTTGGGACAATAGACTTATTTTATCGAAACAACATTTTTATTTATCTCCCATACACACTGAACCCAACAGTGGTGACCCCGGACTCAGAATACGCAGTGCAGTGTCTTTTAAAACTTAATATATTGTAGTGAACGGTGGTAACTCCCTATCGACGCGACGTATAGCGCGATAGGTACATCAAGATGGCGGACCCGAAACCGGCGACCTCGTGCTGCACCCAGCAGATCGTCGAGAAGAAAGAGATGAATAGCATTAGTGTAGCGGAAAGAATTCCTGGATTTTGGACAAACATGCCGAGATATTGGTTTGCACAGTTCGAGAATGTCATGGATCCGCAGAAACAATCGGACAATGCCAGGGCTACAATGGTTATGTCTAAGCTGGGCCAAGAAGCACTTCAGCAAGTTGGGGATTTATTATTCAACCCGCCTGCTGAAAACAGATATCAGACTCTGAAAGAGAGGCTAATTTCCATTTACGAAGATAGTACAGACTTGCAATTTCATAAATTAGTAAATGAAATGGACTTGGGCTCGCAGAAACCGTCTCAATTACTGCGAAGGATGTCGGAATTAGCCAGAAATGCTGGAGTAGATAAAGTGACCTTGAAAAGGCTATGGTTAGCGAGATTGCCGAATGCAATTAAAGTATTTTTGAGCATGACTGAGGATACAAACTTAGAAGAAACGGCACGCAAAGCAGACAAGATAGCGGAACAGCTGCATACTAGCGGAGATATAAATGCAGTTGCAGCGACGCATACACCAGGAATTGCGGAAGTACTGGACCAGATGAAAGATATGTGCACAGAAGTCAGAGAGTTAAGAAATGAAGTCAACGAAGTCAGAGGGCGCGGCTAAAGCAGAAATAACCCATGGAATCGGCGAGGACAGCGAGGACCGCCTCAGCAGCGACATAGAAGAACACCTGATAGTCCGGACTGGTTATGCAGGTGGCATTATCGATTCAGGAACAGAGCAACACGGTGTGAGAAGCCCTGCAATTGGAGACCGGCACACACCAAATCTCCGGGAAACGAGAACTGATACAGCCAGTATCGGTGGGTGGCTGTATCGGGTCTGCAGGAAACCATCGACTATGCGTGGTAGACCAGAAAACACGAACTCAATTTCTCATTGATACCGGAGCAAATGTGAGCGTTTTACCGGTGAGTCAGTTTAAATGCGATAAGTTAGTGAATAAATATAAACTCTTTGCGGCTAATAATTCCGAAATAAAAACATACGGCGTCAAAAACCTAACTGTAAATTTAGGATTAAGTAAAAACTTTAATTGGTCATTTATAATATGTGATGTAAAACAGGCTATTTTGGGCGCAGATTTTCTAGCTTATTTTAAATTAACAGTCGATTTGCATAATAGGAAACTTATTGAAAGTGAGACAAAATTACGTACTTGTGGGTCCATTGTCATATGTAATGAAATTTCTATAATAGGTATTCAAGACACGGAATATAAAGATATTCTTGAAGAATTTATTAATATTACTAAAACTACGGCTTATAAAAGTAAGAGTACATATTCAGTTTATCACCACATAATCACATCCGGCCAACCGGTCAGCGCGCGGCCAAGGCCGCTACCGCCGGACCGCCACATGAAAGTTAAGGAAGAATTTAGGATCATGCAGGAGTTAGGCATATGTAGGCCCGGAAAAGGGGAATGGGCTAGTCCGCTCCATGTCGTACCCAAAAAAGATGGTGGCTTACGCCCATGCGGCGATTATAGGGCTCTCAACGCCATAACCAAACCGGACCGTTACCCGATTCCACGGTTACACAATTTTACATATATGTTACCTAATAAAAAGGTATTTACGCGCTTAGACCTTGTAAGAGCATATCATAATGTAGCAATTGCACCTGAAGATATTGAGAAAACTGCCATTGCGACACCATTTGGGCTTTATGAATTTCCTCGGATGACATTCGGGTTGAGAAACGCTGCACAAACCTTTCAGCGGTTCATGGACCATGAAGTGCTGAAAGGCGTTGAGCACTTAGAAAATGCAAACGGGATAACGGAGTCAACTATTTTCTGTTATATTGACGACATATTAATAGCTTCGGAAAATGAGAAAATTCATAAAGAGCATATACGAAAAATTTTTAAAAGATTCGATGAAATCGGTATAACTATAAACATAAATAAGTGCATGTTCGGGAAACCGAAAATTGAATTTTTAGGTTACGAGGTTTCACAGGACGGGATCAAGCCCCTACCAGAAAAAGTAAAGGCAGTTGCAGACTTCCCCAGACCGGAGACAGTGGAACAGCTTCGTCGTTTTATGGGTATGGTAAATTTTTACAGGGCTCACCTGCCGCATGCTATAGAGTACCAAGCAGAGTTAAATAAGTTCTTACACAATTCAAAAAAAAAGGACAAAACCAAAATAGACTGGGAGAAAAAAAGTATTGAAGCTTTCGAGCAATGCAAGGTAAGCCTAAAAAGCGCCGTTACGTTAGCTCATCCCAGTGCAGATTCCCCGTTGGCGCTCATGACGGATGCGTCGGATACAGGCGTCGGTGGTGTTTTACAACAGAAGGTAAATAACAGATGGCTACCCTTGGGATATTTTTCAAAAAAATTGTCAGACGCGCAAAAGAAATATTGTACGTATGATAAAGAGTTATTAGCAGTTTATATGGCAGTGATATATTTTAAAAACATGATAGAAGGAAGACAACTAACAATTTTTACTGATCATAAACCATTAATTTATGCATTTACAAAACTGAGTTCTGATAAAGAAATTCCGAGAAGAACAAGACAGCTGTTGTACATCAGCGAATTTACGAGCGATATACAACACGTAAGCGGTCTGGAAAATATGGTTGCAGACGCATTATCTCGCGTAGAGTCCATAAATTGCCCCACAGCGATAGATTACAGCGAATTACAGAAAGCACAAGAAAGTGATGACTTCACACCAGGCATAAACAGTAAGTTAATATTTAAACATGTAAACTTTCCAGACAGCAACAAAAAAATATATTGTGAGGTTTCCTGTAACAAAATTAGGCCGTATTTACCACACGAATTCAGAAAAGTAGCCTTCAATAGTATTCACAATATCAGCCACGCCGGTATACGTAGCACACGAAAAATGGTAGCGCAAAGATTTTTTTGGCCCGGAATGAACAAAGACATTAATACATGGACTAAGGGCTGTTTATCTTGTCAAAAAGTCAAGGTTAGTAGACACACAGTTTCAAATTTAGAAAATTTTCCACCATGTTCTAGGTTCGATCACATTCATACGGATATAGTAGGCCCCTTGCCGACCTCGAGACAGGGATTTCGATATTGTATTACAATTGTAGACCGTTTCACACGTTGGCCCGAAGCAATCGCCGTCTCGGACATAACAGCTGAGACGGTCTCGAAAGTGATTTATGAAAACTGGATTTGTAGATATGGTTGCCCCAGCAAGATAACCACGGATCAAGGCAGGCAGTTCGAAAGCGACTTATTTAATTCACTCATGAAATTTTTAGGCGTTCAAAGGATTCGAACCACTCCGTATCATCCGCAGAGCAACGGGCTAGTCGAGAGGTGGCATAGGTCTTTAAAAAACGCGTTAACGGCAAGAGTATTAAATGGTTCAGACTGGGTTGACGAATTGCCAACCGTCATGTTAGGTTTACGCGCTGCAGGGCGAACAGATACAGGTATCAGTGCGGCCGAAATGGTATATGGTAGTACTATCAGGCTTCCGGGAGATTTTTTTCAAGTCGAATTTAAACGTCAGTCTGAGGACGAACAAGACTACATAGGACGATTACGTAAGACTATAAACAATTTGCGGCCTCAAGGACGGACGTCAGCGGATTCGCGTAAAATATTTGTTAATAAAAATTTGGAGTCTTGTTCGCATGTTTTCTTAAGAAATGATACAATAAAAAAATCACTTCACCCCACTTACGATGGCCCTTATCGCGTCATAAGTAGGAATAATAAAGTATATAAAATAAATTTACCTAATAGAGTTGTACAAGTATCGATAGATAGATTAAAACCGGCCTACTTATTAAAAGAAGAAGACGAGGAAAATTCCGAAAGTTCAAATTTAGGCAATAGTCATGTAGAAAGAAACGTTTCGTTGAAATTAAACCAAGATGATAACGTCAGAACATCTGCGCCCACAAACAGCCGTACAACGCGGACCGGACGCGTGATAAGAACACCCGCACGGTATGGGATATAGACCTAGGTTAAGATAGTATTAAGATCGGTCTTCAAGGACGAGGGGTCTGGGCGTGACGTCGAAAGTTACTGGTGGAGTTCTAAGGAGCTTGTTTTTAATTTTTTATGGCAGAGTAAATTTCGGCGTTGCTACCCGATACACCCCATAGGTTGTATCTATAGGAAGATACTTTAAAGTCGGGCACTCTGAAAAATGGGTGACCGCATTATCTTTTAAATATAATTTTAAGTAGCTATTAGAATATAAGTACCTAAGTAATAATGAACAAATTATATTGCCTAACCGAATGTATACCAGGTCAACGAAATGATGATATGCAAAAAGAAAAATGTATTAAAAAGCTGTTAATAATTTCTTTACATATTTTTTCCTCATTATTATAAATCTCTCACGCAAGTAACTACGTTCGTACAGTACTATTGTATCATTATTATCTAAAGTTAAATTAATTGCATGAGTATCATGGGAAATTACCAGGCAAAAAATGAAGAAGTGATAATTGCACAACAAGGTGCAAATAACGCACAGCAAGTTAATGAGATGGAAAAAAGGCTGGCAACGGTAACAACGGTTATCGTTACTGTAGCAGCGGCTCTGATACTTTTGTGTGTAATATTATGTGGAAAACGTTGTTGTGGACGCGCTAAGAAATTGGTCAGGAAAGAATTGACGTCAATAATGGTGCCAGTTGCGGGTCAAGCTGGACACGCCAACCCGCAAGGCGTGGTGACGTGCTCACACAAGTGAACATTTATACTATTTAGTGATTAACATAGTGTCGAGATGTTAAAAATATATACTTAATATGTATACTTTACCTGTCATGTTTAGCCCTGTTCATACCATATATAATTGTCGGATTCATAATAAATAAAACAATAATTGTAATAGAGTTTATTAGTATAGGTAAGCCTGTTTGCCGCCTTAGTGTTGTAAAACAGTTTGTTATAATATTGTACTAGCATAGCCTCTGCAATCTGAAACCGCTGATAGCGCGCCAACCGACGCACGACGGCGGAGCGCGCAGGTAGCAATCTTTGCAAGTTCGGCACATTCCTGTGTGCCTCGGTGCACTAACTTATGAAACTGTAATTTTTCGTAATAAAAAAATTTTTTTTTTAGAGGGGGATGATTGTAGGGGCTCGCACAAACAGGCTACGTTGCAAAATGTAAATAGAACGGGCGTGTGCGCCGTTCGCACCTCAGTTACCATACGTCCGCCGCGTGTCAAACATCTTGTGTAAACGCGTAGGGTTCCGCATATATAAGCCAATTGCATTGTTATAGATAAGTGATAATATTTTGGGACAATAGACTTATTTTATCGAAACAACATTTTTATTTATCTCCCATACACACTGAACCCAACACACTGAAACTAATAGAATCTTATTTAATAAATAGGGAACAGTTCACAGTCATTAGTAAATATATAAAAATAACAAAACAGTGGAAGATATATACTCTAGACGCGAAAAGGTAAAAACCGGTGTACCGCAAGGAAGCCTCCTTGGTCCACTTCTTTTCCTAGTCTACATTAATAAGCTGCCAAAAATAACCCATCATCCTTGTGTCATGTTTGCGGATGATGCGACTGTTCTTTTCATTGACAAAGAAAAAAATTCTATAAAATTGGAATCAGAAATTAATAAAACATTAGAAACTCTCGTTGCTTGGCTTAAAACTATAAACCTAAAAGTAAATTTAGCTAAAACAAAATTTATTCAATTTCGCAATTATAAAAATCAAACATTTAATTTGAATATTTCTGAATCTAGAAATAAAATTGAGGAAGTAAATGACACAAATTTTCTTGGAGTCTCCATTGATTGTCACTTAAATTGGAAAACGCATATAAATAAAATTAATAATAAAATTTCAAGCTACTGTTTCGCATTATCGATTTTAACTGAAAATTCTTCAGAAGAAATAGCGCGTACAGCTTATTTTGGTAATGTCTATCCTCTTCTAACGTATGGTATCATCTATTGGGGAAACTCTGTTAATGTAGAATCAACTTTCTTGCTACAGAAGAAGTGTCTCCGTATGATTTATAATATGTACACTGATGACACTTTAAGAAATATATTTAAGGAGAAAGGTTATCTGACTCTGACAAATATTTACATATTAGAGATATGTGTCTTTGTTAAAAACCATCTTGAATATTTTAAAAACAAATTAGACAACCGAGGCAATTGCAGAAACCAATATAAATACGATTTGAGTTTCCCATCCGTAAATAACCAGGTGTATTATAAGAGTGCTTTTGTCACTGGTATAAGAATTTTTAATAAATTACCACAAGAAATTAAATGTTTAAATGGGAAAATATTCAAGGGCAGATGCAAAGCCTGGCTACTTACAAATGTTTTTTATAGTTTAAAAGAATATTTTGAAAATAAATTATAATAAATTGGTAAAATATAATACTCTTAATAATGTCAAATATAATACTTACTCATAATAATGTAAAATAATAATACTCATATTACTTAATAAAATTATTATAAAACTGTAATGTTGCATGCCTGATAGGGTAAACTGTTGAAACCATTCACCTTTATGTAAACAACTTCTATGTACACACAGTTGGCAATAAATAAAATTCTATTCTATTCTATTCTATTCTTGGGCACGGGTCTTGGATGTTTTTCTATATGATGTATTTGTTATAAAATATAATATCGTTGAGTTAGCAACCCATAACACAAGTTTCGAACTTACTTTGGGGCTAGCTCAATCTGTGTGATTTGTCCCTATATCATTTATTTATTTATTTACCTTGAGACAATGCCACAATAGACCAGTGTCCAGTGTGTTCGTGGACCAGAGATGGTGCACCAGAGTGGAAACCACAGCCCGTGGTGCAAACAAACCGATTTTTCGACAGCTTTGTACCATTGTACTGAAAAACAGACGGATGTCAATTAAAAAAATTTACCTTGAGTATGCAAGCGATCATTAGGAAATTTTGTAAATATATTCAAAATATAGTCAGGGATACATAGAAAGACTAAAAGCCGTTTTCACCAAGACTTTCCTAAAATGTTTTCTAACTGCCATCTCTATGTCGGACATAAAACTGCTTATTACCCCGTGAAAATATTCCAGTCCTTCGAAAATAGAAATTAAGCTATTTTTTACTGTAGATGGTGTTGCATGCGATATATTAATTCCATTTACATTCAACAGATGGCGCCTAATTCGCGGAAAAGCGATTAGACCGCCAGTCATTGACTACACAGTCAGCGATCGCCGGTTTAATCGCTTTCTCTCTGCTCGTTCACTAATGTCATTGAAAATGATTTTTGGTTCGCTCCAGTCCCCCATTTTCGCTGAAAGTGCGACTCGCCCGTGAGCGTGATACCTTGAGGTTTAGGGCCACAAGGACGTATGAGGGCTCATAAGATGCGGAATTTGAAGGACTTTAAGAAAATGTAAAAAGTATTTTGGAAAAGTTAAAAAAAAACCAAGGGATCCGAAACCCCTGGGCTGGGCTAGGCTCGGCTAGATTGGATTGGTCTGATTGATCATTTTCAATGCCCTTTCAAGGCACGAGCTCTACACGACTTATTACTCAGTGCATAACGACAATCAATTTTCAAATTTTTTAACAAACTGAAAATTTTAGCGCGTACTAATCTTTTATCTAATTTTTATGTTTTCTCATGCGCCTATCATGCTTGCTATGCTGTCTCCACATTAGGCACTGGGTTTTTATGCTTGACTTACATCAGGATTATCATACAGGTGGCACAGTTCTTTAGGCAGCAAACTTAAGCGAAGAACTTCTTTATCTTCATCAACAAAATCTCTAGGAACATCTGGAACGGTAAATAAACTCTTTTTTGAGTTAGTATCAAGTTGGTGCAAACATAATACGTGAGTTGACTTTTGTATTTTTGAACACTCGACAATGTCAGCCTGAAGGCAAACCTAAAGCCCGGTTTACATTTTGAGAAGTAACAGTGAGAAGTGACAAATAACAAGTAGGTGTTTACACATGTGACAAGTAGATATGCTAAGCAGCTTCAAATGCGTTTAGTTCACGTTGCTTTTCGAACCGCATAGCGGTCTTCACTTCTAGCAAGCAAGGAATATTTTAATGAATACTCTCTGACTAGAGAATTTCCAACAACTTTTTATTTATTTAGGCATTGGCCATATCCAAAAATATTTAAGAATTTCTTGCAAAAACAATTTCCACTCCTAATTTACCAAAAACAAAACGCGAGAAGGGCGAGAGCGGGAGGGCGCGGACCGCGGTGGTCGAGTGAGGGGAAGGCGCGGGTAGCGCGGGGCAGAGTTACTTGTCAGGAAATAGAACTGGCTTCTGAATAGAAGTGACAAGTGAATACTTGTCACTTCTCATTTATCACTTGACCCGTTCACACGCAAAACACTTGTCACTAGTCAGTTGTTTCACTTGTCACTTCTCAAAATGTAGTCTACATTTTTTTTTTATGAAATCGTTTTTTGCAAATCAGTGTCCTATCAAGTTTAGTTACTCTGTCATTTTTAGGGTTCCGTAGTAAACTACAAGGAACCCTTATAGTTTCGCCATGTCCGTCTGTCCGTCTGTCCGTTCGACCGTCCGACCGTCTGTCCGTCTGTCCGTCCGCGGTCTAGCGCGTGACATGACCTTGATGCCAGAAAGCTGTAATTTGGTATGTATACTCATATTAACAATGCTAACAAAGTTGTAGAACAAAATTTTGAAAAATATTTTTTTTTAAGGTACTCCCATACGGGTAAAGTGCGAATGAATTTTTTTTTCGCACCGACCCTATCTTGTCGTTACATAGGTCTCTTAAAATCATTAAGGTGTGGGAAGATCATTTTCCGATACAATGATCCGTTTGCGAATTATTTACATTTAAAGGCGTGTACGCACGACCGAACACGGACATGGTGAACATCGAACACGAACATGGAACATGTGGTTCGCACGTGTGGACGTAAATTAGCAAAGCGAACATGAACACCTACAAACATAGTTCTACTTGTGTTCGTGCGCAACCACTCACGACCGAACAAGAACATGGCGTCGAACAAAAGAGGCTACCAAGCCTTACTCTTTTGGTTCGGTGTTCGTGTTAACAATGTTCTTGTTTGGTCGTGCTGAGAACATCGTCCACACAGAACAACCAAATTGGATCGACACGAACACTTTTGACGAACAAATTGTTTGATGTTCGTTAGTGGTACGCACGTGCGACCAAAGTGTTCGTGTTCGATGTTCACCATGTTCGTGTTCGGTCGTGCGTACATGCCTTAACGTGTTATTTTCGTTTTGCACGGTGGTCAACATAAGACTTTCGGAGATCTCTATCTAGACTTTAGACATAAGACTTTCGGAGATCTCTATCTCCGAAAGTCTTATGTTTAGAAACTTGAACTTGAAAAATCATGGTAGTAGTCCATAATAATATAGTGAACCTACAAGGAAAACGATGACGGTTAAGTAGGCATACTAGAAACCCTACATTGTGCGTGGCCCGACACGTACTTGCCCGGTTTTTTATTTTGTAAACGAAAAATTCCTTCTAGAACATATTGAATTCTTAAAATGTTGAATTCTTCAAATTTTACCTTCCCGCTCAAGGTGGGATTCGAACCCACCACACACCGGGACAATCCCACCTGGATATGAAGGTATAATTTTGTCGTTTATTAATATTTTGACTTTATAAACTATAAATTACTTACCACTCGCAAAGTCCACATGAAAAATTTTCTGTGGTATTTGCTTAGGACTTCTACCCACCGCCAGATAATTTTTGAATGGCAGACAAGCTGGTAAAACGTATCCTGAAAACCGGGAGCATATAAATTAATAAACTTGACAATTCTCGAAATCTCCAAATAATTTCGAGCACTGTTAATGGTCATATATTCCGGTCCGCCTAAGGTCGTATGTCCACCGCCACCACCGTCACCGGCACGTCACGTCATTTCTTGACGACCTCCGTGGCGTAATGGTTACCACGCCAGACCGCCACCCAGGAGGTCCCGGGTTCGATCCCCGGTCGGGTCATGATGAAAAACGAACTTTTTCTGATTGGCTTCGGGTCTTGGATGTTTATCAATATATGTATTTATTATAAAATATAATATCGTTGAGTTAGTATCCCATAACACAAGTTTCGAACTTACTTTGGGGCTAGCTCAATCTGTATGAATTGTCCCCATATATTTATTATTTATTTATTTATCAAGTTGACGTGACGGCGGTCGTTAATTTTTATCCACCGCGACGATCTCGGTGGTTCAGTTTGTTGTAGTTGTTGTGCGTGGTACCGTCATCTCGTCTGTCGAACTACAGACATTGTGTATATTTTATTATTGGCGGGAACGGAATGACGGCGCTCGGATGACGGGCGTGCGGTGGACACACGGCTATTAGTTTAATATATATATCGCTACTTCGGCGCCGTCATGTCGTCTTCAGTGACATGACGGTAACGGTGGACAAAACAGCCTTTGTGTGTTACTGCTTAGGTTCTATTTTCACAGACGTCTACGAAACGTAAATCTGATACTTCGACCGAAGTCTCGGAAGAATTTTGACCAGGAAATACAAGATATTTCATGGTTATTTTAGTAATTCGTTGAATTCTATCCACGAAGTACCTTGATTTATGGTTATTTTAGTCGTTCGTTGAATTATAACCATGAAATATTTTGTATTGAAATAGGTACTCTGTATTTCATGGTTAAAATTCTTCCGATACTTCAGCCGAAGTATCGGATTTACGTTCTGTAGTAGCCTCCTGCAACACATCTTCGTCTGCGTCGCCAATAAGAACTTACTTGATTTAATAGGTGTAATCATTTTCAATAAAGCCAGGCTGTCTTTAGCATCAAAATGTTTGTATTCTGGATGCAGTAACACATCAGCTACAGGCATCAGTAACACTGCTGGCTCACACTCAGCACCGACTGCCAGCTCTTCTATTGTAACCCCACATTCATCTTCGTCTCTCTCGTAGTCACCAAAGACTATGTTGCCACTGAAAATAGGGATATTTATAATTCTTACTATAGTGATCAATGGATCTCACTTCTGGACTCTTTCTCTGGATTATTTGTAAATAGTCGATGGCAGATAAAATGGGAAAAAAAAACTTTTAGACTCCCTTAGGTACTGCTCAACATCAAGTGGAGACAACTTGTTTGGCTAAATAAATAAATAAAAAGTCGATTAAAGAAAACGAGTAACGAAAATTTTTAATGCGTTGTTATTGGACCAGAATATCGAAAAGTGGCAAGAGTATAGTGAAACAGAAACACAGGTCACCTTACCTGGCAAAAACAACCGGTGTTCCTCAGGGTAGTATCCTTGGTCCACTGCTTTTTCTTATATATGTCAATGACCTTCCAAAGGCTACTTCGCATAAATGTATACTTTTCGCGGATGACACTACACTTATCATCAAATCGGACAATCAAGATCAATTAGAAATTGCAGCAAATAACGGATTAAGAGATGTAATCGATTGGCTTAATAAAAACAATTTGAAAATAAATTTAGAAAAAACAAAAGCCTTGCAGTTTTCCTCTTACAACTCTAGCCACAGAACTATACAATTACAATATAACAGTTCGACGATTGAGGAGGTTCAAAGTTTAAATTTTTTAGGATTAATTGTAGATAAGCACCTAAACTGGAAGGGACACATCGATGCAGTATGTAAAAAACTAGATCGATTTGTGTATGCAATCAGAAGACTGCGTCAAACGGTATCAGCGGAGGCAGCTCTATCGGCATACCATGGCTACGTCTCTTCGGTGCTAAGTTATGGATTGTTGTTGTGGGGCAACTCCGTTGACATAGACAGAGCGTTTAAAATGCAGAAGAGATGTATCCGAGCCTTAGACAACGCATGGACGATAGACAGTTGCGAGCCACTGTTCAAAAAATTCAAAATTCTACCGTTGGCCAGTATGTACATTAAGGAAGCTTGCCTATTCGTCAATCAATACCAACATTATTTTAAAAAACGGATAGAAGGTAGGACGAGGTTGATTAGGTCACAGTACTCGAGCCTGTTATACCAGCCCGCATGTCATAAATATGTATACGAGAAAAATGCCTATAACATGAGTATATTGCTTTACAATAAACTTCCGAATGAATTAAAGAGTTTAGATGGAACAACATTCAAAAACGAAATTGTAAAGTGGCTCTTGGGCAAATGTTTTTACAGTGTGAAAGATTTTCTATCTGAGCGAAAAACATGACGACGATTATTTATTAATTTATTCATATTATTTTATTTTTATTTTACTTTTTTGAGTATCAGAATTATTTTTATTTGAATTTATGAATTATTATTAAATTAGTGAAATGTTAGTCTATTGAATTTTTATGGCTATTAAATACTACTATATAATGTGAATTTTTGCACGTCTGCGCGCAGACTGGATACGTGAACTGTAATTTCAATTTAAGACCTTGTGTAACAAATGTATTCCTGCAAATAAACTATTTGATTTGATTTGATTTGATTTGATTTGGTTCACGTAATCATTTGCCATTGGTTTGTGTTGCGATTACGAGCATTGCGATCGGTTGTTACAATGACTCATCTCAAATGGTACTCACAGTGCGTAACCCTCAGGTATCTGAGCAGCATCAACAGCAGTGGACAAGGCGAACTGGCGACTGATGAGGACCACTCTTGGTACTCTGAAGTAGTGTGGAGTACCATTTTTCACTGAAATTATAGTCAAAATCAAAAGTACTTTATTCTGTAGGCCCTTGGGGGCACTTAGACACGTCATTTACAAAGAGTGACAAGTATAAATAAGCTACTTTATAAACCATCATTTCGGAAACAAAGCAAAATGACCACCGGTAAAAGAAATGGCGAAAGAAAACCGGTTACGGCCTTTTTTGTCCATCAGATATTTTATCGTTTCTTTTTTTTTTCAATTTTGATGAAAATAATAATACAAAGAAAACGGATAGGTATCCAGTTGATAACGGACCAGTTTATGCCGCTCCCCATGGACATCCATGACCAAAAGATCTTGGAGACGTTCCCCACCTAGGAATAAAATAGGAAGGACGGGACGGGAAAATGAAAATGAAAACAAAGCGGCCAAGTGCGAGTCGGACTCACCCATGAAGGGTTCCATGACGTATTTATTTATGGGATTTATGACGGAAAAAAAAATCTACTGACTCGGTCTCGTTCAAACCGTTTCGTTGGAAGTTTGTATGGTATTAGACATCATATATTTTTTTAGTTTTATCATTCTCTTATTTTAGAAGTAACAGGGGATGACAGGGCTGTCACCGGACCCGGACACACATTTTATCACTTTAGAAGTGTCTCTCGCGCAAACTATTCAGTTTAGAAAAAAAATATTTTAGAAACCTCAATATCATTTTCGAATACCTATCACACGTATGGGTCTAATGAAAAAAAAATTTTTGAGTTTCAGTTCAAATATAAGGAACCCCCAAAATTTTTTGTTTTTTTTCTATTTTTGTGTGAAAATCTTAATGCGGTTCACAGAACACATCTACTTACCAAGTTTCAACAGTATAGTTCTTATAGTTTCGGAAAAAAGTGGCTGTGACATACAGACAGACAGACAGACATGACGAATCTATAAGGGTTCCGTTTTTTGGCATTAGGCTACGGACCCTAAAAAGGAGTAGGAAGCGTTCGGGGATATTAGGCTTCCTCATCCTATGAAACACAGCAGCTTATCACCGCTATTTCACATCGATATTCTGTGAAAACCCTTTCTGGTACTGGCCCGGTCAAGCTAGCCCATTATAGCAACTACCAGTTCTTAATTTTGACGATTTTGACGACCTCCGTGGCATAATGGTTACCACGCCAGACCGCCCCATCCAGGAGGTCCCGGGTTCGATCCCCGGTCGGGTCATGATGAAAAACGAACTTTTACTGATTGGCCTCGGGTGTTGGATGTTTATCTATAAATGTATTTGTTATAAAATATAATATCGTTGAGTTAGTATCCCATAACACAAGTTTCGAACTTACTTTGGGGCTCGCTCAATCTGTATGAATTGTCCCTATATATTTATTTATTATAATAGTAGCTAGGCTCTACCATTCTATGAAAGTTATTATAGTAATTACCATGAATATATTGAAGTGCTCCTAGCCATGTGAACTGTAATTCTTCTAGCGATCCATTTTCAGGATCCTCTGACGGGTCGTCATGGCATTCGAAGAATTGGCTTCGTGTCAAATAAAGACCTAGAAGTTTCATTACATTTAAGTCTGCTGACAGGTAGTTTGTGAAACGCATTTTTAAAGGTAATGGCACTTATATATATTTTTTTATTTTTTTTTTATCTTTTTTTTATTAAGGTACACCAACAGATTTACATGCATCATTTAGGAGAGACATTCAAATACGGTTCCTATGATAGGTATACACAGCATTGACTGTAAACATATTGTGATAAATGAGTTAAAATAAATAAAAAAACATATGACAAAAAATGATTTAAATATATCCTTCTCTTTTAACAATATTATACTAGAATGTGTTCCGACGTATAAATTGCTCGGTATTATAGTGGACTCCAATTTAACGTGGAAACCTCACATAGAAACAGTAGCCTCCAAAATGTCCCAGTTTACTTATGCTTTAAGGGAATTGAAGAAGTCGACGGATACCAAGACCGCCGTCACGGCGTACTATGCCTATGCCCACTCTTGGCTTAGCTACGGAGTGATGCTATGGGGTAACAGTGCGCACGCACAGGATCTACTCATTCTTCAGAAAAAATGCATCCGAATAATAACCAACATTAAACAAAGGGAAAGTTGTAAGTCTCACTTTAAAAATTTAAAAATATTAACGTTGCCCTGCATCTACATATTAGAAATTTGTAAATTTATTAGAAAACATCCAAATTATTAAACCACACTGCGAGACATGCCCGGTCGCTACGAATCACGCTATAAAAATAATTTGAAAACCAAACATCTACACTAGTACTACATAGCTCGGGTCCATATTCAATGTCCGTAAAAGTTTATAATAAACTGTCTGAAAACATCAAATCTGAGACATCATTTGGAAAGTTTATTAAGCTCATCAAAAAATTACTTCATACGAAAGCCTATTACACTGTAAAGGAATATTTAGAAGATAAACTTATAGGTCTGCCTCTCTCTCTTTTCCATTGCTGTGCCTGAAAAGGTTCATGTGTGTTTTTGTGTTGTATACATGTATTTGCAATGAATAAATAAATAAATAAATGATATATTACAGCTGTCCCTGGACAAACGCAATAAAAAGATAACTTGAGACTTTTTTTTATACCACAAAGTTGGCAAACAAGCATACGGTCCGATTGATGGTAACCATCACCGTAGCCTGTAGACGCTTGCTATACCGAGGGTATCACTCACGCATTGCCAACCCTCCCAACCCCCCCAAGTGGAGCTCTGGAGACCTTATTCACCGTAGGAACACAACATGGCCGAGACCAATGCTATTTGGCTACGATATTCTGTAAGGTGGAGGTCCGTCCCCAGGCGAGCTGCTCCGATTTGAGCGGACGACTTAAAATGCGAATTTGGGCGTGAAAAAAAATTTTCATTTTACATGTAGAGACGCACCCCAAAAAAATCTTTTTCAAAATTTTGTTCCAGCACTTTGTTAGCATTGATAATATGTGTATACATAATTAATGTGTATACATAATTACACCTTTCTAGCAGCGGACGGACAGACAGACAGACGGACATGGCGAAACTATAAGGGTTCCATGTAGTTTACTACGTAACCCTAAAAATGGTGTAGTGGGTAGGTACCTATATTAAAATAATTTAAAAGATATATACTTACAGTTAATGATAATAATAGTAATGAAAATGTCCCTAAAACGGCACATTGTGTACTTGTTGTATCAAGAACAATGAATAGAGTGAGAGAAGGTGTACCTAATGTTGTGTTTGCCATTTTGTAGGAATTTTCTTATTTACAAACTTATTGAGATGAGGTGTCAATAAACTACCGAGTGCTTAGTACAATCAGCCTATGAAAGAGGTGACCAGGTAAACGAACAAAGATTTTATGCTAATAAATAATGTATGCATTATGAAAATTTGTAATTACATAGTATAATGAATTGATACAATGAATATATTTAGTGTAATAGCACTGAATAAGTAATAGACAGGCCCGGTGGTCGAGTGGCTAGCAATGGTCACTTTATCCCAAGGGCCGCGGGTTCCAATCCTGCGCAAGGCAAACATTTGTGTGCATGAACATGTCTGTTTGCCTTGGTCTGGGTGTTTTCTATTTACAATGAGTATTTATTTCCACAAAAAAAAATCTTTCAAAGTTAAAAGAATTTTTTTTTTGGAAATAAATAGATTGTGACCAATGTAGTAAACAATCTTAGCGTGTCTTTTTATTCAATTACCATGTGTAAAATCGATAAATCGCCAGAATAATAAGAGTGTTGTGTTAAATGCCATTTCTAACTACACTGGGCGTCAAAAATAAGTAGTACAGTTTTAAAATTGCAATATCTCCTAAACTGCAGAAGCTAGACCTTTGAAATAAAAAAAAGTTTAAAGACAATTTAATTTCATTTCTTAATACTTCATGCATAATATCATTTTTTAAAGATTGACTGAAAAAAAACTTAATAAATAAAAACACAATTTTTTTAAACTGTTGGCTTGTACTTTTGTTTTTTATTGTTTTCTTTATTGCTGATAAATCAATTGCAATTCAAAAGCAAATGTGTCTTCAGCGAGTAAACTTTACTAATCATGCCTCTTTCACCAGAAGAATGTGCAAGAATCATAACTTTTCTCGAAGTAGGCATCAGTATGCGTCGTACTGCAAGAACGGTGGGTGTAACTCTAAGAACGATCCAGAAAGTAAAGCGAAGATACGAAGAGACTGGAAACCATCTAAGGAGACCAAGTAATGGCAGACCCAGGTGCACTAGTACCCGAGAAGACCGCTTAATTGTCTCTACTGTGTTAAGAAATCGTCACCTTAATGCAGTTGAAGTCCAGCAACAGCTTCTTCAGACCCGAAGAGACTACGTTAGTGAGAGTACAGTGAGGAGAAGACTTGCTGAAGCCAACCTGAAGTCGTACAGGCCAGCAAATGGCCCCAAACTTGAGACAGGGCATCGAGTAGTAAGACTACGCTACGCGCGTCAACACGTACAATGGGGCAAAGAAGAATGGACAAGAGTTTTGTTCACAAATGAGTCTCGGTTTTCTTTATTCACTTCCGATGGAAGGCGGAGAGTATACAGGCGACCTGGTGAGCGATACATTCAAGGTTGCATCTCGGAAAGAGTTCAATACGGCGGGGGCTCTGTACACGTATGGGCTGGCATCTCTTCAGAGGGTCGCACAGAGCTAGTGGTCATAGAAAATGACACTCTGACTGGTGAAAGATATGCATTAGAGATCCTTAACGAGTATGCAGGGCCATATTTAGCAAATATGGGTGATGGAGCTATACTAATGCATGATAACGCCCGGCCACACACCGCTCATCTCGTACAAGAGTACATTCAGGAGGTTGGCATCAGCTTGATGGCTTGGCCATCAAGAAGCCCAGATCTTAACCCGATTGAACACGCCTGGGATGAGCTTGGGAGGCTAGTCAGAAGACTCAGACCACCCCCCGCCACCCTCAGGGCTCTAAAACAGGCCCTGATAGAAGAATGGGTGAATATTCCCCAACACCGCCTCCGAAACTTAGTGTTCAGCATGCCAAACCGGCTCCAAGCTGTCATCAGAGCCCGAGGCGGCAACACAAGTTACAAGTGGGAACAAGGCCCAAAACGTAAAAATTAAGTTCTTGATAGTTCCTTCAAAATGGTTAGCTTTTTAGTTTTTTCCTAATTTTCAGTGTAAAACTTTACTAATGCTAAATAAAGTATTATTTTTAGAAAACTTTGTTAAATTTGCTATAAAATGACTTTTATTTCAAAACTCTAACTTCTATAGTTTAAGAGTAATTGCAATTTTAAAACTGTACTACTTATTTTTGACGCCCAGTGTATATTATTATTATTTAAGTGTGAATGATAATTTTGATTGTTTACTATATTGGTCAAGTTAAAAGAAAAAGAGTTTAAGTATATTTATCAGCAATCTAGTATCCATAGTCCAAGCTAAGTTGCTTAGTTTGGGACTAGATGGCGTTGTGTGATTCGTCCAAGAATATTTATTTTATTTATTTTTATTTGGTGCTATAAAAGGAGTGGTCCAAATCCCATAATAAAAAAAACACAATAAGGGGGGCAACTATGAAACAAAATTCCAAAAATACTGACCGAGGTTTCGTTAAATTCTAACCGTTTTGAACCTTATTCTAACTAGTCTTTTTTGAGGACTACGTTGTTTTGAATGGACACTTTCATGATTGCCCCGAAGAATTTAATATGAACGCCTTCCAACAGTCGGATAAAAACAGCGTTTATTTTTTATTTTGCATGTTGTAAATAAAGATAATCGTAATGTTAGCCCTTCCGATATCCGGGACCCGGGATAAAAACAAAAATAAGGAAATAAAACAAAAAAATCTTGATAATCGTTTATTTAAAATAAAAAAAACATAATTCTTTATGCTTTACATAATGTCTTCAGATTGAAGAGTTTTAGACCAGCAGTCAGTTTCAATGCCATTTCAGATTTATTTTACGTTTTGACAAATTGAAGTCAATCTTTCATTACACATTCGTAAGAACGCAATTTCCAACTATAAACACAATTATATTTTCACTGAATAATCCTACTAATTTTAAAAAGGCGAAAGTACTTTTTCACGCTCAAATAGCTGGGCCAATTTTTATTATATTTTGCATGTTAGTAGCTGATACCGTGGTTAACACATAGGGTATTTTTTATCCCGAAAAATATGCGATTCCAGTAGGATTTGATCAAAAGTCTGATATAGATGGCGCTGCTCTCTGCTCTGCATAAATAAATACACGCAAACGAAGTTGCAAATTACAAAAACCTCTTCTCTTTGTATTCCTGACAAATGTAAGTTTATAGGACAAAAATACAATTCAGTAGATATATTGTTGTGTTTATAGTCGGGAATCGCATTCTTATGAATGTGCAATTAAATATATTAAAAACGTTCATTCGGTGAGAAGATCGATGGCGTCGCTGTGTGTCGCACTCTAATATGAACACGCAAGTTAAGCGACGTCGACCCTAGCCAGCGTTTGGATGGGTTTTGTTATCTCGAGCTTCCCGTGCATCGGAGGGCACGTTAAGCCGTCGGTCCCGGCTGTTGTCGATGGATGACAGTCGTTAAGCCGAATCGGTGGGCTTAGGGTGGTTTGAAAACACCGGCCTCTGCCAATCCGCATTGGAGCAGCGTGGCAGAGTACGCTCTAATCACCTTCGATTGAAGGGAGACCCGTTTGTGCACGGGATGATTATGGGTTAATATGATGATGATGTTAAAAATGTAAGAAAATTTGTGGTAGCAAATCATATTAAATCACTTTCACTTATGTCTGGTTCTGTGGTAAGTTCTATGCGGTAGAAGCACCACATTTCCACTTGGAACCTGTAGGGCGATACGAATTCTACCGTCGGGATCATTACCTATAAAAAACAAAAGGTCATTTTAATAACTTTTATTCCCGTTTTTACCAACAATTAATAAAATTTAAAAGTATCGTAAAAGCTTTCTCTATGTTCAAATCCTTGTTTTTGGTACGTGGCTCTTTTGTCGATTGAATGGACCTAATCGATTTTTGAACTGGCCCATTGAGCCCGCTGACAAAATTTGGAATTTGTACAGTCAAGCGCAAATAACTCGAATACATTTAAGAGAGGTAGGGCACAGCGGATAATCCGCTCAAATCGGAGCAGCCCGTCTGGGGAAGGACCCACCGTATAGAGGATAGTAGCCAAATGGCATTAGTCTCGGCCATGCTGTGTTCCTACGGTGAGTAAGGTCTCCAGAGCTCCACTGGGGGGGTTGGGAGGGTTGGCAACACGTGAGTGATACCGCCGGTATTGCAAGCGTCTATAGGCTACGGTGATGCTTACCATTAGGCGGGTCGGATGCTTCTTTGCCAACATTGTGGTATAAAAATATAAAAAATAAACATTTTTAAATACAATTTTAGAGTCATTTTCAAATTGTTGCATGTTGCATACCGTTATACCCACTCCATCCATATAGAAATTCGTTACCTTAAGGTTGCCTTGAAAAGATTGTTTTTTAGCAATAAGGCCGCCTTGTTGCTTTTACACTAGTTTGTAAGATTGTTTTTTTTGTACTTTTTCCTGTGTGTAATGCAAATAAAGAGTATTCCGGCCGAACACTCCAAATTACACACACACATCCGGACACAGCGCGTGAATTAATTGTCTATTTCTACTACATATGCCAATGTCTTCTGTACACGCGCACACGTATATACGTTCACTAAGCGCACACCTTTGCAACTTTTCCCGCCTTGACACCTGCCTGGGGTAAGGTAACACGATTCGGTGCGGGGCGGAGAGTGGCCATTCTACCTCGGGTTAAAAAAAAAAAAAAACATTTATTTTGCAAGTAGATTTACAAGAAATACTTTTACACGTCAAATTTTTTTTTTATCCTACTATCACTTCAGACGTGAATGGCCTGTTGAGAAGAAGTGACGCAAGAAACTCAACTATAGCCTTTTTTTTAAAGCCATTTTAACATTTCTTTTTAAATTACTTAAACATTTTAAAAAAATATTTATGAAAAGAAAATTATAGTGACCACAAATTTTTATCTTATTTGGTTGGTATGGTTATTACTTATTATATGGTAAAGGATTAGGAATGCTGTAAGGTTTATTTTTAAAACGTTTGAATGTGTGACATATAAAATTATCGATTACACACCATAACCATACTGAATACACTTACCAAAAACAAGGATTTAGAGTTTTAGACATGGACAAAGCTTCTAGGAGATTTTTCAATTTTAGGAATTGTTGGTAAAAAGTGGCATTAATCTTCGCGTTATCCTTACATATTATAAAACAAAGTCCTCCCGCGCGTCTGTCTGTCTGTCTGTCTGTCTGTTCGCGATAAACTCCAAAACTACCCAACGGATTTTCTTGCGGTTTTTACCAACGGATAGCCTGGTTCATGAGGAAGGTTTATGTATAAAATATGTCAGGATTTTGTGTAAATTGGCTGAAATATAAAGATTATTGTTGGGAGTGTCGGAAAAAATCGACCCGCTTGGGAGCTTTCGACGAAAACGCTGTCTAAACCCTTTGAGATATAACAATACAAAAATTATAGGACATTCCTCTTATTTAGGTCTTCAAAAAAGTCCGCGATAGCATATATTTATCGTTTACGGATAACTTACTATAAAATAAAAAGCGATTTCCGAGTAATAATGCGGAAATAGCGCCATCTAGCGTAGAATAGAAAGAACTTGAATTCATTTTGGCAAGCGCGTCAATTTTTTGCTAGAACTTCTAAAGTATCTATTTAAATTATATGGTGTAAAGATTATAATAATGTACATGAAATGCTTAAGGTAACTAACGTAGTTAACTGGTTAAGGATTAATACTGTATACGTCAAAATCGGTTTCCAATTTCCGCATTATTACTCGGAAATAGCTTTTTATTTTATGGTAAGTTATACGTTAACGATAAATATACCTATGCTATCGCGGACTTTTTTGGAGACCTAAATCTCAGTCTAACGCTGTCTAAGTCTAACGCTGTCTAAACCCTTTGAGATATAACAATACAAAAAAAACACATAACCCTTTGCCTTGGGCAGTCGGGTAATTATAGGACATTCCTCTTATTTAGGTCTCCAAAAAAGCGATTTCCGAGTAATAATGCGGAATTTGGAAACCGATTTTGACGTATACAGTATTAATCCTTATCCAGTTTACTACGTTAGTTACCTTAAGCATTTCATGTACATTATTATAATCTTTACACCATATAATTTAAATAGATACTTTAGAAGTTACTAGCGAAACCCGTGCAACTTCGTTTGCGTGTATCCCGCTTTCCCGTGGGAATTTTGGAATGTATGATACTTTAAAACCTTCCCCTTGAATCACTCTATCAATTAAAACCGCATCAAAATCCGTTGCGTAGTTTTAAATATTTAAGCATACAAAGGGACATAGGGACATAGGGACAGAGAAAGCGACTTTGTTTTATACTATGTAGTGATAGGAAAAAATTTACGCGCTTGCCGAAATTAATTCAAGTTCTTTCTATTCTACGCTAGATGGCGATATTCAAAAGATACATCGCGCCGCTATGGTTACGTTTTCATCAAATTATACCTTAATATCATGCGAAAATTAAAGCACTTTAAATCTATTACGCTAGGTGTCGCTGTTTAAAAATCATAACTAATATATAAAGCTGAAGAATTTGTTTGTTTGTTTATTTGAACACGCTAATCTCAGGAACTACTGGTTCGAATTGAAAAATTATTTTTGTGTTGGATAGTCCATTTATCGAGGAAGCCTATATAAAGATGGGGTTGTATGCGACAAGAATAAAGATGGGGTTTTTTAGAAATCCCACGGGAAAGGGAGTAATAGGACTGTAAGAGTATTATTGCAGGCGCACAACCTAGAAAGTTGAAATTTTGTATAGAGGTTCCCTTTTTATGATGTTGACTAGGATAAAGACGGCAATTTATAGAATTCCCACAGGAAAGGGAGTAATAGGACTGTAAGTGTGTTAACGCAGGCGCTCAACCTAGAAAGTTGGAATTTTGAATAGAGGTTCCCTTTATGATGTTGACAAATATAAAGACGGCAATTTATAGAATTCCTATGGGAAAGGGAGTAAATAGGACTGTAAGAGTATTATCGCAGGCGCTCAACCTAGAAAGCTGGAATTTTGTTTATGGGTTCCCTTTATGATGCTGACAAGAATAAAGACGGCAATTTATAGAATTCCCACGGGAAAGGCAGTATCCACGCGGGCGAAGCCGCGGGTACAGCTAGTATCATAATAAACTAACTAGCCCTTATGCCCAGCTTCACACGGGTTTTACCAAGGAATCATAATGTTTTTGAAAATCTATACTAATACTAATAATATTTTATAATATTATAAAGAGGTAAAGTTTGTGTATTTGTTAAATTGTAAGGGGTAATCTCGGGATCTACTGAACCGATTTTAAATATTCTTTCACCAATAGAAAGCCACATTATTGCTGAGTGTCATAGGTTATATAAAAAATCGAAAAATAAAAAGGCTTTTATGTGGTAGTCGGTTTTGCAAAGTGAATCGGAGAAAAAACGGTCGAATGAAAGCGTTTCTTACGAACGCCTGTACTAAAAAAGGATTATTAACATTATGCCCAACGAAGTGGGCACGGGTGAGCTAGTATAATATAACCCTACATTACACAGGGGCTATGTACCTTCCGAACGGTGAAAGAATTTTTGTAATCGGTCCATTAGTTTATGTGCTTATTAATTTACAAACGAAAATGCTGAAATACAAAATTTCTCTCTTTATTTGTATAGATAGTAATGTCTGACGTTTCGATTCGACCAGCCCCCCTTTTCTCGTAAAAAAAACCAGTTCAAATCACATCTTAAACTCATGCACCATTTCGCTCAATTTCTATTTTGTATGAGCGTTAGAGATTGACATAACATTTTAACTGTTTTTATTACGACAATAGGCGCACCGAACGAACAACCTGAAACCTTGGGGGGGGGGGCAACCATGAAAGTGTCCATCCGAAACAACGAAACACGTAGTCTTGTCAAAAAAGACATTACTAGTTAGAATAAAGTTCAAAACTGGTTAGAATTCAACAAAACGTCAGTCAGTATTTTCGGAATTTCGTTTCATGGTACGGCTCGTCGAAACGTCAGGTAATATCAAGGTATGATCGCGTTTTATTATTATATCTTGTTAATTTTTTTATATCACACGACAGACAAACAAATAAGTGGGCCCGATGGATAGATATCGCCGAAACATGGAGGGAAAGTATCACCCTCTGTCAAAATATCCGCTTGAATATACATTCACAAACACATCAAAATACCAGCCCTATTTGAATGGAAGTATCAAAATAAAAGTCACCAAGTGCTTGCCTTGACAGACTTGGTGTCCAATCCCCACACCTTCGCTCGTCCAAACTGGAATGGCATGCCAACCTTCACGCAGACTGGTTCACAAATATCACCAATAGCAAGCTGAAAAACAAAATTAATTACATTAAAAATTACACAGCGGGCGATGGAGAGAGCTATACTCGTTTCTCTAAGGGACAAGATCAGACACGAATAAATTCGACGGAGAACCAAAGTTTTCAATATACCTAGCTCTCAAAGTCAGCAAGTTGAGTGGCAATGGGCCGGTCACATCTGCCGTGCTAGCAATGTCAGGTAGGGAAGTAAAATCTTGAAGTGGAGGCCGCGCGTGGGGAAGAAGAAAGTGTATGATGGACATACGACCTCAAAAAGGCGGGTGAAGGCGGATGGACGCGGAAAGCGGAGGATCGCATTTGGTGGAAGGCGTTAGGAAAAGCCTATATTCAGCAGTGGGTAGATACATGATGATGATGGTAGTCTCCTTTTAACAATAGACCGTGGTGCTCGGCAATCGAGCCTCACTTGATTTGCCATCTCTCTAGGGTATAATGCCTTTTGCTTCAAATTGCTGTTTCTCACGTAGTTGTTAAGGAGGGAAGTCCTTTCAATACTTCCTACTCCGACTATCTTCTTAATGATTAAATTCGTTGTGAGTTCCAAGACAGCTGTAGTTTTCTTCCCCGGGACGTCAATAAGCTTCATTGCTTATTGTCTATCTGAGGTCGCCGTTGTTGATCCTGGCTACACAGGAGACACAGTGGTGGGAATGTGTGGTGGGCTTGTCCCAAGGTAGTCTCCTTTTTTTGACTTGCAAAAGTATTTCATGTAAATCTACTTGCAAAATAAATGTATTTTTCAGGCGACTTGAAATAACTGACCCCTGCTGCCAGTCCTCCCCTCCCCAAAGAGCTCTAATCCCCTTCGATTGAAAGAAGACCACGCAGTGTGATGGATGATTATGGGACGATATGGTGCAATTTAAAGAATTATTTTACCTCCAAAAGACCCTGTCATTTTAATTTGTAATATTAGTTTTTAAGTTTGATCTAATTTAATTTTTAATGTTAGTTAGGAGGAGGACCAGATAAACAAATATAATTGTATTTTTAAAAATAAAAAATTCAAAATTCAAAACTTTTTGAACGATATGTCGTTGGAAAGAACTACAACTTTTACTATGGCAGCGTGTCTCGTATCGCTGCGCTATGGGAAAAAAGTTATCGCACATCAAACCGCGCGAGTTTAAACGCAACTGTATTTACCTACATAGTTATTTGCAGATATTTTGCCGTAGGTATTATTGGTCATAAGGACCAAACTGTCTGGTCCTCCTTTTAATGTTATTATTAGTTTATAAGATTAGTTATTGTAATTACCTCCAAATAATAAGTAAAATGTGTAGCTTTTCTTGGTTTCACTACGAATATCTCGTGGTACGAGCGTTTGAGGTCGTCGCGCGGCTCGCCCCTGTCGAAGCAACGGATGCCGACGAAGTACCAGTGACCTATCCACCCTGGCATGTTTGGATTGTAGGCGGATGTACGAAGCACTGGTGACATGAATCCTTAAATCAAAAAAATATATATATCATTAATTATTTCATCAAAATTTATATTCTGTTGACTCTCGCTTACACTTATGTCCGTTTTCACGAGACCCTCCGTGGCGTAATGGTTACCTACCATGCCTGACCGCCACCCAGGAGGTCCCGGGTTCAAATCCCGGTCGGGTCATGATGAAAAACGAACTTTTTCTGATTGGCCCCGGGTCTTGGATGTTTATCTATTCTATTTACGTATTTGTTATAAAATATAATATTGTGAAATTAGTACCCCATAACACAAGTTCCGAACTTACTTTGGGGCTAGCTCAATCTGTGTGAATTGTCCATATGTGTATCACGGTCACGCCTGCCTCCTCTAGCGCAGCGGTAGGATAACCTTATGTCATCAAATTGTACCAGTTAGGTTAAGTTATCCCTAACGCTAGGATTCGTTACTTTTACAATGTTATATAGATATTTTAGTCAACTGCTTTTCGGAATGACCATCGATGAGAAGAAATTTCAAAAGAACCTCACTCTGTAAGTATAGGTCTTTTTTCCAAATTATTAAATTATGTCTATGACAAATCCTTTCAATCTTATTTCAGACTCGCGCACTATCTCGCTCATTTCTTATTTTGTATGAAATTCATTGAAGAGATCGTACGATCGTAACGATATTATCTATTGTGAGTTTACATAAATATTACTATCAATTCCTCCACGAAGAAAAGCTTAAGGTAGACCCACATCCCAAGGATATAAATGATTTTTAATACAAAAATAAATCTTACCAAATGGATCATCTTTGTCGATCGGACTACCATCCCAATCGGTAATTTTGGTTAAAATCCAATGCACGTATGGAAAAACTAGGATGTGTCGTGCGGGAGGTACTCGACTCCGGGGACGGAGGGGATCAGGGCATGGTGTGCCACCTGGAATACAACCCTCAAATTGTGTACTTATTACATTACATACAGTACAGTAATGTTATTGTCAGGAATGGAGCCAAGTGGAATGAGGGTGGATGAGGGTGGAGTATTGTGTATGTTACATGTCAATTATTTATCACGTGGGCAAATGTTTGAAAATTCACATTGTTTTTATGTCTTTTCATTGTTTTTCTTTTATGTTTTATATAATGTATAACTTGCACGAGTATAATGTTAAGGTACGGACGGCTACACTACCTTACCGTCTACCTGGCTGTTACCGCCATAATTATGTCATTAAATTACTGTCTAAAGCTGATCGCACATTTGTCAGCACCGTACGCGCTGCACGCGCCGAACGCGCCGCATTTGGTAAAGTGCGGCAGGCGTCCGAATTTGAAGGAAGCATTCTGATGACGTCATATAACACGGCGCGTACGGCGCGTGCTCAAATTGTTGGCAATACACTAAAGATTTGCGTACGGCGCGTACGCGAATATGCGAGGCTATCAAGAAAACGGCGCGTTCAGCGCGTGTGGCGCGTACGTTGCTGACAAGTGTGTGTATTTTTTTTTTTTTTTTTTTTTTTTTTTTTTTTTTTTTTTTTTTTTTTTTTTTTTTTTTTTTCCGAAAATTCCAAATTATGGCAGTAATTATTGGCATATGACGGTAGTGTGGCTAGCAATGCTACTACGGCACACCTAGGTGTCGTTCAAATTATGGCAGTAATTTTTGGCATATGACGGTAGTGTTGCTAGCAATGCTACTACGGCACACCTAGGTGTTGTTCAAATTATGGCAGTAATTATTGGCATATGACGGTAGTGTGGCCGTAGCAATGCTACTACTTATACAATATTCAGGACTGTATGATGATGTCCGGCGGAGCAGCAGAACTATAAGTTGCCGCAGCCCCGCCCGTCTAGGCGGTCAAGGTGGTCAGTCAGGTTTTTAGTCGATATGCTCAGTTGGCTTTAGGAGCGCAGACCCCGAGAGACCCCCTTCTCTTCCCTGAGTGACGTGACATGTAGTATTGGATATTCTGACAATAAACAAAAAAAGGAAACCATCACTTCATGGGTTATTTAGGTACCTTGAGCTAAAGCAACGACAGCCCAAAAACCAGTCTGTTCGTGAACTACCGTAGGTGCACCGGAGTGGAAACCACATCCCGTGCTGCAGACGCGATTTTCCATGTCCACTGGATAAGTTGCATTGTACTGTAGAATAGAGTTCAGAATTTTAAATAGGTACAAGATATGATAGAATAAGAGTTATTTGCAAAACACAAACAAGTGACGCAGTAAACAGTAAAAGGTATAGACAGTGTCTATGCATTATGCCTTAATGCTAAAAGCAATCTTTACAAGGCAACCTTAGGGTAACGAATTTTAGCATGGAGTGGGCAGGACCAGCAAGGCAGAATAACCAGCAATACAACAGTAAAACCTCTTGCTATCACGTGGAAAACTCATAGTCACATATTTTTATTCAAATAGGCTAGAAGAAGAGTAAAATACAAGCCTTCTTTCTGATTAAATTCGTTGTGAGTTCCAAGAGCTGTAGTTTTCTCCCCCGGGACGTCAATAAGCTTCATTGCTTATTGTCTATCTGAGGTCGCCGTTGTTGATCCTGGCTACACAGGAATACAGTGGGAATGTGTGGTGGGCTTGTCCCGAAAATAAAAATACAAACCTTGGAGATGATGATGATGCATTTTTTTTTTATAACTCTATTGTCCAAATTAGTAGTTAATAAAAAATAAATTACATTTTAACGAGTGGAAGAAAGAATTTTGTTAAATGACAAAAAAGGCCGTAAACGAGGCCATTTTGCTTGTTTCCGAAATGGTGGTAGTTTATAACGTAATTTATTTTCTTTTTAACCGACTTCAAAAAAGGAGGAGGTTCAAGGTTCAAGAAAAGTGCCTGTGAAGCCTCGATTCATCTGTGAAGGCCCAATTGACGACTTCCGTTCCGTGGCGTAATGACCACACCGGACCGCCCCACCCAGGAGGTCCTGGGTTCGAATCCCGGTCGGGTCATGCATGATGAAAAACGAACTTTTCTGATTGGCCTCGGGTCTTGGATATTTATCTACAAGATGATTTTTTAGTCACAATCCAAATTTTGATCATCCTGTATATTTGTTATAAAATATAGCAACGTTGAGTTAGTTAGTATCCCATAACATAAGTGTGATTTGTCCCTACTAAGGTCCTAATTTATTAATGAACTTCCTTTTAACACATGACTATACAAACAGGTTACATATGATCGTTTAAGCAAGGTATAGATAGCTATTTAAGGAACACAATGTACAGAAATAAGTAAAACATGTTAAAAAATACAAAAACCTTATAAAGGTAAAATATAGATTTCTCCCTCAAACAAAAACTACAGGTGTTCCTCAGGGGAGTATTCTTGGGCCACTACTTTTCCTAATATACATCAATGACCTGCCGAATGTAACTCCACATACATGCATACTATTCGCTGATGATGTCACTCTTGCAATAAAATGCGAAGATAAAAGAAAAATTGTGGAAACAGCAAATGAAGCATTAGCAGATGTGGTAAACTGGTTAAACATAAATAACCTGAACATTAATCTCTGTAAAACTAAAGTCATGCAGTTTACTTCCTATAACGCTATACCGATACCACTCAATATTGTTTAAGACCAAAGTGCCCATAAAATAATGTATTAATTTATTTATGTTTTTTAGTTCAGAGATGGCGCGGTTCAGGATTTGACCATTCCTGAATCGCGCTATGGTTTCGTTTTTCGCAATGTATATAACATTTCATGTTTGACAAATAAATAACCAGCTCAATAGATCAAGAGTGTTGTTTGAATTACAACCTTACAACACACACTCCCAATAAAGTTCAAAGTAGTTCAAACACCGGCTACGGCGGTGTCTAACAAATATTAAGTAAGACATTGAGATAGGTGAGGTCGACAATTTAAAATTTTTGGGCATAAATATAGACACGCATCTAAACTGGAAATAACATGTCGATATTCAGTGTAAAAAACTAGACCGATACGTGTTTTCTCTAAGAATACTGAGACAAATAGTTTCACGAGAAGCTGCGTTAACTGCGTATCATGCTATGTTGCTTCTGTATTAAATTACGGATTAGTTCTATGGGCAACTCTGTTGAATAAGAAAAATTATTCAAGGTGCAGAAGAGATGGAGATTGCAGAGTTTTCGAAAAGTTGCAGGCCTTTATTCAAAAAGTTTAATATACTTCCATTGCCATCCAAGTATATAAAGGAAGCTTGTCTATTTGTAAAGGCAAATTACTCCAGATATTACACAAATCGTAGTAGAGCTACTTCAACTTTAATTAGATCGAAATACATAAATCAGATCTATCAGCCTCTTGGTCGTAAGGATGTGTATAAAAGAAACGCATTTAACATGAGCATAGTTCTGTATAATAAATTGCCTGATGAATTAAAATCATTCAAAGGAACTGCTTATAAGTCAGCATTGACGAAATGGTTATTGGACAAATGTTTTTATAGTGTTAAGGAATTTTTAAATTACAGTAAATTATCTGTCCTTTAATTACGTGCTTGATTTAACCAATTTATTGTTGTTGTTATTATTATTTTCAATAATGATAATAATGTTATAATGTCATAAATACAATTTCAAGTTGTTTTCCACATTTTGATTTTGACGACTTACATACTTTCTTCCTTGTTTTCACAAATTTTTGCACGTCTGCACGCAGACTGGATACACAATCTGTACAACTCTATGTAAGAACTTTTAACTATATATCTTTGCAAATAAACATTTGAATTTGAATTTGAAATAATAGTCTAATATTCAGTAAAAAAAAAATTAGATTGTATTGTAAGTAGTTAGAAAAATTTGCTCACTACATAAATTCATTCATATTCAACCATTTTGATATGTGAGTGAGACACGCCCTTCCCACCGCACCCCTAAACCTTTTTTTTTGTACTACAAGAGAGGTGCATTTTACCGAGTATTTCTAAAAATGCCTTTTTTTACTGAATACTAGACCATTATTTCCTTGCTTAAACGATCATATGTAACCTATATAGTCATGTGTTAAAAGGAAGTTCATTAATAAATTAGGACCTTAAATAAATATAATTTCTAAAATAACTTATTCATTTTCAAGGGTAGTCCGACAGTTCTATACATCGATGGTTCCATAGAACAAAATCATACTACAGGGATGGGATGGAGAACTTGTATTAAAGTGACGTTTACTTACATCTGTATTATTATAAGGGTCGCATTGATCTGCAGGCAGAAAAAACACTTGGCTCACGTCCTTCTCTTCGTTATCTAAATCTCTAGGAACGTCTAGAATGATAAATTATAATTAAACTTACAACCAGTTTCTAAACGCATTTTTAAAGTTAACGGCTCATTAAACTTGTCAACTTGTCTTTTAACTTGCTGTCATTGTCAAACTAAAAAAATAAACACAGAGATTGCTTGTGGAATTAACATTCAGACTGGTCCGGTGGTCCGCGAGTTCGAACCCTGCGCAAGGCTAAGATTTCTGTGCATGAACATGTCTGTTTGCCTTGATCTGGGTGTTTTCTATGTAAAGTAGGTAAGTATTTATTTACAAAAAAAGTATGTAAGTAAGTACATATATTTATCAGCAATCTAGTACCCATAGTACAAGCTTAGTTGCTTAATTTGGGACTAGATGGCGTTGTGTGATTCGTCCAAGAATATTTGTTTACATAAAATTAAAATGCGTTTTAGGACAAAGTTTTAGAAACAAGGATTAATCCTTGTTTCCAACCGTTTACACACAACAACACAACAGTTTAGACAAGAGGTTTTATACCAATCCAAGCTTAATTATTTGCACTATATTATACCTCGTTTCGAAACAAATGTTTTATAAAATGGGTAACGCAGGATTAACAAAAAAACAATTGCACTTTGCACTGCGGAAGTTCAGTGCCGGCAGAAGTGAAAACTTAAACATTGTCAATAACGTTGTGCATTTTGGAATGGTTTGTTTATCAGACGATTTATTCAATTTTATCAGTAACCGCCATCTATTGAAACTTGGTGGCATTAAGTAAATTATTGACTTCGCTCGACGGGATTTACTGTAATCTTTGTAAACACTATTTACCGATAGATGTCAGTAAAACCAAATACTATAGAAGACTAATACCCTCAGCTCTTGACGTTTCTCATACAATGACTTTGCATACAAAAAACCTCCGTTCACCTCATGCCGCTAGAGGCGCTTTATCATTTTGCATACAAAAGTTTTGAAATCGTTCACCTCACGCCGCCCTCATGCCGTAGGGGCGCTAGTGTCGCGTCTTGCCCGAATTCTTCCGAAGCTGTGGGTATTAGTCTTCTATAGTATTTGGTAAAACAACTACCTCCGTCTTACGAATTTTCGATCAGGGGCCCGCTTCTACTAAACAAATGCACCAATGGTGTCTCAATGGTATCTCAATCGTGTCTCTATAGAATGCCGATAGTGTATCAGTACTTAAAGGACTTAAACAATAACATGATGTTTAACTTATTATATTATGTCCATAACAAATGTCAAAAACTATTTCACAGATACACTATCGGCATTCTATTGAGACACGATTGAGAGTCCATTAGTGCATTTGTTCAGTAGAATCGGGCCCCAGGTCACGTGCCCTGCCTGAGTGTCTTGAGTCTTGTCTTGACGCGAGTTAACATTTTTTACCCATCCAAAATGTAACGCCGCTAAAGAAGTTCTCACTTCAAAAATACGCACCACTATCATAGTCTACATGGAACAATTTTTGATATATATACTTTGACTTTTTTCTTGTCAAATCTTTGGGATCATATGTTGATTCCGCTATTGGTAGACATATTGGTAAAACGTATCCTGAAAATGAGAGGTTTGAATTAACAAACTAGCGGTCCACCCCAGTCTCACACGGGTTTTAGCTAGGTTCTCAGTTATTTTTTTCTAAATACATATATAATGTTACAACCAAAGTAATAAATCCGGATATTATATATACTATCCAGCCATTATTTACAATGTCTACACAATTTAGACAAAGTGATAAATGACACAGAATCACATTAACTAGCAATTATATATAATATATTCGTCGATTTGGTTAAAATAATAAAACAAGTAAATTAATCACTTTGTCCGGACATTATTAATATAATAATGTCCGGAAAAAGTGATTAATTTATCACATTGTCTAGACAATTTGGTAAATTATAATATATAATGACCAGTCATAATGTATAATAGCAATTTAATCACTCTGGCTGTAACATATATATAAATAGCCTATGTCATCCGGGATAGTAGCTTTCCAACGGCAAAATATTTTTTCAAATCGGTGCAGTATTTTTAAAATTCTAAATGTGTATTCAAAAAATAAACCTACATTTCTCTTGTCAAAGAGTACTTATACTAATCTGTGTGATTCTTCTTCTGTTGAAAAAAAAACTATTAAATACTTAATTTGTATTGTGTTATTTGTGTTTGTGTGTGTTTCAAACAAACAGACACACACTTTCCCATTTATAATATTAGTATGGATATACAACAAAGTATACATTATGCACGGACGGACAACTTGTCTGGTGAAGGCTTTATTACTTACTAAAATAAATACTTACTAGATTTAATTGAAGTGAGCAACTTTAACAGAGCCAAGCTGTTTTTGGCATTCTCATATTGATATTCCGGATGTAATAACACATCAGCGATTGGCATCATTAATATTGCAGGATCACATCTGGCAGCATCAGTTGCAAATTCCTCTAGCGTTATACCACATTCTGTTATGTCTCTCTCGTAATCATCTAAGATTATATTACCTCTGAAACGATTACAATCATCCAGTATCGGATTAAGTGCACAAGTCTGTGATGCTATTAGGTCCGCACATACACTTTCTCTCGTCAAAATAATCAATTTATTTGTGTAACTAACTGTGCACTCCGCTGGAATGCGACCCCTCTCCCGCTTCCCCGCTCTCCGTCCCGCGTTCGCCCCAAGCGCTCCGTACCGATAGCATCTTTCTTTGCGCGTCTCTGTAATATTTTTTAATTTGTTCTGTTTCTGTAGTTTTTTATTTTTTTAAGTTTGTGAATTTCGTTCTTTTAAGTTTGTACTTTTACGTTGGTTGTATCAACAACACTATATTGAAACGATACTTTCGACGAATTTTACGAAAAATAACCCAAAAGGCAAATAGACGTAATATCAAATCAATCTCGTAAAACGTCATTAATAAAATTACCTATAGTCTGTACGATAAGAAACTTAATACGTCTCAAGATTGTTTACCTTTTTTTAAGTACCTAAACGTACAGACTATAGTAGTATGACGCCTTTTTATTAATATCAAAAAATATATATAATTAATAATATTTTTACATAATTATCATTTTTTTGCAAACCGTACCGTCCGAGTGACGTCACAGCGCGAGGTGCACAGTTAATTTGCACGGGTAGTTTCACGGAACAGAAAAAACAAGTGGAAGTAGGAAGTGGGCGGGACACGCGTGCCGCTACTAAGCGTTGTTACGCATACTCGGCCTCAGTCGTGCCCCGACATCTCGCCTAGCCGGTAGTGTTGCGTCATTATTTGTTTGCGTAATTTTACAGCGAATATGCCATATTGTGCTATTTTGCAGTGTAAAAATGATAGCAGAAGAAAAAACTTAAAAAATGGAGGTGTTTCATACCACAGGTAAGCAATGATATTATAGTTTTTCAAAAGAATCTAATTGGAAGTCAATTAATTAAAAATGGAATCAATTTCAAACCAAAATCAACCCTACTGCTTCAGAAATAAAGCTTGTTTTGGATTACACATATCCTTGTCTCATTCTTGAATATTCTCCGCTACTCAGTTAGTGATGTAGTATAATGCGATAGCAGTTTTATCGATACCTCAAAAAGTAACAGCTTTTGTATGGCGTTAACTGTCAGATCTGGAACTCTGGAACTTTATGTGAAACGGGCCCTTAGTGTTATATTTATTTATATAGTAGGTAATCTTTTAGGTTTCCCAAAGATGCTGCTATCAAAGAGAAATGGATAGATGCAACTGGTAGAGTTGATTGGATGCCAACAAAATCCAGTACCATATGCTCTGAACATTTTTTGGAAGACGATTTTATTATATCGAAAAATGGCTTGAGATACACCAAACCTACCGCGATTCCAAGTTCAAGAATCGTCAGGTTTTTTAATCAGGTGAATAAATTACTACTTTTTTTATTATTATTGTCTTTAATAAATAAAAAAATGCCTATAATGTTTGTGTACGTACCTACCTACTTCTATTTTGATAATCCACCTCGCCCTAAAAAAGTTTTTATTAGAGTTCATGGATGTATGTATGATGTATACGTATATGAGTTTTTTTATTGTGACTTAACTTATAAATAGCTAAACAGATTTGAGTATCGTTAGAATTAATCATCCTTTTGTTCCCCGTGTGACATAGGCTATTATATTTTTGAGAAGGTAGTCGCGTTTTATTTTTCTTTAAAAAAAACTTGTGAATTTAGTTGTATGTTAATAAATAGATTTTTTTTTGTTTCAGCAGCAAAACCTTAATGATGCTAATTTTGATTCTTATAAAAGAACTGATTTGGAGATTCACTCAACGCCACCAAAAAAGAAAAGTAGAATTTCTGAAGATTTCGAGTGTGTACCTACTGCACACAGTAATAAACAACAAGATGAGATTTCTGTGCAACAACCGTCTGTAGGTTGTTTAATTCAGCCGGAAAAAGAAATAAATGAAAATATAGTTGCGAGTGGATCTTTGAGTTCAACGCCGAGGAAAAAAAAGTTAAAAGGCCAACTTAGATTTTGCCAAGATAAAATTAAAAGACAAAATTTGAAAATAAAAAGATTGCTGTCAACTAATAGAAGGCTTAAAAAGAAAATAAGTAAACTAGATGAAGCAAACCTAAAATCGGGTCCAATCTATCGATAATGACAATATTTTGTGTCACCGCACTGGCTGAGTAGCGGCAAAAATAATGTTTCAAGGAAATGTCAACCTTATTTCGTGGCATCTACAGTTCAAAGTTATTTTCTTACCGCTGCCTGCCATCTGTTGTGGAATAGCTGAACTTTTTCGTAAATCGAAGCTGGTAGATTCAAAATTACGAAACGTCTTATATACTTTTTTTGTCTTTAGCTAAATGAACTCTATTATACAGCATGAAGGACTGTTTTGTTTTGCAGTTTGTATAATTTACGCTAATTTGGGATAGGAGATATGCGACCAATCAAAACCATTGTTCACTAGTAGTGCAACGTATTATTTACCGTTTGTGTGTGTGAGTTTGGCGATAGCGGTTCTAGTATTAAATTAGCCATATTGCACTTCCACTTGTTTTTTCTGTTCCGTGGGTAGTTTTATATTATTGAAGTTTTTTGCTATGCCCACACGAACGTTGCAACACAAACTCTCATAGTGTAGAACATTATTCAGATAAACACACAATGACACACATACACTATTACAATAACACTATTGAACACAGTATTCCTTAAAATAAAAGTACGTTATATTTTTAAATGACAAAAAAGGCCGTAACTGGTTTTCTTTCGCCATTTCTTTTTACCAATGGTCATTTTGCTTTTGTTTCCGAAATGGTAGTAGTTTATACAGTAGATTAATTTATACAAATCATTTATTACTGTATACTCTGACAAGAGAACGTGTTTGTCAAAACCTATTCTCTGAATGAAAGTTTTGAATTTGAATTGAATTTGAATAAAAAAGGACACGACACGTAACAGCGTATGTGTGCTATAATTATCCAAAAAGGTCATTAGCACAGTGTAATCTTTAGTCACAATTATGGAAGCTAAACTATTATTCTGCTATAGCCACATCGTAGGCACACTAGGCGTCAAAAATAAGTAGTACAGTTTTAAAATTGCAATTACTCTTAAAACTATAGAAGCTAGAGTTTTGAAATAAAAATCTATCTTTAAAAGACGATATTATGCATGAAGTTGTTAAATGAAATGGTCTTTTAACTTTTTTTTATTTCAAAGGTCTAGCTTCTGTAGTCTATGAGATTATGCAATTTTAAAACTGTACTACTTATTTTTGACGTCCAGTGTGGAATACGTATTATACGTAGAAGACAATACTAGTATTCTGTGACAATACTCAAAGCAAAATTTGATTGCAAATTCCTGTGCGGTCTACCGGATTATCAATAGTGGTATCCAGAAGATTAAGGTTATACTCTGCCACGATTCTCCGCTCTAGATTAGCATAGTACTTACAAAGCATAACCATCAGGTATCTCCGAAGCGTCGACTGCAGTGGAAATGGCATATTCACGACTGATGAGGACTACTCTTGGTACTCGGAAGTAGTGCGGAGTACCATCTTTCACTGAAATTCCATGGTAAAAGTTGGTAAAACAAATTCCAAGGGTAGGAATTAGAATTTGTAATTTTTACAGGGTCCCCATCTTCCATCCTAAACTTCCACCCTGGGTTGGAAGTTGGGAATTGTTTGTCCCATCTTCCAACCCATCGCAGGGTGGAAGATGGGAATATTATCTGAATTATTTTTGACAACTTGACATAAATGAGATACAGTCGAAATAATATTCGGTTGGTATGTAATGTTGTACAAAGTAATGTGTATACAATCTTTAAATCCAATTAAATGATTTCGTTTTCCGATATGGTTCTATCACGCAGACCTCCCCGGTATTGCAAGCGTCCATACGCTACGGTGACTGCTTACCATCAGGCGGTCCGTATGCTTGTTTGCCACCTTAGTGGTATAAAAAAATTGCCATTAAGATTCTTTTTTTAACAGAGACGGACGTAAGAGCTATCTCTTCGAATGATGGTAACAAATCACACCCCATGGACATCTAGGGCTACCAGATCTTGGATGCGTTGCCCACTTATGAAGGAATGAAGAACGAAAAAACCGGCAAGTACCTGTCGGGTCACGCACAATGTAGGGTTACGTATTTGCTACGCTTTGCTTGCTTGCAGATGAGTACAATGCCATATTCTATGACATTTGTAAGTTTTCATCAAAGAAATTTTATTTTATAAGTTCGTAGGCTATTAGTCGGCAACTAGTATAGCATTTAACCGTTATAGTTTTCATTGAAGGTTCAGCATAATATGGACTACCACGTGCTACTACCATGATATTTTTCAAATTTCTAAACACAAGACTTTCGAAGATAGAAGGGACCACCGTGCAAAACGAAAATTGACATGATAAATGTAAACAATTCTGAAACGGATCATTGTCATCGAAAAACGATCTTCCTACACTCTCAACGTTTTAAAGAGACCTATCTAACGACACCCCACAATATGTAGTGGACGCAAAAAAATTCATTGAAAAAAAAATTTTTTTTTTTTTTCAATGAATTTTTATAGGTATATACATACCAAATTACAGCTCTATGCGCTAGACCGCGGCCGGACAGACAGATAGACGGACATGGCGAAACTATAATGTATTAGTTTACTACGGAACCCTAAAAACGGGGGGAGGTAAGTGAAAAAGGGAGTAGGAAGGCCCTTCCTTCCTACTCCCTTTTTCACTATCAGGCTTTCGGCTCTTTTTTTATATACCACAAAGGTGGCAAACAAGCATACGGCCGACCTGATGGTAAGCCGTCACTGTAGCCAATAGACGCTTGCAATACCGGGGGTATCACTCACGCGTTGCCATGGCAACCCTCCCAACTCAAGAGAAGCTCTGGATACCTTACCACTATTTCACTCATATTACAAGATACAGCGGCATTTTACCACTATTTCACGATGATATTCTGTGAGAGGGTGGTACACTTTTAAAAAAATGCGATTAAGGTGATCCTTCACCAAGTCTTAAATAAAAAATCTGACGTGCAAATTACCTGTGAATCTAATTGCAAAATATTTTTTAGGTCGTTGCTGGTATAAAAAAGGTTACCGTGAATATACTGCAACGTGCCCAGCCAACTGAACATAAGGTCAGCGGCTGGTCCAATCGCAGGGTCATTCAAGGGATCGTTATGGCACTCCAAATATACTGTACATCGTCCTAAATAAAACTCTGAAAAATTCAAACGTCCAGTTGTATTTGTGACGTCAAAATATGTTTTTATGACATAAGGAGGCAGACAAACAAGTAAGCGGAGGTAGAATACAATCGGGACAAGCCCACCACACATTCCCACCACTGTGTCTCCTGTGTAGCCAGGATCAACAACGGCGACCTCAGATAGACAATAAGCAATGAAGCTTATTGACGTCCCGGGGAAGAAAATTACAGCTGTCTTGGAACTCACAACGAATTTAATCAGAAAGAAGATAGTGGAGGTAGAAAGTGGTTATTGCCTATGAACATTGGTAACAGTAGTGGCGCTACTAATACTTAGAGGGAAGTAGAGGGAGAAGAGGGTTAGGAAAAGTATTGAAAGAAAAAGAAAGAAAGATTTTATTAATTTTTCCATTCGCACTCATCAAACGAAAGGCATTGGTGCGTCACTTTAGTACATTCTCATTCCATTTTCTTATTTCATTTTATAGAATTTTGATTTCAAAGAAATTAGGAAAAAATCCCAACTTGTCACTAATTCAGTGACCAGTTAGGATTATTTGTGTTATTATTTCTAAAAATGTTATTGTAATCCTAATAGAAAAGATCGATCCAAGTTGTCTCGGGCCACGCACAGTGTATAGTTCCGTATTTACTCTATGCTTGGTTGCAGACGAGAAAGAAATTCTATGTTATTAATTACTAAATTAGTACGTTTAAAGAATATTTTTTTACTTATAAAATTTTAATTAAAAAGTATAACAGATGGGGTGTACTAGAGATACTGGAGAAAGGGTAGACCCATGCCCTTCAGTAGGATATCATGATCTCCCATTATTACATGAAAAAAATAATACTCACTATTTAAAATCAAAAGAAATATAATAATATATTTCAAGTCACACATTTAATAACTACTCACAGTGGAATTCATGAAGTTACAAGACTGCTTATTTGTTTTGAATTGTTTTTTATACTACGGGATTGTTTTCAATTATTTAAAAGTTTAATGTAGCGACATTAAACAAAATAAAGATGTTGACAAACAATAAGATAATAATTGAACTATCTCAATCAGTATGATACATAACAAGTTTACTCACAGCAGACATAAAAGCCGTAACTGGTTTTCTTTCGCCATTTCTTTTACAAGCAGTAAATTTAACTTTGTTTCCGAAATAGTGTAAATTAAGATGATCTCGTAGATTACATATTTAGAAAAACTGAACTAAAGATGCTGCCACGCCGTTCTTGTCTATTCCTATAGACAAGAATTTCGGCGTGGAGAAAAATAGGGAAAAAAATATTTTTTAAATTGCATATTATAATAAAGTATGTAGTTTAAACCTTACGGTAAAACATGGAACCTAGGTAGGGTGTTTTTGGTGGGCCAACTTATTGCTAATATTAATTACCTAAACCTTAGATTAATTATTATGTTAATAAAAGACCTAGTACTTAGACAGACACGAAACAAAAATATGAAATCATATTCCAGAATTTATAATCATAATAAAACATGAATGCACGATGAAATGGATCCGCATATCATTGTATTGGTATTCGAAATGAGCACACAGCAATTTAGTGTTATTAAAATTCAACACAATGCACTTGAATAGCAAATTGCAGTTTAAGAATGGCTGCACGCGTATCAAATGCACCGACCTAAGTGATGTCTGTTTGCTGTATAAAAGTTATTTTGGATGTGCTAATGAAATATAAAAGGTACTGAAAAGATATCAAGGTCTTTGCGCTTCAAGGTGCACTTTTACGTTGCGATGACGCAGCTGTGATTCACTACAAAGCTGTAGGTTGTAGAACTGATGAACTTATGTGCCTGTCTAAGTCTGAAACGGTGGTAGGAAAAAAATTTCATTCAAAAGAGCTTATATTAGGCCTATTTGAATTAATATAATCACATTTAGTTAAAATCAAAATACTTTTCCGATTATTATTATTAAATTATTTATTTATGCTTCTTAAGGTGTTCCTTCACCGGAAGCATTCGCGTGTAATGTAACATTATAGATTCTTTGAGCATTACATTACAATACTACCTCCCTGACTGACAAGCATTAATTTGAATTGATGTTACAAGTTGTATCAAGATATTACACATTGTATCATTACAAGGCAAGGTGCGCATTGTATTGTATGTAATGCTCGGTTCTCCCCTCTCACTGGTGTAATGCTCGAATCTGTAACGTTACATTACACGCGAATGCTCCCGGTGAAGGAGCACTTTTATCTTAACGTTGATCGTGTGGTTACTGTCATATGATTATGCTATCTGTGGAGGGGTGGAGCTAAAACATCCTGACACTTAGGCCCCTACGGATCTGTTATGTTATGTCTAACCCCCGCCCCCGAGCTACACCTTAGTCAGACCTCTTAATTATTTTCGATATGCCACATCTAATATAGTTTTAATCAATGTTAACATTCAATGTTGCTCCTTCGCGGCGCCTGCATTGCAATTTTATGGTATCGGGATTTCATATACTGTTATGTCCCCATCATTGTGGGCTGGCATGAGAAATGTCATCGATATAGTGAATATTAATAATGGCAATATAGAAGCTTGAATTATTCACAAAACATAAAATTTTATATTGGCGTCAAAAATTAAAATAAAATTGATATTTAAGGGAGATCCCCATACAAGGAACGTATTTTTTTTCTGTTAAAAAGGTTATAATATATTAAAAAATTAAAAATATTTATTCAGCGTCAATTACATTATATACATTACATTAACTGTAATGTAATGTAATCTACTCTATAGGTAAACTACTACCATTTTGGAAAGAAATGCAAAATGACCACCGGTAAAAGAAATGGCGAAAGAAAAGGTAATAGTGTCTGTTGTATAGATCATGGTAAGGAAATCTTCGTACACGAGTCCAACTCGCACTTGGCCAGTTTTTTTATATACTTGTCATGTTCATTCAAATTTCTTAGTGACGTGCAACATTTGTTAGCGACATAGGGGTATCAGCATAGCTATTTAGTTCAACGGTCACAAAAACGCATAATTTTAGATAAAAAACTATATAAGTAATACATTTTTTTTATTATAATTCAGTCGTAATTTTGATCACAAACAATGGATTGGCTATGTTTGTTTTTAGGACTAGTTTTGCCGGCTTTTGGTAAGAATTTTTAATATTTTTTTTAATTCAAAGATTCAAACAATTTCCTTTTTTATTTCTTCATTTGACAGGGCCGGTGATCGAATCCTGCGCAAGGCAAACATTTGTATGCATGAACATATTTGTTTACCTTGGTCTGGCTGAATGTTTTCTATGTATAATTAGTATTTATTTACAAAAAAAAGTACCTATTTAAGTATTATATCTAGTAGGTACTCGTAGTATTGCTTAGTTTGGGACTAGATGGCGTTGTGTGATTTGTCCAAGTATGTTTATTATTATTATTATTTATTGAGAAACCCTTTATAGGCCCTTTCTCTTACCACCGACCGCTTAGAAATTACTGCATCTGCCTAGGGGTGCCCAATTTCACATCATTTTTGTTAGCTTTAAGTACCTACTTTCTTATTTTATTTCTTTAGTTTTGGAAAACAGGTTATATAAAAGCAAATAATTTCTTTATTTTGCCCGCAAATTCGTTCGCGTGGTTGTCGAAAACACTGTCGCGATATAGGTATAATTTTCCCCGTTTTGCAACATTTGTCACTGATGCTTCGCTCCTATTGATCGCACGCAGCATAATGTTATAGCTTAACTTAGCCTTCCTCGACAAATGGACTATCCACAAAAAGAATTTTCAATTCAAACCAGTAGTGTCTGAGATTAGCGCGTTCAAACAAACAAACTCTTCAGCTTTAAGTATAATAGGTATTAGCTTATATATAATTGCTTGTAACAAACTTGTACGTATAGATAATTGCTTGTAACAAAAGACTGGGTTAAGAAAAAAAAAATTTTATATTTGTGACAAGTTGGGAATTGTAATGACCAAAAAAGTGACCAATCGAGATTGTGCCAATTAATCAATATTTTTTCATAAAATATGTTTTTTTTAAAATAGGTAACGCAAACAATCACAAAAAAAACTACATAATATGTATATCCAATCAAAAACATTAATGAAATTCTTGTACCTACCTACCTTACAAACATAAATAGGTTAACTTTAAGGTAAGGGCATAGGGCTTAATATTGCTTGCTATTAAAAATATTCCTACAAAATAATAAGATTAATTCTATCCCACACCGTGATGTCATAGAATTCTATTTTTATAAAATCGTTAGACGCTGTAGCTACCGCACGGTAATTTCGACATTAATAGACAAGTCAGGATGGCCGAGCGGTCTAAGGCGCTGCGTTCAGGTCGCAGTCCACTTCTGTGGGCGTGGGTTCGAATCCCACTTCTGACAAATATTTTATATTTTTTTTACTTGAATTTTTTTTTTTGTTTACTATTATAATAATATTTTTTTTAATAAACTTTCAAATATTAATATTTTTAAATTTTTACTTATTTGTTATTTGTTTACAATATAATATATTTTTTTAAATAAACTTTCAAATATTTTTTTAGTGTCATCGGAATTTTACTCTAAAATTGAAGGCCGTGAGGATTGGGAACGGATTGTGGGTGGTACAAAAGCAGCCAATGGGTCAGTGCCATATCAGGTGTCATTGAGATGGTTCGGTGTGTGGCACTTTTGTGGTGCTTCCTTAATGACGCCTAGAGTTATACTTACCGCTGCTCATTGTGTAGACAGGTAAGAAGATAAATAAAATAGCCCCGCTCCGGCTTCGCTCGAGTTTTTGTAGATCCCAAATTTTTTGACAATATAATATTTTTATCCCCGTGGATAGTGTAGATTGCCAACGGTTAAAGAATTTTTCAAATCGGTCCATTTGTTTTTTCGTTAATAAACAAAAGTACAATATCTAAAACTTGTTTTTCTTATCTTGACCAATGTAGTAAACAATCTTTAGTGTGTCTTTTTATTCAATTATCCATGTGTAAAATATATATAGCGATATATCGCCAGAATAATATGAGTGTTATGTTGACATAACACTCATGCCATTTCTAACTATATTATTATTATTTGGATGTGAATGATAATTTTAATTGCTTATTTTCGTTAAAAAGACGTGCTAAGATTGTTTACTACATTGGTCAAGTTAAGCAAAACGGGGTTCATATTATTTAGTCTAGATTTTGAAGAATTAATTACATAGGTAGTGCTCTTTTTCAATAACTCACAAATTAAATAGCATTTTATTGGATCTTGCATTTTGCTAATATAATTTTCACAGGCGTTTTCTCTCAATAGAATTTTTTTAATGACAGAGGAGGACAATAATATTACTTATTATATTACTTCTTTCATCACATTTTTGTACATACCGTACGTTGAAAGCGTAGACAGAGAACGGCTGAAAGTCAATTCGTCACAAATTAACATAAAACAAGCCTCAAATACATTTTGTATATTTACGTAATTTTGCAGAGCAAAACCACAATACTTACGTGCAGTAGTCGGCACCAACCAACTCCGAGCCGGTGGAAAGTCGTACAGTATACGAAAAATCGTACGTCATGAGGAATATGACGATGACGTCATCAAAAACGACATAGCTATAGTGTTTACTGACAAAGCAATAGAATTCGGAAATACAGTTGATGCTATTGAACTGAACGATGAACCGGTTGAAAAAGGGGAGGACTTGTATTTGACTGGTTGGGGTACTACTTCTGTAAGTATTATTATCCGTGTCCATCCATCCTCATATTGAAGAACTCCCTTAACCATGATTAAATTTGCTTTATTGAATTTGATATAAGAATTTCTTTAAATGATTGAATTTATGTATGCGTCATAATTCTGTCGTTTAATATGATATCTTTAAACTATAACGATTAAATAAGTATGTACAATGAACCAATAGAAATTATGCGGTAATCACTATTGGTTGTTCAAAATGTGTGCGTTGTCTCTGAGCATGCGCATGGCAAGAGAATTTAATTTCTAGTGTCAGCACGACATCTTCGATAATTTAAGTACCATTTCAAACCAAGCTGTTGTTTCTTATGTTATGACTATATGAGCATTAGCAACAACAGCTTGGTTCTACTGCTGTCAGTTGTTTAAATCTTTGGAATGACAAGACACGTTTTCTGTAGCTGTCTGTACAGGGTCTCGCCAATTCTAATTGATTAGGAAACAGGATACTAAGACAAGAAAGAAGAAAACACAATAATTAAATCTCTTTCAGTACCCTGGACGTCTACCCAACGATCTAATGCAACTTGATCTCAAGGCAATAACATACGAGGAATGCCGGGAGGCACACAAGAATGTCAACGCCGTTTTCGAAACTCAGATCTGCGCTTTGACTAAAACTGGCGAAGGAGCTTGTCATGTAAGCTTTTAAAAACTTCTTAAACCATCCTCTCTCCTCTCTCCAACATCCTAGTAGACACATGTGGCGCAAACCCTGTTTGGTAACAAAGAAAAGGACGGACATGACGGTTTATTGCCTGTGACATACAATAATTTCAAAGCAATACAGTCAAACCTGAGTAAGTGAGAATTCAAGGGACCGCGATCTCTTTTTAAAAGCTTTTATTTAACTTGACCTGTATGTATGTATGTATGTATGTATGTATGTATGTATGTAAGGGTGGAATCTTGGAACGTAAATTTGAATCACTTCCCGTAGACCGATTGAGCTGAAATTTTGCTTAAAACTGTAGATCAGATGACAATACAATATTATGATAACAAAATTACGATACAGCCGTTTGTGTTCCGTTTTTCGTACAAAACAGTTCCGACCAAAAACCTATAGGGTACTTCCGGTTGTCCTAGAATCATGAAATTTGGCAAGAAGCAAGATGATGTAGCACAAGTACAGGAATAAATCTGAAAATCGTAAATTTGTAGTTACTTCTTCTTCTTTAAACAACCAATATAATGTGACCCTACCCTTGGTACATTTTACATTGGTACATGGCTCTTTTTATACCGGTTTGGAATTAAAATGTATTTTATCTATTACTAGCTTTTCCTCGCGGCTTCGCTCGCGTTAATTTTATGACATAGATCTCGTTTGACAACAAAACAACCCACAGCGCGACTTGTGGCGCCATCTGTTGGCCGATAGCATCCCATACAGCGCCCTCTATAGTAGGAAGAATATTTTCCCTTTGGATTGACATACTTTCACGGGTAAAAAGGTAGCCTATGTTGGGCTCTGTACCCCTGACAATATATATAGAAATTTTCATAATGATCAACTGATTACTCAAGCCGTGAAGAAATAACAAACAAACAAACTCACTTTCTCATTTATAATATTAGTAAATAGTATGAGTAGTATCATGACTAGTATTATTATGGGAAGGATCACGCGCGATTTCTACTTGCCCTTGGTCGGTATTTTATTTTTGATGGGTACATAAACCCGTTTACTTTGTCGCAGGGTGACTGTAGTAAAATCAGGAAATTACATAGGTGTTCAAATAGATGGCACTGCGAAACCTGTCCAGTGATAACTAAAAAGTAAAAAATAAATTAGAAGTAAAAAATATATATTTAAAAACAAGCTTTTATTTAATTGCGCTAAAAAGAATAAAATAAACTTTTCTTTTAAAACTTTAACTATCAACTTATAACGTCATTACACAATTTATATGACATAAAAGCTTGTCGCGAGACTCGCGAGATTTACCTGTATAAGAAAACATAATTATCAAACTAACATTTATTCGTACTACGAGTAAATGTTAGTAATTAAATCTCGCGACAAGCTTTTAAGTCATATAAATTGTGTAATGACGTTATAAGTAAAGTTGATAGTTAAAGTTTTAAAAGAAAAGTTTATTTTATTCTTTTTAGCGCAATTAAATAAAAGCTTGTTTTTAAATATATATTTTTTTCTCTTATAGAGGTTTCTCACTAACCCGAGTTTCTAGGTTACAGAGTTACAGAAGGGGGTCTGTCTCACTTATAGAGGTATATAAAAGTACGGCAAATATGACGTAATTTGAAACAAAATACGTGTATCTATTGGTATTACATATTTATTGATATAATAGCTGAACAAATGTTTAATCTAAATAATATTATAACAAAAACAACTTGAAAAAATCTGTTAATTTCTTTTGCGTTTCTGTTTTTAAACTTTGTGTATGTTTCTCAAGTTTATAAATTTTATCAAATATGGTTTGATCAACTGCCGCATATTCATAAAATGTATGAAGCATCTCCAATGCTTTAAAGCTTCTCGTTTTGTTGGAATTTCTTCCATCTCTCTATCCAAAATGTGTGATTGGCTGGCTTCGTTTTCACTGTCATTTCCGTCAGTACACAAGCTCACACAGTTTTGAAGGATAACTGATTGTAATAAACTTGACAAACAAATCGGTGCGCACATTTGGCCTTTTGAATAGAATGAGTTCCTCAACTATAATAACAAAACAATAACAGACGCAACGCACATTTGGTCATTCGAATACAATGTAAGTTTCTAAAACTTATAGAAAACAATAACAGATGCACATTTGGTTTGAATTAAATAAGAGTCCCTGGAAATTTAAGAATGAGTCATAAATACCAAAAGTTAAACGCGATCAACTGTCGCTTATAGAGGTATAGGCAAGTATCAATCTCACTTTAAGAGGTTCACGCGTCAAAAACGACTGTCGCTTATACAGGTTTTATGTTTCTCACTAATAGAGGTTTTAGGAGGGAAAAATGACGGGACCCGGTAAATACTCTCATTTTTTTCAGATTTTTCTCGCTTATCCGGTTCTCACTTACTCAGGTTTGACTGTAATTGACATGCATCGTCTAAACGACAGTTGCTTTCAATTTTTGAAGAACAAATATTGCTCCCAAGATTGCATGCAATTATTGCTCTTGTGAATGTGCAAGAAACTGGCGTCGTCTAAATGAGGCCTTACACTAATCTTGCAGTACAATTTTGGCTGTTATCACATAGAACTTAAGTATGGTACAAAGTCCGCTAAATAAATGTCGACATGCTCTTGACTGAATTCAAAATTCAAAATATTAATACATAGAGTAAGTCCTTACAGACACTTTTTCTCGTCAAATATTACATTACATTACAGTAATAAATTATTTACGTAACTAATCTACTCTATAAACTACTACCATTTAGATAGAAAAGATTGTTTGAAATTAGCTTGTCATATCTTATTGTGGTAACATTATGGTGTGTGCAAAAATCACAAAGTTGGCAAACAAGCATACGGCCTGCCTAATGGTAAGCATTAACGTAGCCTATAGACGCTTGCAATACCGGGGGTATCACTCACGCGTTGCCAACCCTCCCAACCCCCCAAAGTGGAGCTCTGGAGACGTTACTCACCGTAGGAACACAACATGGCCGAGACCAATGCTATTTGACTACGATCTTCTGTAAGGTGAAGGTCCTTCCCTCGACGGGCTGCTCCGATTAGAGCGGATTAACCGCCGTGTGTGCCCTACCTATATTTAATTCAAATCAATTGATATTTTAAATCAGACGATTGTTTGGAGAGAGAAAAAACAAAACTTCAACTTTCCAGTTCTTTTTCAAAACCACTAATTTCCTCCTTTCTTTAATACTCTCTTCTCTTTTCCTTAATTTTTAATACTTTCCTTCCAAAATCTGATTTACTTAACTTCATTTCAGGGTGATTCCGGTGGTCCTCTGGTGAGGGAGGGTCGTCAAGTGGGGATCGTGTCGTGGGGCATTCCTTGCGCAAGAGGCAAACCCGACGTTTATACTAAGGTAATCTTCATCGTCGTTATCCATACAATCTACAACCCGCGCAACTTCGTTTGCGTATATTTTTATTTTTATTTATTTATGCACAGTATCGCCATCTATATCCGACTTTTGATGAAATCCTATGGGAATCGCGTATGTACTTTTCGGGATAAAAAGTACCGTATGTGTTAATCCAAGGTATCAGCTACCTACAAACAAAATATCATAAATATTGGCCCAGCCATTTGAGCGTGACGAAGTAACAAGCATACACTTATAACTATCACTTCTATAATATTAGCAGGATTAAATCTATAAGTAACATAAAAAATACTTTGTCCTGAATGACTGACTGACTGACGAATCAATACACAGCCTAAACCACTGATCGTGGAAACCTGAAACTTGGAAGGTATGTGTCTTTCGTGTACAATATGGATCCAATAACACCCCTTCCACACGGCCCAATCTAATTGGCCAATTTGTATACCTGTCCTTTTCTTTAGATATCACGAAGAACAGGACAATAGATCAAATTGGCCCAAAAATTGGGTGCGTGTAGACGGGGTGTTACTGACGAAACTATTTTCCGAAATACCCACGTGAAATCGGTAAAAACGCAGTTGCTCGGATTTTGCTAGTATTAAAATTATCAAAATAATAATTAAACTACTGAGTATAATTATAAACTAGGTACCCTGGGTTTTTTTTTTTTTTTGACGATGTTGTGCAAGCTAGTGAAGCGCTAACGGGATACGCTTCACCAGCAACATTGGTTTTACGTGGGCGAGGTGTCAACCCGCCGCACAACCCCCGAAATGCTGGAGGACCACACCCGTCGTTGGTCAGCGAGTCCATCGGACTTAGCCGGTTAGTGTAGCTAGGCTGTACTACCGACCATTCCCCTATCCGCCACCTTGGGGACGCTCCCCTACGCTGTGAGGGCCAGCGCGGGGGTACCCTGGGATTTGGATCTTAATAATGGTTTTAGAACTTACTCGGATATGAGTTTAACCAGGATTCCCGGCCGCTGCCAGCAGAGGCGTTTGGGGGAGACCTACGTCCAGCAGCGGACTTCTTGTGGTTGAGATGATGATGATGTTAGAATAAATATTACTTTGTGTATGTTTGCAGGTGGAGTCATTCATGTCTTGGATAGAAAAGACACTTTATGAAGATGACGAAGATCACTGGAGGTATATCAATCATAGGAAAACAAACAGACATTAAAACACTAACTAGGGTTTTTTGTACGACAAAATAGCTTGATTGCTCGCAGTATGCATCAAGCAATTTCTGAAACGCATTTATTTTAATGTCAAATTAAATTATAGCTGTCCCTGTCAAACTAAAAAAGGGGAAAAACAGAGATAGCTTGAGACTTAGTAAGGAATTAAAATTAAAATGCGTAATAGAAATTCGCTGCGTGTGTGATTATGTCAATTTTCACGCCCGTTTCAAGTCTATTTTGGTTGAGAAAAACTTTGCAGACGAATTTTCTCATCTGCACACTTTTATTTTTTTAATTATTTCATTGTTAAATTCCATCTTGTACCAGATATTATAATAATTCTCATCTCCACCATTCCTTCGGTGAATTATTCAAAACCATTTTAAAATTTAATGACACATATACTGTCACACTATAGAAAAAAAAGAGATAGCCAAAGACTTAATGTGGAATTAAAATTTAAATGGGTTCCAAAAACTGCTTGATAAGTGCAGTGTGTTGGCTAGGGATGCAAAAAAAAATTATTATTTACATAGGGGTTTCATGTCAAATATTCTATGTAAGTTAAATAACTTCAATTTAAATAGTTGTAAATTATATTAGTAACAATAATTGTAATTAGTTTTAGTAACATTCAGACCGACTATAGGAAGACCACTAGACCTAACACTAATTAGTTTAAAATAAATAATGTTATTTGTTGCATGTTACGACTTTTCTTTAAATATGTTTGTTACTATTTTTATTATAATATTTTTCACCCTTTACTAAAATAATCAAAGGTCTCCCTACGTAATAAAAAATACGAAAGAATTTACCTAAGTCACAATACGCCCACATCTCGTTTGGTCTAGGCATAACGCGAATGAGGTACACTGCGTTATAGGTATACAGCGAGCAAAGGATAAAAACATGTAGCACTATCTACACACCACCGAATTTATTGACTGTCAAAAAAGTATTTTTACAGAAATTCTAAAAGCCAAACCATAGCGCGATATATTTTTCCCTGTGGCGCCATCTCTTATTAAAAACATTAATTAAATCTCTTTCTACTTTGCTTAGGGACCAGGGCGACGCTGCAGCTGTGTTAATAAGGGTTTTCTGGAATGACACCCACTAGGCGGCAGCACTGAGACGTCAGGTCCAGAAACCTGTCAAAAGTGTCATAGCGCCTATAAATTCGTTTCAGATTTTTTTGAAGTGACTTTCGACAGCGCCGATTATTAAAATTAAACCTCTTGCCAAAGTGGCGGCAACTCGTGGCGTTAATTTTCGTAAAAACCCTCGAATTTTAAAAAAGTATTAAGATGAGTTCTTAATAGGAAGGAATAAGGAAGTCTTTGCCCAGTAGTGGGACAGTTTAGATTGGGCTAATAATAATTATTATTAGTATTGGATTTTTTTTACAGATAAAGAATACTTTTACTCAAAAAACTTTATTATCTATATTTATCATAATATCACAGGATTCAGTCGATGAAAATGTACTTAACTTTATTTATGACAATTTAAAAAATTATAACAATATTTCAAACTGGGGATGAGATATGAAAAATTGAAAAAAAAACGCAATACTGATGAAATAAGTATTACTTAAATATGTTTTTTTTTATATTTTACACTTTCCATTTATTCACATGAAATCTAAAAATGTCACTAAATTAAATAACAATCCACATAATAATATGTCACACTTTAGTGAGTGACATCAAATACTATAGAAATATAATACGCACAGCTCTTGACGTTTCTCATACAATGACTTGGCAACCTCCTGTTCACCTCATGCCGCCTAGGGATGCTAGTGTCGCGTTAACATTTTGCATACAAAACGCACAAAAGTTTTGAAATCGTTCACCTCATGCCGCCCTATTTCTATAGTAGCGCTAGTGTCGCGCGTCTTGCCCGAATTCTTCCGAAGCTGTGCGTATTAACACGGTAGAGTTTCTATAGTATTTGGTGACATGTCACTAAAAATATAGTGATATGACAAGATACTAAAACATATTTATGCCGCTGTACTACCATGGTAGTATCTGTTAAAGGGAATAAAATATTCAAAACAAACAGTTAATAATTTTTTTTATGCCACAAAGTTGGCAAACAGGCATACGGCTCGCCTGATGGTAAGAATCACCGTATCACTCACGCGTTGCCGACCCTCCCAACTTCCCTAAGTGGCGCTCTGGAGACCTTACTCACCGTCGGAACACAGCATGGCCGAGACCAATGCTATTTGGCTACGATCTTCTGTAAGGTGAAGGTCCTTCCCCAGATTTTTATTACAAGGATAGCGGGGCAGGTAATGCCGTGTGAATTGTGTATAAACTATTATTAAGGCCTAATTTTTCTTTACATCATTTCCAAGACATATATGGAAACTATAAATATTAATACCCTCAATCTAATCCATACATAATCGAAGAACTGTTGGACATCTTCGTTGAAAATATAATCGTAAATGTCTAACTCCACATTATTGTTCATTTTCAATGTATCTACATCAAAATGTCTTGCTAAAACACCAAAATTGACAACGTTTTCTATTAAATCAATATCAATATTAGTTTTTTGTATGTTATCTATTCGTTTTTCGTTGAAATTGAAATTGTTGATGGTGGTAGAACCGCTGGTGTGGATGATAGGATACTTGACTGATGTAAAGTTTCCACTGATGGTTATCTTTTCAAAGACCACGTTTGTGCTGTTTGATTTAAGCCTGAAAATAAAATGTATAAATTATAATATTTTTATGTAAGGAGAGTAAAGGACAAGAAAAGTTTGTAGAAGGGAAAAACTAGACATCTTATAAGATCTTATATCTTTAAGAGAGGTAGGGCACAGCGGATAATTCGCTCAAATCGGAGCAGCCCGTCTGGGGAAGGACCTCCACCTTACAGCAAGTAAAAATAGCATTGGTCTCGGCCATGTTGTGTTCCTACGGTGAGTAAGGTCTCTAGAGCTTCTCTGGGGGGGGGGGGGGGGGGGCTTCTCTCTTCTCTCTCTTCTTCTTGGCAACGCGTGAGTGATACCCCCGGTATTGCAAGCGTCTATAGGCTACGGTGATGCTTACCATCAGGCGGCCCGTTGCTTGTTTGCCACCGAATATAAAAAAGACATGACGAGTTTTTCAGAATTAGAAGGAAAGATAGAGGGTAGAAGAGTACCAGGTAGGCCGAGAAGAGCTTACATGGATCAAGTGAAGAAAAAGGAAGCCCTCGTGTCCAATAGAGAAGTGAAAGAGCTGTGGGGCAATTCACGTAACAAAAACCGATTCTAGTTGGATTCCTATTTTGTATGAGTGAGACAACGAGTGTCGTTGAATCGAACTAGAATCTGTTTTTGTTATGTGACTTGCCCCATTGGTACAAGACAGATGAAAACGGAAGCTGCTACACCGACAAAAGCAGGTCTCATAAATTTAATGAAAGAATGAAATCGTGTTCGCTAACTTGAACGGGTACACCCGGTGGGTCGTACATTTATTTTAAAGAATAGTATGATGAGAGGAAGACCAAGAAAGAGATGGACGGACGAACTTACGGAGTTCGATAGAAACTGGGAAGAAGGAACAGCAGAGTGGGATAGTTAAAGAAAAAGAGGAGAGGCCTTTGCCTAGCAGTGGGACAAGACTGGTTATTTAAAAAAAAGTATGATGATAATGTTAGTATCCAATGCTTACCCGTTAAAGCAACTGTCCTTATTCAAACCAGCGCAGGCGACAATGGCGCAGTTTTGAACTCCAATCATGTGATTGCCAAATTGTCGAACGCCGTCGAAAGCAACAAGGCTGTAGCTCACAATGTTGTCATCGGATTCTGTAAAAGAAAACAAAATTTAAATACTCAAGAGGATGGTCAGTTTTTAAATAATAACAGATAAACATAATTCTTTTTGGGTCTTCGAGTCCGGTTCCGAATCCGGTTTAATTTAACCAACAAGAAATTATTTTCTAATTTCTTGTTGGTGGGCTTGTCCCGACTCCCGATATATGACGAATTACAATGATTGGATTAAATCCTTACCATTTTCTCCGGTCTTAATGAAGAATTCGCAGCAGAATTCTCCATGACATACAAGTTCTTCGTGACCAGCACTACTGAGCTTCATATCCAAAGGTTTGATGGTGTAATCCGACAAGTCCTCATTAACAACGTTGGAAAGTGCTACGGGGGCTTTATTGGGTGTTTCTGTAACAATTGAAAACATACTGTAAAATATATGGCTTATTTGACGACGACTATCATCATCATCAGCCCTCATTGATCAAGTACTCCTACTTTTTGTACACGCTATCATTCTTTATCACGAGCCATCTCAATCCGATATCCCCTTCAATATGAAAGGAGACCCGTATCCTTGCAGTCTGCAGTGGGATAATTATGGGTTGGTATGATAATGATGATTTCAATCCAACTTCTCCCAGAAATTTTTCTAACATCGTCTACCTTTTTAGCTGCCAGACGTACAATATTCTGATTTCCATTCGAACCTCTATAGAAATATTTTTTAATAATATTTATTTCTAGATGTTGAAGAAATAAAAAGGTATATAACTGGTTTTCTTTCATTTTAATTGCCAATTTGCTTGTGTTTTAAAATGGGGATAGGTTAATTTAGAATTTGTTCAATAAAGTTTCAATATTATGCCCGTCTATATCGACCGAAAAATTAGCTTCTTGGTCTATTAGGAAAATTAACTCATTAATTTGCTTTGTTTTGTGAATTCAATAATTGATTTTAGATGCCGTAATTGTAATTAGAGCCTTTGATGGAAGGATACTTACTACAAACAAAACATCTAAGATTTACATAGAATTTGAACCTTAAGTCTATAGAATAATATAAAAAAAAGTATTGCTATAAGATGGATTTTTGGGGAATATTCCTGAATATTTTGATGCATTGTTTTCATTTAGATGAATAAATAAGGCTTGTGCACCGTTTTCTGTACGGTAAGTATATATAGTAATTGTAACTATTATTAGTACCATTTCAAAAGAGCAAGTGCTAAGTTACTTCTTATAAATCTGCCGTTTGAACTGGTGGTAGGAAAAAACTATGACAATCCGAAAGAGCTTGTAAAAGGTCTATTTGAATAGAAATATTTCCAGAGACTCCACGAGACTACAGTGCCACAAACTTATCTGTGCCGATTAATTCAAGGTATTCAAGGCATATTCATCAGTTCTAGTTCTGGCCACGGGCCTGAGCTGAGAGCCTGGATAGGGCATGAGAGTCTATAGGACAAGGTTATGAGACATTTAAACTTTACGTGTTTTTTAAAAAAGGACAAAAGGCAGTAACCGGTTTTCATTCTTCATTTCTTTTAATGGTGGTCATTTTGCCTTGTTTCCAAAATGGTAGTAGTTTATAGAGTACCTTACAGAACAAAATATTTTTGACTTTGTACTGAAATGAGTCCCAAGTCCCAACCCAAGTCATGTAAAATTTGTGCGCGGAATGTGTGCGTCACTGTGTGCTGGGTTATTCCCGATTTTGGCTAATGACACCATATCTTTACATCTACAAATACATGGTCTGATTTTTGTTTGCGCTTATATAATCAGTTAGCAAAATCTAATCATGTACAAGACCTAACACCTGGTTTATCACCACGTGTTTGTGACGAACAGATCGCGCCATATTATCATTTTATCTATTATTGTTATTCAATGATTTGTGACGTTTTATATTGTTAAAAATATCTACGTTAACAATCATATTAGTTGCATCAGCTTATCTATTTATATTAATAGATATATAATAAGTTATTGTATGTTGTATTGTAACGTAGGGACTTTTTATGAATAGTAGTTATTCTGCTATGTGCGTGTTCGCAGGTAACTTATAAAGTAGATTATTTAGAGAAATGAGATTATTTTTACAGTTATGATCTTTATGCAAGTATATTTTATTGGAATATATCTTTGAATTTCTTTGCAGCAGTGGGTCGAGGAAAGCCTACGGCGATGATGGTATCTTTGAATAACATTCAAACAGTAAGGTAAGTATGAAATGGCGACCACGTACCGAGAAGCGTAGCGTAATAACGGCAGTACGGCAGGGTGGTCGGACGAAATAAAGACTGTCACAGGAAAGCCGCTGCCGCTGGAAGCATGGAGCAGCTCGAGATTTTTCAAACCCAAGTTTTGACTAAGGTTGTCATTGCTTAACTTGCACTATCGTTCCACTTTGACACACACGAGGTCATCAAGTGCCTCAGTTAAGATGATGATAATGATGAAAAAAAAAAAGAATTGCCAACTGACCTTCTCCAACATTTTTCTTTAGTTCAGCAAACCTGGACTCAGGGGTTTTTAATCCAGTTTTGCCGGAGTACACGGCGTTACCAGATATAAGGTTGGCGTTGTTTGCAAATGCCCAAGAGGGTGCTAATTGGTTTGCTGCAAAATAAAATGACAGGTTAATGAAAATAGTGCCTAAAGACAATAATGAGTACTAAAGTTTAATACTAGCTGTAGAGCTAAAGCTAAAGTAGTCTGTAGAGAATGTAGACTCTCTGTATGTCTCTAGGAGCAAGTGAAACAGTAAGTAACTAATTTAAGTGAACTACAAAGTGAAGTGAAGTTAGGCACGAAGTAAGCAGACAAAGAAAAGGTGAAGTTTAAGTAGAACGAAAAACCCGCCAACACTCTATCATCGTTTTTGCTCAACTTCGTGAGAGAAAGAGATCAACGAAATGAGTTTATACATACCATTCAAAATAGACATTTCTGATTGCCATCCACCAGTTAACACAAAGTTCTTCAATTCTGCCAAATCATCTGGTCTGGATAATACAAGATCTTCTTCCATGAGGAGGCCAAATTCCACACCAAAGTCTGTACCGAAAGTACGGACACCATTCACAGTTGTGCAGTTGGCTATTTCATTTATTGGTTTTCTGTATCTGTGAAGGAAAAAATTGGTTTTCAGTTGGATTCATAGACTTCAGGAGCCGTACCACGATCTTTTATGACTATGCTAGAGGAGGACAACGCCTTACATCATTTATTGCGCTGTCTCCCTTATTTAGCTATTGTACGTACGGTACGGCACCAGAACCCCGTGAGGTGACGGGCTGTCATTCTCAATTTCGACAATTCGCTATTCCGATAGTCTTTTGGCCGGCACATCCATGTTTGAACCAAAAAGATTGATGTCCTTACGACAATTAATTCGAAATTCAGAAATAATTTCTGTCGAAGCAATGAGTTTCGTTCGAACTACTGTGTTTCGAAATTTATCCTTCCGATAGTCTTTTGGCCGGCACATCCATGTTTGGACCAAAAAGATGATGTCCTTTCGACAATTAATTCGAAATTCAGAAATAATTTCTGTCGAAGCAATGAGTTTCGAACTACTGTGTTTCGAAATTTAGGCTCTTTCGGAATAATAATTTGTCGATATTCAGAATGACAACCAAGGGAAGCATCGTGAAGGAACCAGTAATGTAAATGAAAACTTATGCTAATTGCTATGAAAAAAGGTCACAAACCTAACCATTTTGCAATTAATTTATAATGCGTTACGGGTATAATTTGAATTACTTAATTAAGAATTAAAATACAATAAATCATTTATTTAATTGCTTTGTATTCATGCAATTAAAGTCATGCAATTTTTTTTATACTCAATCAATATCCTGTAAATAGGTAAACATAATAATAAAATCATACATGGAAGATAAATAAGAAAAACTATTATACCGTCTTTATGACCTAGAACAGAACACATATTTTTACTGTGTTACAAATAACCATAGTACGAGTATTTAAGTTAAACAATGTTTTGTCACTTTCACACTTCATTTAATTCTCATCAAGAAGGACAGTGACACAACCAGTGAATAACTTATATACTTGTTAAACTACGTTTATTTTGTAACACAGTTAGCCCCTTCGCACACAAGGCGACGCAAGTCTCCGATACTCGGCGATTTTAGTATCAAAGCGAGTACCGCCATCAAAGTCCATGGAGGCTCGTACGTACACTCGCGTCGTTGGATGTTAAAATCGCCGAGTATCGGAGACTTGCGTCGCCTTGTGTACGAAGGAGCATAGAGTTTTTGTCTGTTTGTCTGTACATTTGTGCACGCCAATCTCAGAAGCTTAATCAATTTGAATGCCGTTTTCTCAAACTCTGCGGTTTGCTGACTGGCAGGTTAGTGGGTTGTCGGGATACCTCCACGTGGTCCACCCCGGGCAACGCCGGCGCGTCCTTGCCGGCGGCTGAAGTCCCGACACGTGGGTCCCCTCCCTGCGCTCGAGTTGCGGCGAGCCGCGGGTTGAGGGGGACGAGCGGGGTCCGGTCCCTGCGTTTCGCCGGGTGCGGGTTGCAGGCGGACGGGTGTGTCCACTCCCTGCGCTCGGCTCGCGGGTTGACGCGGACGCCCTAGTGGGCGCCGGCCTTACCAGCCGGCGTGCGGCGCATACCGTAACCCGTGGGTCCTCCACCCACGGGCCGGGGGCCTTGGCTTAACCGCCCGGGCCGCGAGGAAGACAACCTCTATAAAAATCACGAGCGGAGCTGACGGCCGCGCCACGCTGAATAAGTGTGGTGTGGCCGTTGGCTGGCGGTCGGCACAGTGGGTGCGATCGCCGAGTGGACGGGGACCATAGCCCAGCCGAGACGGCGGGCCGGGGAAGGCCCGTCGTCTTGAGGGAGCGATGGTCCTCGGTGTCGGCAGTGCACCTGGATGCGGTGTACTGCTGACGGAGCGTATCGGGGGCGAGCGGGTCCGGCTGGTACCTTGGCCGGACGGCCCTGGCGGGGTCGCGGTTGTATCCCAGTTTCCCGTGGCCCCGCCACACAGGGCAAGAGGCATCCCGTCAGTTTTTTAGTGGTAAGTTCCACAGTCCCCACCGCGTGCTCCCCGGGCGGTGGGGCTGCCACAAAGCATTTTTCTGACGTAAAAAAAAAAAAAAAAAAAAAAAAAAAAAGGTTAGTGAGTGAGTGAGTGAATGAAATTTCATAATTATACTTACACCGCCACAATAGCTCCTTGTCTATCGAACACCAAATTACTCCTAATTAATTCCGTCCCACTCTGACAGCTAGCTCTTTCTAACAAATGTGACACTATGTACATGTTTGTTTGTTTTGCGGCGCTTGACAATACTTTTACAGTCTGCAAAAAAACGTTAACTTAGTTTTTCTAATTACATATGTAGGACTGTAGGTACCTAAATAAATCCTACTTATTCTTCTAATATTATAAAGGCGAAAATTATGTGTATGTTTGTTACTTCTTCACGATCAAATAGCTGGTTTAATATTTACCGGTGTGAAGTTAGCGGCCAAACTTAGCAGCCGCCTATAACGCGACCAAATTGAGAAGTCATTTTTTTCTTCTAAACAAATTGACTCAGAAAACCGCTAAAACAGCCACGGACGCCTAGTTTGATACAGCTAGAGTACCGGAGATCAATTATTCTTTATAACTTATTCGAAAAAAAAACCCCTAAAACATTATTTTCAACTACAAACTAAACACAGTAATCTTTCAGCTGCTTGCATGAATTAGCACTCGCCTGAAAGGTAATTAAATAGGCTTTCAGGAAAAGTATAGGCATTTCAGTTTGATAAAGCAAGAGTACCAGAGATCTATCAATCTTTACCACTTATTCGAAAATACACTCAAACAAAATTTTCAACTACGAACTAGACACAGTAATCTTTCAGCTGCTTGCATGAATTAGCACTCGCCTGAAAGGTAATTAAACAGGCTTTCAGGAAATGTATAGTCATTTCAGTTTGATAAAGCAGGAGTACCAGAAATCTCTTAATCTTTACCACTTATTCGAAAAAACCCTAAAACGTAATTTTCAACTACGATCTAAACACAGTAATCTTTCAGCTGCTTGAATGAATTAGCACTCGCCTGAAAGGTAATTAAATAAGCTTTCAGGAAATGTATAGTCATTTTAGTTTAATAAAGCAAGAGTACCAGAGATCAATTAATCTTTATAACTTATTCGAAAAAACCCCCTAAAACATTATTTTCAACTACGAACTAGACACAGTAATCTTTCAGCTGCTTGCATGAATTAGGACTCGCCTGAAAGGTAATTAAACAGGCTTTCAGGAAAAGTATAGACATTTCAGTTTGATAAAGCTAGAGTACCAGAGATCTATTAATCTTTACCACTTATTCGAAAAAACCCTAAAATGTAATTTTCAACTACGAACTAAACACAGTAATCTTTCAGCTGCTTGAATGATTTGGTACTCGCCTGAAAGGTAATTAAATAGGCTTTCAGGAAATGTATAGTCATTTCAGTTTAATAAAGCAAGAGTACCAGAGATCTATTAATCTTTACCACTTATTCGAAAAAACCCTAAAATGTAATTTTCAACTACGAACTAAACACAGTAATCTTTCAGATGCTTGAATGATTTGGTACTCGCCTGAAAGGTAATTAAATAGGCTTTCAGGAAATGTATAGTCATTTCAGTTTAATAAAGCAAGAGTACCAGAGATCAATTAATCTTTATAACTTATTCGAAAAAACCCCCTAAAACATTATTTTCAACTACGAACTAGACACAGTAATCTTTCAGCTGCTTGCATGAATTAGGACTCGCCTGAAAAGAAATTAAACAGGCTTTCAGGAAAAGTATAGGCATTTCAATTTGATAAAGCAAGAGTACCAGAGATCTATCAATCTTTACCACTTATTCGAAAATACACTCAAACAAAATTTTCAACTACGAACTAGACACAGTAATCTTTCAGCTGCTTGCATGAATTAGCACTCGCCTGAAAGGTAATTAAACAGGCTTTCAGGAAATGTATAGTCATTTCAGTTTGATAAAGCAGGAGTACCAGAGATCTCTTAATCTTTACCACTTATTCGAAAAAACCCTAAAACGTAATTTTCAACTACGATCTAAACACAGTAATCTTTCAGCTGCTTGAATGAATTAGCACTCGCCTGAAAGGTAATTAAATAAGCTTTCAGGCAATGTATAGTCATTTTAGTTTAATAAAGCAGGAGTACCAGAAATCAATTAATGTTTATAACTTATCCGAAAAAACCCCCTAAAACATTATTTTCAACTACGAACTAGACACAGTAATCTTTCAGCTGCTTGCATGAATTAGGACTCGCCTGAAAGGTAATTAAACAGGCTTTCAGGAAATGTATAGTCATTTCAGTTTAATAAAGCAAGAGTACCAGAGATCTATTAATCTTTATAACTTATTCGAAAAAACCCCCTAAAACATTATTTTCAACTACGAACTAGACACAGTAATCTTTCAGCTGCTTACATGAATTAGGACTCGCCTGAAAGGTAATTAAACAGGCTTTCAGGAAAAGTATAGACATTTTAATTTGATAAAGCAAGAGTACCAGAGATCTATTAATCTTTACCACTTATTCGAAAAAACCCTAAAATGTAATTTTCAACTACGAACTAAACACAGTAATCTTTCAGCTGCTTGAATGATTTAGTACTCGCCTGAAAGGTAATTAAATAGGCTTTCAGGAAATGTATAGTCATTTCAGTTTAATAAAGCAAGAGTACCAGAGATCTATTAATATTTACCACTTATTCGAAAAAACCCTAAAATGTAATTTTCAACTACGAAATAAGCACAGTAATCTTTCAGCTGCTTGAATGAATTAGCACTCGCCTGAAAGGTAATTAAATAGGCTTTCAGGAAATGTATAGTCATTTCAGTTTAATAAAGCAAGAAAACCAGAGATCAATTAATCTTTATAACTTATTCGAAAAAACCCCCTAAAACATTATTTTCAACTACGAACTAGACACAGTAATCTTTCAGCTGCTTACATGAATTAGGACTCGCCTGAAAGGTAATTAAACAGGCTTTCAGGAAAAGTATAGACATTTCAATTTGATAAAGCAAGAGTACCAGAGATCTATTAATCTTTACCACTTATTCGAAAAAACGCTGAAATGTAATTTTCAATTACGAACTAAACACAGTAATCTTTCAGCTGCTTGAATGATTTGGTACTCGCCTGAAAGGTAATTAAATAGGCTTTCAGGAAATGTATAGTCATTTCAGTTTAATAAAGCAAGAGTACCAGAGATCTATTAATCTTTATAACTTATTCGAAAAAACCCCCTAAAACATTATTTTCAACTACGAACTAGACACAGTAATCTTTCAGCTGCTTACATGAATTAGGAATCGCCTGAAAGGTAATTAAACAGGCTTTCGGGAAAAGTATAGACATTTCAATTTGATAAAGCAAGAGTACCAGAGATCCATTAATCTTTACCACAAAAAACGCTAAAATGTAATTTTCAACTACGAAATAAGCACAGTAATCTTTTAGCTGCTTACATGAAATAGCACTCGCCTGAAAGGTTATTAAACAGGCTTTCAGGAAATGTATAGACATTTCAATTTGATAAAGCAAGACTTGCCGTTCTACATGGCGTGTTTCAAGCAAGAATAAATATTTAGAAGAAAATTTTGAATTTTTTGTTTGGACTTGATTTGCATAGTCTAAAATATAGGGTGCCACTACTTGCTCACTGCGGCCATGTAGCAGGTGTATTCAGCAATGCAAACCATGGTTCGAAACCTCCTTGCTTGCCGTTCTGCACCGGTGAGAAGTCAGCAGCCAAATCTTGTTTTTCTTTACTTGGACTAGATTTGCATAGTCTAAGAGATCGGGTGCCACTACTTGCTCACTGCGGCCATGTAGCAGGTGTCTTTCAGCTGCTTGCATGAATTAGCACTCGCCTGAAAGGTAATTAAACAGGCTTTCAGGAAATGTATAGTCATTTTAGTTTGATAAAGCAAGAGTACCAGAGATCAATTAATCTTTATAACTTATTCGAAAAAAACCCCTAAAACATTATTTTCAACTACGAACTAGACACAGTAATCTTTCAGCTGCTTACATGAATTCGGACTCGCCTGAAAGGTAATTAAACAGGCTTTCAGGAAAAGTATAGACATTTCAATTTGATAAAGCAAGTCCAAGTAAAGAAAAACAAGATTTGGCTGCTGACTTCCCACCGGTGCAGAACGGCAAGCAAGGAGGTTTCGAACCATGGTTTGCATTGCTGAATACACCTGCTACATGGCCGCAGTGAGCAAGTAGTGGCAACCGATCTTTTAGACTATGCAAATCAAGTCCAAACAAAAAATTCAAAATTTTCTTCTAAATATTTATTCTTGCTTGAAACACGCCATGTAGAACGGCAAGTCTTGCTTTATCAAATTGAAATGTCTATACATTTCCTGAAAGCCTGTTTAATAACCTTTCAGGCGAGTGCTATTTCATGTAAGCAGCTAAAAGATTACTGTGCTTATTTCGTAGTTGAAAATTACATTTTAGCGTTTTTTGTGGTAAAGATTAATAGATCTCTGGTACTCTTGCTTTATCAAATTGAAATGTCTATACATTTCCTGAAAGCCTGTTTAATTACCTTTCAGGCGAGTGCTAATTCATTCAAGCAGCTGAAAGATTACTGTGCTTATTTCGTAGTTGAAAATTACATTTTAGCGTTTTTTCGAATAAGTGGTAAAGATTAATAGATCTCTGGTACTCTTGCTTTATCAAATTGAAATGTCTAAACTTTTCCTGAAAGCCTGTTTAATTACCTTTCAGGCGAGTCCTAATTCATGTAAGCAGCTGAAAGATTACTGTGTCTAGTTCGTAGTTGAAAATAATGTTTTAGGGGGTTTTTTCGAATAAGTTATAAAGATTAATTGATCTCTGGTACTCTTGCTTTATTAAACTGAAATAACTATACATTTCCTGAAAGCCTATTACATTACCTTTCAGGCGAGTTCTAATTCATTCAAGCAGCTGAAAGATTACTGTGCTTATTTCGTAGTTGAAAATTACATTTTAGGGTTTTTTCGAATAAGTGGTAAAGATTAATAGATCTCTGGTACTCTTGCTTTATCAAATTGAAATGTCTATACTTTTCCTGAAAGCCTGTTTAATTACCTTTCAGGCGAGTCCTAATTCATGTAAGCAGCTGAAAGATTACTGTGTCTAGTTCGTAGTTGAAAATAATGTTTTAGGGGGTTTTTTCGAATAAGTTATAAAGATTAATTGATCTCTGGTACTCTTGCTTTATTAAACTGAAATGACTATACATTTCCTGAAAGCCTATTTAATTACCTTTCAGGCGAGTACCAAATCATTCAAGCAGCTGAAAGATTACTGTGTTTACATCGTAGTTGAAAATTACATTTTAGGGTTTTTTCGAATAAGTGGTAAAGATTAATAGATCTCTGGTACTCTAGCTTTATCAAACTGAAATGTCTATACTTTTCCTGAAAGCCTGTTTAATTACCTTTCAGGCGAGTCCTAATTCATGCAAGCAGCTGAAAGATTACTGTGTCTAGTTCGTAGTTGAAAATAATGTTTTAGGGGGTTTTTTCGAATAAGTTATAAAGATTAATTGATCTCTGGTACTCTTGCTTTATTAAACTAAAATGACTATAGATTGCCTGAAAGCTTATTTAATTACCTTTCAGGCGAGTGCTAATTCACTCAAGCAGCTGAAAGATTACTGTGTTTAGATCGTAGTTGAAAATTACGTTTTAGGGTTTTTTCGAATAAGTGGTAAAGATTAAGAGATCTCTGGTACTCCTGCTTTATCAAACTGAAATGACTATACATTTCCTGAAAGCCTGTTTAATTACCTTTCAGGCGAGTGCTAATTCATGCAAGTAGCTGAAAGATTACTGTGTCTAGTTCGTAGTTGAAAATTTTGTTTGAGTGTATTTTCGAATAAGTGGTAAAGATTGATAGATCTCTGGTACTCCTGCTTTATCAAACTGAAATGACTATACATTTCCTGAAAGCCTGTTTAATTACCTTTCAGGCGAGTGCTAATTCATGCAAGCAGCTGAAAGACACCTGCTACATGGCCGCAGTGAGCAAGTAGTGGCACCCGATCTCTTAGACTATGCAAATCTAGTCCAAGTAAAGAAAAACAAGATTTGGCTGCTGACTTCTCACCGGTGCAGAACGGCAAGCAAGGAGGTTTCGAACCATGGTTTGCATTGCTGAATACACCTGCTACATGGCCGCAGTGAGCAAGTAGTGGCACCCGATCTTTTAGACTATGCAAATCAAGTCCAAACAAAAAATTCAAAATTTTCTTCTAAATATTTATTCTTGCTTGAAACACGCCATGTAGAACGGCAAGTCTTGCTTTATCAAATTGAAATGTCTATACATTTCCTGAAAGCCTGTTTAATAACCTTTCAGGCGAGTGCTATTTCATGTAAGCAGCTAAAAGATTACTGTGCTTATTTCGTAGTTGAAAATTACATTTTAGCGTTTTTTCGAATAAGTGGTAAAGATTAATAGATCTCTGGTACTCTTGCTTTATCAAATTGAAATGTCTATACTTTTCCTGAAAGCCTGTTTAATTACCTTTCAGGCGAGTCCTAATTCATGTAAGCAGCTGAAAGATTACTGTGTCTAGTTCGTAGTTGAAAATTTTGTTTGAGTGTATTTTCGAATAAGTGGTAAAGATTGATAGATCTCTGGTACTCTTGCTTTATCAAATTGAAATGCCTATACTTTTCCTGAAAGCCTGTTTAATTTCTTTTCAGGCGAGTCCTAATTCATGCAAGCAGCTGAAAGATTACTGTGTCTAGTTCGTAGTTGAAAATAATGTTTTAGGGGGTTTTTTCGAATAAGTTATAAAGATTAATTGATCTCTGGTACTCTTGCTTTATTAAACTGAAATGACTATACATTTCCTGAAAGCCTATTTAATTACCTTTCAGGCGAGTACCAAATCATTCAAGCATCTGAAAGATTACTGTGTTTAGTTTGTAGTTGAAAATTACATTTTAGGGTTTTTTCGAATAAGTGGTAAAGATTAATAGATCTCTGGTACTCTTGCTTTATTAAACTGAAATGACTATACATTTCCTGAAAGCCTATTTAATTACCTTTCAGGCGAGTACCAAATCATTCAAGCAGCTGAAAGATTACTGTGTTTAGTTCGTAGTTGAAAATTACATTTTAGGGTTTTTTCGAATAAGTGGTAAAGATTAATAGATCTCTGGTACTCTAGCTTTATCAAACTGAAATGTCTATACTTTTCCTGAAAGCCTGTTTAATTACCTTTCAGGCGAGTCCTAATTCATGCAAGCAGCTGAAAGATTACTGTGTCTAGTTCGTAGTTGAAAATAATGTTTTAGGGGGTTTTTTCGAATAAGTTATAAAGATTAATTGATCTCTGGTACTCTTGCTTTATTAAACTAAAATGACTATACATTTCCTGAAAGCTTATTTAATTACCTTTCAGGCGAGTGCTAATTCATTCAAGCAGCTGAAAGATTACTGTGTTTAGATCGTAGTTGAAAATTACGTTTTAGGGTTTTTTCGAATAAGTGGTAAAGATTAAGAGATTTCTGGTACTCCTGCTTTATCAAACTGAAATGACTATACATTTCCTGAAAGCCTGTTTAATTACCTTTCAGGCGAGTGCTAATTCATGCAAGCAGCTGAAAGATTACTGTGTCTAGTTCGTAGTTGAAAATTTTGTTTGAGTGTATTTTCGAATAAGTGGTTAAGATTGATAGATCTCTGGTACTCTTGCTTTATCAAATTGAAACGTCTATACTTTTCCTGAAAGCCTGTTTAATTTCTTTTCAGGCGAGTCCTAATTCATGCAAGCAGCTGAAAGATTACTTTGTCTAGTTTGTAGTTGAAAATAATGTTTTAGGGGGTTTTTTCGAATAAGTGGTAAAGATTGATAGATCTCTGGTACTCTTGCTTTATCAAACTGAAATGCCTATACTTTTCCTGAAAGCCTATTTAATTACCTTTCAGGCGAGTGCTAATTCATGCAAGCAGCTGAAAGATTACTGTGTTTAGTTTGTAGTTGAAAATAATGTTTTAGGGGTTTTTTTTTCGAATAAGTTATAAAGAATAATTGATCTCCGGTACTCTAGCTGTATCAAACTAGGCGTCCGTGGCTGTTTTAGCGGTTTTCTGAGTCAATTTGTTTAGAAGAAAAAAATGACTTCTCAATTTGGTCGCGTTATAGGCGGCTGCTAAGTTTGGCCGCTAACTTCACACCGGTTTAATATTTTTGTGTGACATTTGGTATGTAGGTAGCCGATACCTTGGATTAACACATAGGAATTGTCCCGATAAGTACGCGATTCCCGTAGGATTTAATCAAAAGTCTGATATAGATGGCGCTGCTGTGCACATAAATAAATAAAGTAAGTACTTAAATAAATTACAATGTCTTTTTATAATATTTTTAATCACTAATATTAAAATTATTATTTACTTGCATAATTACTAGAAAAACCCGCGCAACTTCGTTTGCGTATCCCGCTTTCTAATGAAAATTTCAGAAAATCCTTCCTTAACGGATGCCTACGTGTGCCTACGTCATACAACCAACACACTCTCCAAGTTTCAGGTCTCCAGCTGTGTTGATCCATCAGTCAGTAAATCAGGACAAAGCATTTTAGTATGTCAATGACTCATATACATACCTCATCATAGCTGTCAGATTCGCTTCTATAAATATCCGAAGTAAGATCTGGAGACGGCAAAACTATGATGTCCGCTTTCTGTAAAAAAAACATTTTTAATTAATTAATTTTACACCTTGCACGTTTACACGTTTTAAGTTCAAAACACCCTGCCAGCAGCGGATCGGCAATACAGAGATTTGACGACCTCCGTGGCGTAATGGTTACCACGCCAGACCGCCACCCAGGAGGTCCCGGGTTCGATCCCTGGTCGGGTCATGATGAAAAACGAACTTCTTCTGATTAGCCTCGGGTCTTGGATGTTTATCTATATATTTATTTGTTATAAAATATAGTATCGTTGAGTTAGTATCCCATAACACAAGTTTCGAACTTACTTTGGGGCTAGCTCAATCTGTATGAATTGTCCCTATATATTCATTTTTATTATAGAGATTCTAAATAGATCACTGTGATCGGGAGCATCTGTATTTCATCATATATTTGTATCAACGACATCAAACTAAACGCGGCGCGGTTGTCGTCTCTCGTCGTCAACGCGCGTCTCCAGCTAAACCGACCAAATGCCGCGGGCAGTGTTTTGAAAAAAAATTTTTTTTTTTGGAGCTGACTGTACACAACTTTCGAGTTGAGTGACTTTTAAAATGAAAAAATTCAAAATTCAAACACTATTAGCTATACTATCGGACGCACTCTATGGATGTTCAGGCGGATGGCAAAATCGCCGATGCCCTAATAATGAAAAAAAATATGGACGATGTCTATCAAAAGAAGTTTCAAACTGCAGATGATGATGGTCAACCTACCGATTGGGCAGCTTCCTGTATAAGTGGCACATATCTGGCAGGATTGGCGAATACATTTTGACCAACTATACCGGCACGATAAATATCCTGGAATAAAAAGTATTTTGTTTTATAAATTAGTAAGAAACACAAATAAAATAAGTAGGTACCTATAAGTACTATAAATTATTAGTAGCATCCAGTTATATATAAGTAAGGACTTCTCGATGATTAGTACCTAAGTTACCTAACTTTTTTATTTAACTCATTTTGCCATTTTCAAGTGAAAGGCACAAAAACAAAAAGAAAATGAATAATTTCAAAAATATTTTGTTTTATTTATTTTAAAAAGTTGTTAAAACGTATTATCATACTGGCTAAACAGAAAAAACTAATAATAACGAAGAAAAAAAAAGAAACAAAGAGCCATCGAAATAATATTACTACGTATAGAAATGACAGCGCCTTCAAATTTTGGCGCCGCGTTCGGCCGTGCGGGGCGCGCCCCTCCCTGGCCCCGCCCCCAACCGATTCATAGAATATGACATTACTACGCAGGGGCGACACTTTGTTTATATTCTGCCTATTGGACATCTAACTGATTATTTTATTTTATTACAATATTTTATTTTATTTAATAGAATAAACTTAATAGAAAATAGGTATAATATTAGCTTTATAGGTAGGAAGCTACATTACATTTTTGTTCTTAACTTAATATTAGTCAAAAATAAACTGAGATTAAATCAAAACTTTATAATGAAGCTATTTATATATTGAAGTATTTTGTAATATATGCAAATACTAGGAGACGGTCGCCTGCCAGACAAGACAACTCCTCTTGTTGAATGGTAACGTATCTTTACTCCGAAACTTGTTTGCCCGAATTTCATTTGTTCGAAAATGGTTGGTCGAAATTTAAAATGCTGTTTCGTTTTCCATCTTTTTGTTTTCTAGAAACTATTTTTTTTACTTAGTAACTTTATCTACATTTACGTATTATTTACCTACTATATAAAAATATTTTGGAAATATAGTTTAAAAAATCAATATTTAAATTACATATTATTTTAAAAAAAGAATTATGAAAATCGGTCCAAAATTAAAGGAGTAATCGGCGGACCTCCAAAAAAAAAACAATGAAACATAGAACCTCCTCCTTTTTTGAAGTCGGTTAAAAAAAAAGCAAAAATTTTTTCAGAAATAAGTACCTAAATTATATTATAAAATTGACCTACGCTTAGTACCTACGTATCCCATCTGTACGATTACTTTTTGATAATCTATGATTTTCACATAGAAATGGCGGATGCAATTATGATGCAATAGAAAATAATGAAAAAAAATTGTTTTGGTTGGTTTTACTTAATTTTTTGTATACTTAAAGATGATAAGTCATGCCGCTATCTTTCTTCCTTACTGTTGAACGGTTTTTACTAGTTTTTATTGAACATGACGGCATTTTCCAAATTTTTTTTGACATAAATCCGAGGACCAATCACGATGAGCGTCGGCAAGTTTCTAAACGAGTTGATGTCTATTGGCCTCAACGTATGGGGACAAAAATTTTGTTCGCGGTGTCCGTTCTATACGTAGTAATATTATTTCGATGCAAAGAGCATTATTTTCTTTTTTAAATTTATTATGTCAAGCATCAAAGCTATGAACAAAGAGATGTAATGTAATGACTCAAATTGTAGATTTAATTTAAATTTCGAATGTCGTACGTGACGTGATGCATCACAATGCAACTCCAATAAAAGCCCTGAGACAGATTAGGGATATGGGACAAAAGCATTTTATCTCTCTCTATGAAAGAGAAAGAAAAATAACATGCGTAGTGCATGCGACCGGTGCGTGATTAGGGGCGTTGCACGTGTTTATTTCAATTTTGGTGCAAGGATATCTTTTTTTAGAATTATTATGATGCGGGCTTTGAGTAAAAACACTTTGAGTATTTGACAAAAATTCGAAAAAAAAACAAAAGCATTGTAATTTTAATTAACAACATTTTTATTACAATCCAAAAAACTGGTTTTAAATTATGACGCTTAGCAAATTTGCATCGTGACATTATAAGTAGTTATTTTTTAAATTTTTGTGACTTCGCCCGCGTAAAAATTAGCCTATGTTGGGCTCTGAACAAACAAACTCACTTTTTCGTTTATATTATTAGTAAGGAGTAAGGATAGTAAAAATTTGTGTAAAATAAACTTACCTACCTAATTGTAATTTTTTTGTCGTAGTAAGTATTCTTAATAATGCCATTATTTTATTATATTTTTTTTAAATAAGCGTTTATTTATGTTAATGCTAGCTGATTGATGACGCTCAGTTTTCCCCGCGAAATTTCATAGTTCCCGTGTCCGGAATCACGAGATAAAAATTATCCTTTGTGTTTTAAATTATCTGTGTACTAAATTTCAAGCAAATCTGTGGGTGAATGAGTAACAAAATAATGCTGAAAACCACATCAATATCGGCGTAGCACGGCACGCCGGCTAACTAAGCGTATAGTTTGGCAGTTAATTAAATATGTAGTCAATTTTTAAGTAACAATCATGATAAGAGCGGACAAAAATTACAGTTGACATAATTAAATTAACTATGATTTAACACATGCCAAAATTCAAATATCGAATACAAAAAAAATACAAAAATACTTACACTGGCCAGTGTGAAATTGTAACACGAAAAACAAAGCACTAAACTGTATAGGAACTTCATTTTTAGTTTTTTTTTAATTCGACACTAACACCTTTTTTTCGGAAACGACTTCCCTCTTAGGCGGACAACGCGTTTGTGAGTAAACCTTCCATCACCAAGTTACCGCATCCCAGCTGATATGGCCGGTACCATGTGATATGACAACATATTTGCGATAGATTTGTACCAAATTTACGATAACATTATCTGGATACAGGGTGAGGACGTGAGTTGTAACACATGGATAATATGCTTTTATGGAATAATCCTATAATCTAGTACGAATTAGAGGGCTATATAACTGATTTTGATAAGAAATGAGGACTATTTATACGTAGAAAAGAATCTTTATTATATTACTTACTAGTAAAATACTCGCAACTTCGTTTGCGTATATCTCGCTTTCCCGTGGGAATTTTGAAAAATCCTTTCTAAGTACACCCCTAGACGTCTTAAGGAACCTACATTCCAAATTTGGAATCTCTAGACCCAGCGGTTTGGGCTGTGCGTTGATATTAGTTAAATCAGTCGGGACTTTGAATTTTATATTTATGGATTAGACCATGTTAATGCACTTTATGCAGTTCTTTCAACTGAGGGTAGGTAGCTGATGTGTTTGAAGCCAACTAACGGTCACTGACTTGACTAATCGTATCGACAACAGTCGGGACCGACAGCTTAACGTGCCCTCCGAAGCACGAAAGCGCTCGTGATTCATGATTTTTCTCCTTATTTTTTACAAAAATAAATTCTTTAAAAAATCTTCACTTTCATGAACATGATAGGTACCTATTAGCAAAACCCGGGCGCTTTCTCGTGGGAACTTCGGAAAGTCCTTTCTTATGCTGCCTACGTCATACAAAGAACACCCTTCTAGTTTCAGGTCTCTACGATCAGTGTCATCAGTGGTTAAGCTGTGCTGTCCGTCAGTCAGTCAGTCAGGACCAGTCAGGACAAAGCATTTTATATAGTACTAGCTTTTCCCCGCGGCTTCACTCGCGGTTTATGACATAGATCTCGTTTGACAACAAAACTACCCATAGCGCGACTTGTGGCGCCATCTGTTAGCCGACATCGCAATTGCAGCGCCATCTATAGTAGAAAAAATAGTTTCCCATTGGAATGACATACTTTCTCGGGTTAAAAAGTACAATTTTTTATTAGTCAAGCCGTGAAGGAATAACAAACAAACAAACTCACTTTCTCATTAATAATATTACTAGTTGTTACCCACGGCTCCGTCCGCGTGGTCAAGGGAAAATGTCAATAATTTTTCCCATGGGAATCTCTCTATCCCGTAGGGAAAAAATAGCCGTATGTCACACTCCAGACCTTCAATCATCACTGTTAAAAAGTCATGTCGGTACTTAGGTTCCTTTCGACGTGAAAGAAGAATAAAAAAATATATGGGTACTTTATTTTTTCCCGTGGGCATAAGATGTTTTTCCGGAATAAAAAGTAGCCTATGTCACTCTCCAGACCTTAAACTATCCCCAATTAAAAAAATCATATCAATCCGTTCATTACTTGCGACGTGAAGGGAGGACAAATAAATAACTAAATAAATAAAGGGACAATTCATACAGATTCAGCTAGCCCCAAAGCAAGTTCGAAACTTGTGTTATGGGATACTAACTCTACGATATTATATTTTATAACAAATACATAATGTAGACAAACATCCAAGACCCGAGGCCAATCAGAAAAAGTTCGTTTTTCATCATGACCCGACCGGGATCGAACCCGGGATGGCGGGGCGGTCTGGCGTGGTAACCATTACGCCACAGAGGTCGTCAAACAAACACACTTTCACATATAATATTAGTCAGTATGGTTAGTATAGTTTAAATGGATAATATAGTATGAGTATGATAGATGTAAACGATATTGCAATTAAATTTAAACGCAGTCTAAATAATAAATGATTAAAGATTTCTAAATATCGTGTGAAGGGTTTTACACGATTTACAATACAATTAAATAAAAAAACGTGTATGTATATAGAAATCTATAAATAATAATTTTTACTGACCCACATCTTTCACTTGGCTTATTGTACGAACAAAAACGTCTACGCAACATTAGCAACATTCAAGAGAGGTAGGGCACAGCGGATAATCCGCTCAAACGCAGCAGCCCGTCTGGGGATGGACCCCGTCTGGGGATGGACCTCCAACTTACAGCAGATCGTATCGTTGCCAAATAGCGTTGGTCTCGGCCATGTTGTCTACGGTGAGCAAGGTCTCCAGAGCTCCTCCACTTGGCGAGATCGGGAGGGTTGATAACGCGTAAGTGATACCCCCGGTATTGCAAGCGTCTATAGGCTACGGTGATGCTTACGATCAGGCGGGCCGTATGCTTGTTTGCCTGTTTTTTTAAACTTTGTGGTATAAAAAAATAAAAAATGTTTTATTAGTCCAAGTTAGTTCAGTTCATTAAACAATACACTCGTTCAAAGTTTATTTATTTTCATCAGTCCAAAATTGAGTACAAAGTCCCTTCTAACACATTTCAAGCCTAGATTTTGCTTTCCCTGATAAACAGTCACTATAAACAATCTTGATCTTTGAATATTGTCCAGAAGATTCACAATCCAACTATCTCCTTGCTCTTTGTACTAAGTCTTTGGACTAACCTTAGACAACATAATAGCTCTATTGTTTTTTGTTTACTTAGTAACAACTTAATTGAAAGATTAAACAGATAATAATATAGGATAATCTTCAAAGATAAGTACAACCAGTACAACCATAGATTTATTATATACTAGCGTTAGATTGGCAATGCAAAAGAGATAGATCATAGCATAACGTGGTTGTTAGACCGAGATAGATAGGCGAGACCATTCTTCCTATACACGCTATCGGCCTGTATCGGCCTGACGTCTGTCGTGTTAAAAACAAATCCCACTTATTTTTACAAAATTTATGGTTTTTAAGTGTAGTTTTGGTGTTAATTAGACGTGATTAAATATGGTTACCTGTGCAGTGCCTGGATGTAACTCAAACAAAAAGGAAAATTCACAAAATTAGCACTATCTTGCTTGCACACATGTACATTTTGTTTTTGATCTCGCCTTAATCAAACCATTGCCGATCTATACGCTAGTGTATAATAAATCTATGAGTACAACACACGTTAAATGCGTGATAAATGGATGCATTTGATAATAATTGTGGAAGATTTTTGTTTATCTATGTTAATCTCTGTTAATCTGTAATAAGAGAAGTGATAGCCTAGTGGATAGCTTATCGAAATGACCACTGGTTTGTAGCGTGGTCCTTATGCCGTAAAAGTTAATTTAAAAACCGGGCAATTACGTGTCGGGCCACGCACAGTGTAGGGTTCCGTATTTGCTGTGCTTTACTTGCCTTCAGTTGAGTTCAATATCAAATTCTATCACATTTGTAAGTTTTCAATTACTACGGAATCCTAAAAAGCAAACAGGAAGTAGGATGCGGGATCCGACTTCCGATACTCACTCCTCATTGGTGCGTGGCAGAGCTCTAATCCTATTTCAGTTGAAGGGAGACGCGTATTCCTGCAGTGGGATGATTATGTGTTATGTGGTATTTTAAGAGAGGTAGGGCACAGCGGATAATCCGCTCAAATCGTAGCAGCCCGTCTGGGGAAGGATCTCCACCTTACAGAAGATCGTAGCCAAATAGCATTGGTCTCGGCCATGTTGTGTTCCTATGGTGAGTAAGGTCTCCAGATCCCCATTTGGGGGGTTTGTCAACGCGTGAGTGATGCCCCGGGTATTGCAAGCGTCTATAGGCTACGGTGATGCTTACCATCAGGCGGACCGTATGCTTGTTTGCTAACTTTGTGGTATAAAATGCTTGTTTGTCTGCAGTATGAAAAAAAACTATAATTTTGTTTTTAAACCAACTTTGTTTATAAATGTTTGTTATAAATAGAATAGTTATTAATGTTATTACAAGATTATTATGGAAGTTAGCTTATCAAAAGTCACAACCTTTGCATTCAGTTAACCCTAAACTCGTTAAATTTATCCTTTGACATAACATCCCCATTTTATTTTCCGTAGTAGTAGGAAATGCGTAGTGGTGGGACACTTCCTTATATTTTAAAAAATATAATACAATGCCACAGACTCCAATTCCATCAACATCATCTGAATGAATGGACTTAGGAACCTTCAAGAAGCGAACATACATGCACCTAAAAGGCGGCTCAGGGACTCCCCAAGTGTCTGTGCTCCATGGGTGGCGGTGATCACTTAACATCAGATGACCCGCATTCTTGTCTGCCAACCTTTTACATAAAAAAATACAATGCGATTTTGTGGTGACCCGCATTCTCGTCTGCCCACCTTTTACATAAAAAAAAATACAATGCGATTTTGTAATTATATTTTAAAGATAATAATGCCCGTTTTGACTATTGTTTCCTATGACATAAAAAAATTATCGATTTTTAAAAACCGTATTTTTATCGATTATTTTATTAAGTTATATCATACAAGTCCAAAAACAAGGGTTTGGACATAGATAAAGCTGTAGACTTTTAAAGTTACTTTACTCTTTGCTTTTAGATTTTAGGAATTGTTGGTGGAAACGTGCATAGGTAGAACTTTAAATAACACAATTACAAAAACACATCCTGATTTAAAAATTTAATCTTTTTTTTCGTTTAGAAATTATATTTTTATTTTGGTAACTTTTTTATGTCGTCTATTCAAATTAGCATTTCTATAACCTTGTAGGTTCCAGACGTTTAATATTGATAAGGGAATAAAGGTGTGCTTACCACGCATTGATCACGCTACCAAGGTATGATATTCACGCATAGATTATCATGATTCAATCAAATGATATCCCCAAAGTATATTAACTTATTTTCTGTTCACGTTATCAATTGGTTTTCTGGACTCTACTGTTTTTTTAATCACAGTAGATTTATTCAAAATTTAATTTTTATATTATTCACGTTTCTGTTATTGATGTGAACATTATGGTCTAGTGACTAGATTATTTTGTTCTAGTTTGGTATGATTTTTTTTTGATCAAAACTTTCTTATATAAAGATTTACGTTTTTAATATACTTACCACAAAGATGGCAAACAAGCATACGGCCGGCCTGATGGTAAGCCTATAGACTCTTGCAATACCGGGGGTATCACTCAGGCGTTGCCAACCCTCCCAAACCAAAGAGGAGCTTTAGAGACCTTACTCACCGTAGGAATACAACATGGACGAGACCAATGCTATTTGTCTACGATCTTCTGGAAGGTGCAGGTCCTTCCCCAGACGAACTGCTCCGATTTGAGCGTATTATCCGCTGTGCCCTACCTCTCTTACTACAGAAATTTTCTACAAGAGCGTCTTAACTTAAAAAAAAACAGTAGTTGCTAGAGTAGTAGTACGTTTATGCCAGGAAGCCTCCTGCCGCACTTTCCTAAGATCCTCATCATCCTCTCCATAGTCTCCATCATCTCCTCTTAATAATTGATACTTAGCATTAACATTTCTGATTTAAACTAAGAATGAGATTAAAGATACTATGAGATATAGAATGAGATTATGAGAAAAGGAGGCAGCTTGAAACTTAATGTCGAGTTAAGTTCAAAAAGCGTTTGTGAAATTCACTGTAACAGAATGAGATTAAAGACACAAATTAAGATTAAATAAATGAAAATAAATAAATCTAACTATCAGTTGCACAAAGAACATTTTATTCATAAAGTTGATTTACAACAAAATTTTGCAACAATATTTATGTTATGAAGTAACTGACTGATAAGAACTTCAGTGATAACACAAGCACGCTATGCAAACGTGTTATTTGTTTATGCAATATCAATATTATGAATAAACACAGGATGCAACACACTGCATGTTCCTGGGTCAAAAATCATATTCACAACCCTTAATTTTCGAGATATTTTTTCAGAATTTCACGTTTAAACTTCCAAACAGTAAGTTCAAGTTCAAATAACATAAAATGTGTTAATTTTCTTACTTTTTAGTTTTTCTTTTATTATTAAGGACCTGTCCGCACTTCGAGATTTTAACGCTCGAATTTTATTTCATAAGGTTACATCTTTATGGAAGTAAGTATGCGCACTGCGATTTTTTTTCGCAGTCCAGCCATTGATTTGATACTACATAAAACATTCGGGCGTCGCGCGCACCGCATTCATGTCACTATTTGACGAGTTGCCCCCTCTTCCCCTCTACATGTGTGACACAGAGGGAAACTGGGATATTTTTATAGAAAAAAAAACAGGTGGTATTGCTAGAGGGCCACCCAGGAAATTTATTTTAGAATTAGAAATAAATAAATAAATATACAGGGACAAACACACAGATTGAGCTAGTCCCAAAGTAAGTTCGAAACTTGTGTTATGGGATACTAACTCAACCATACTATATTTTATAACAAATACATATATAGATAAACATCCAAGACCCGAGGCCAATCAGAAAAAGTTCGTTTTTCATCATGACCCGACCGGGATTCGAACCCGAGACCTCCTGGATGGCGGTTTGGACTCTGGCGTGGTAACCATTACGCCACGGAGGTCGTCAAATGATAAATGTTTTTAAAAGAGAAATTAATTTATAGGAAGTGACGCGCTCCTGATAAAAATAAAAAAATAAAAACATATTTTGCAAGTAGATTTACAGGAAATACTTTTTTTTTCACTTTGACCACAAATGTTCATAATTTCTACTTTATAATAACCTTTTTTCATCAAGCAATTTTTGATAGTCGTCTTTTTATGCAGAGGCAAATCAATAAAACTTTGTGGCAGCTTGTTGAACATTTTTATGCCTTTAGGTACCTTTATAACTATTACCAGTCTTGTGAAGTCTGAGGCTCGAAACGGCAAGCTTACTGCAGTGGTTGACCTGCTGAGGCGTGCCTATCACATATTTTTTATTAAAAAAACCCCAGAAAACAAAAGTTTGTCGACCGATTGTACATAACTAATATTCTAAGTCACAGATAAGATTGTTGTTAAATAGATATTGCATTGATAATTGGTCGCTGGGGGGCATACAATAACATGTTTTTCTGACGTATGTCGGCAATAAAAACACGGCGTCATAATCTGTTATTTATGATTAATTTTCGATTTACACGACAATGATCCACTCGAAATAATTACTTCCTTTCTAATAAATTTGATATATAAGTATTTAGGTGAATGAGCTAACATTATGAGTCACTGTCGTTAAGCCAAGTCAGTAAACGTTAGGTGTTTGGCCCTCTGCCAATCCGCATTAGTGCAGCGTGGCAAAGTACGCTCTACCCCTTCGATTCGATCTAAGGGAGACCCCGTATCCGTCAGGAAAATGCAGTACCTACCTACTGCATGTCCCGCCGCTCTGGGGAAGCGACGGGGGTCTTCGTGCTCCCCCTTTATATGCCACTTGGGTATACCGACCAAAAACCCGACTGCCACCTCGTCCGCCTATATTGGCGGGGCTGCGGCTAACTAAGTTACATCCGCTACCCTGCTGGCGGTTATCCAAAGGAAGACCCACTTGTTGGGCTACGGCACGGTTGGCGGCGCGCACAAAACTAGGCGCGCTGCAACACTCTGGGACTTCCATTCCAATGGGCGGCGGTTTCCCCAAACCAAACCGCCGCTCGGAAGATAAACTACCTAACTAGCAAGTAACTAGCAAGTAAAGTAGTCTTGTGGTAGCAAACTAGCAAGTAACAGAAGTCTGCCGGACTCAGGTCACCTTAAAAACACGTCATTATTTTTAATTATAATTTTTACATACATAATTTAAAAAAATAATTTAATTGAAACTTGACAGCGGTCAAAAGGTTACCTAGGTACCTACATTATTAATCAGTAATCATAAAATCTGTATTATAAATCTTATAATATATAAGTAGGTATATAAATAGTATATTTAAAGTAATTTCGATAAAACAATGTCAATAGCAAGGTTATCATTGCCTAGTGATCGAGGGACCTTGAAAAATACTTTCTAGATTTTAAAATAGGTATTATTCTTTGTTGATATCATTTGACAAAGTCGGCACTTATGTAGGCACCACCCACGTTTGTTGATAACATGCTGAGCGCAGAAATCATGCTTGCGGTATGACTAAAAACTATTTATTTCATGCATTGAAAACTATACAATGATTACGCCTTGAATACCTTGAGAATTACCTTCAATAACTTCGATCCTAGCGCCCCCGCTATCGGCACAGATAAGTTTGTGGCCCTGTCAATTATAACTACGACCTATTATTGAAGATCTCCGTGGCGTAATGGTTACCACGCCAGACCGCCACCCAGGAGGTCCCGGGTTCGAATCCCGGTCGGGTCATGATGAAAAACGATCTTTTTCTGAATGGCCTCGGGTCTTGGATGTTTATCTATATAAGTATTTGATATAAAATATAATATACACTTCCGGACACTTGAATCGAGCCACCCAGCAGTTTCAACTTTGATTGCTGGTAACTTAACAAAAGTATATGATCAACGAAAAAGTTTTTATGCAATTTGGAAGCTGGTACACTTTACATTAATAAGGTATACTTAATTCCAAATTTCAATTTCAATAACTTGATAAAATTACAATTTTAAGTGAAACTTGTCCTGTATAACGTTTCTCAAAGACAAGACTCGGGTTGAATTTTTGAAAAAAAGAGGAATTATTGGAAAAAAAATTTATTCAGTAACTTGTATTGCCTCCGAGAGCGTTTATGATTGCAGTCATGCGATTTGGCATGGAGTTAATCAACGTCATTATGAAGTGTTGTGGAATGTTCTCCTATTCCTCCTCGATGGCAACTCTCAGCTCTTCCAAAGTTTGTGGTGCTGGTTGGTGAGCTCGAACACGCCTCTTTAATTCGTCCCATAGACGTTCGATGGGATTCATATCAGGGCTCCTTGCTGGCCATTCCATTGTCGTGATTCCAACATCATGAAGGTATGCCCTGACGATTCCTGCAGTGTGCGCTCTTGCATTATCATGCATAAAGATGAAGCCCTGGCCTACAAATCCAGCATATGGCATCACATGAGTCTTTAGGCAATGGTTAATGTATCGACGGGCATTTAGTGTTGGTAGACGTGGTTCTGTTACAACCTCTAGCCCAGTTTTACCATCGGCAGATATTCCTCCCCAGACTATCCACGAGCTCCCGCCATAACTCACTCTCTCTTCAATACAACACTGAACAAAGCGCTCTCCCCGCCTTCGGTAGACCTTCCTCCTTCCATCATTACCATAAAGCATAATCTTAGTGTCATCAGTAAAGAGTACCTTGCTCCATTGGCGTTGAGTCCAATGCAAATGTTCGCGTGCAAACTGTAAGCGCGCCATTCGGTGAGCTCTTGTCAGTTTCGGCCCGTTGGCTGGCTTATGTCGGCTCAGACCACGTTCTTTAAGTCTTCGTCTAATTGTTCGCGCGGAAACAGCCACTCCATGAAAGTCTCGAAGCTGTTCTTGGATCTGTACAGAGGTGAGGTGACGATTTCGTAAACTGGTTGTCGCGATAAATCGATCCTGTCTTTCTGAAGTTACCCGAAATCGCGGTCTTCCTGGACGGCGCACGTATCCACCAGTGTCGAGGTATCGATGGTATACCCTTTGCACTGCAGAACGACTTAAAGCAAGCTGTGATGCTACATCGCGCTGACTTCGGCCCGACTGTAGAAGCGCCACAGCTTGCGCGGCTAGAAGAGGCGGTGTATCCATAATTTTAACGTTTAAATGGCTCAAATTAAAAAAAACAACAATTTTACGATGTCTTAATTTCAAAACAATTACGGTGAATTCAAAATTATGGAGTTAAATAAAAAAATTATGTTAATTTAGATCAACTTTTCTTTTCAAAAGAATGTACTAATTTGGATTTTGTTTCGTTTTTCCATTTGATAAATTCAAAATTGGAACAACAGCACTTCAAAATCATAATGGATATACCAGCATCAAAACTGCATAAAAACTTTTTGATTAATTTAAGAATATTTTTATGTTCTATGTCATTACACATAAAAATGTAGGGTGGCTCGATTCATGTGTCCGGAAGTGTAGTTGAGTGTATCCCATAACACAAGTTTCAAACTTACTTTGGGGCTAGCTCAATCTGTATGAATTGTCCCTATATATTTATTTATTATAATCATCATCATCATGTAGTCCAAGCCGTGTCCGGCGACGGCGACTCCTACGTGTCCATCCCTGGGTTCTATGGTGGACTCTAATGTGGCTTGCAAACCCGAACTTTGCCTTGAAGGTTCGGCCACATGGCACACAAAAAAGTTGGCCAGTGGAATCGCGAGTGTAACTGTAGGAGGGCTTTGGTCGAGTCCTATTATACTACCTATTATAATAATGTAGGTACAGTCAAGAACACATCAACCTTTACACATCAGACTTGTTATAAGAGACAAAATTGTACTGCAAGGGTAAAGCTCAACGTGCAATTGACTGTACGCCTAGAAATTCAAATAGGTATAATCATTTCATTTGTACCAATCCGTAGTCTGAAAGGGCTTGCTTTTTCTTGTTTTTTTTTTTAATATTCTAGAATGGAGCTATCGAGGCTTCTTACCTAATATAAAGCAATTTTATTAGGTGACAAGTATGCTGAATGATAATTTTATTTGACAAAAACATCTTTAAATAAAACACCATAACATAATTTGCAACAAAAAAACTATATTTTTTTATACCACTCAAATGGCAAATAAGCATACGGCCCGCCTGATGGTAAGCGGTCATTGTAGACTATGGACGCTTGCAACACCAGGGGGTATCACTCGCGCGTTGCCAAAAATATTTTATCCTATTCATTAATTATTTCTAATACCAATATGAGGGGGCTGGTACTCTATCTTCCTTGATGCCCATAGACTCCATAATGTCCATCTCGAAAGTCCGAAGCTTCGGGTCGAATGTTATCTGTTGAAAAAAATATATTTGACAAAGGTCAATAGCCAGTACAGTGCTGCCATCTATTAGCAAATAAACAAATGATATTTGACAAAGGTCAATAGCCTGTATAGTGCTCCCATCTATTAGCAAATAAACAATGGATATTTGACAAAGGTCAATAGCCTGCATAGTGCTGCCATCTATTAGTAAATTGGGAAAACTTTCGATAAAATATCTTTTATCGACAAAAAAATATTGCTTTTCATTGCTATTTTTAATACAGATAAAAAAAAATGTTTTCTTTTTTAATTTTTAAATAATATAAGCTACAGATGTACAAGGACGTTTATGAACATGAGTGACGTTTGTAGGAGGGCGTTACTGTGGCATACATTTTGCAAAGGCGAACTGGCAAAAAGTGACATACAATATGAACGGGAGTTGTAGTTCCAATTTCGGCCACTATTATATTATACGGTAGTGAGGCTTCATTTGCGTCACGGGAGAGAAACTACAGCTGTCTGGGAACTCACAACGAATTTAGGGTCTGTCCGCACTGCGAAATATTAGGCGCGAATTTTAGCGCTATAATCTGTAACACATTACATCTGGAAGTATCAGCACTGCGATTTTTTTCTCAGAGCGGACATAGCCATACGGATTTGATACTACACCAAACATTCGCGCGAAAAGGAAATAGGAAGAATTGAAAGGTATAAAAAAATATTGTATGATTCTTACTTCTGTAACAACATCCCCTACTGTATCTTTCTCAGCGTTCTCTAGGTATAAAGATTTCGTCTTATAATCTATCGTTTCGTCTGCCGACTTCGGTATAGGGATGATGCGACTGCTAGACATAGACACGCGAACCTGTGAACAATTTTTTTAAATAGGATAATATAACTAAGATGGGGAAAGCTGGACTCGCACTCTAACCACATGGGTACCACGCGACGGGCACCGAAAGAAGGGCAAACCAAGGATGAGATGGTCGGACGACATCGGGACCTTTCATAGGGACTGGTTCGTGATAGCTCTGGACAGGGATGTGTGGAGGGAAAAAAGGGAGGCTTTTGCCCAGCAGTGGGACATACATAGCTATTTTTAAAAAAGATAACTTAGTATGACGCCGCGCTGTATCATGGGCTTTGAGCCACTTCCACTATGTTTCCTGCCCATAAAAATCTATTATAGTATTTTACACTACTAAAATATGCTGTATGTTGTATTTTATTGTAAACGAACAGGCAAGTTAAGCAACATCGACCCTAGCCAATGTTTGCGACATGGATTCGTTTTCTCGAGCTTCTCCATGGTGGCTGTTGACAATGGATGACAGTCATCAAGTCAAGTGGCCTTAAGGCGGCTTGAATACACTGGTTTCGCCATTGGAGAAGCGTAGCAGAGCACACTCTAATCGCCTTTGATTGAAGGGAGACCCGTATCCCAGCAGTGGGATGATTTTGGGTTGATATATTATTTTTTTTTATGATAATTACAAACATACCTTATCTCCTTCGTCGGTGAACCGCCATTCGAACTCAGTGGCTTTCAATGTCTCAGGGTCGACAAGCTTCACGTCCGTGGTGACCAGCAATGGAGCTTCAGACTGCACTGTTACTCCTGGGAAATTCTTGTCTTTCCCTACCTGAAATAGATGTATATTATTTTGTAAAGTTCTGACAGACTCACTGACATTCTATCAGAGTTTGAGCTGAGAGAGATGTAGAATAAAATTTTGACAAAAATATGTTCTCTTCAGACATTTTGTGACCAATTGTGTTTAAGACGATTTTCAAATTCATCCCATAATGTTTCAAATTCACAGAGAAATAAGAACAATGGAAAAACATAAGTATTATACTAACAACTCTAAGATGTGTGTTCATCCCTTCTACGATAACCCAGTTTCGTTCCTGAATGACTTGAGATACAATCCCTTGCTTTCCTTTGTCTTTCCCCACCATGATCTCCACTCTGTCACCTCTGGAAGGAAAATAGAAATAAAATTATTATAATTAAAATAATAATAATAAAAGTTAGTATAAAATTTTGTACTCATGACAATCAATTATTATTATGTTTTTTATATATAAGAGGTTGGCAGACAAGCATGCGGGCCACCTGATGTTAAGTGATCACCGCCACCCATGGAGCACAGAGACACCGGGAGAGTCCCTGAGCGGCTACCCCGCCTATCGTATTATCGTAAACTAGTTACAAAATAAAGGAAACAGGACTGCAGCCCGTTAAATTACAGTAATATTATTATCAAGGTTATTAATACTATTAATCACCTAAAAAAACTCCATTCTCCAACGGGTTCTAAGAACACTTTCTTTCTCACTAGATTGGGTTCATTCTGTTGTCGAAATTGACCAGTCCACGGCCTGTTTGTGGTGAAACGAAACTTCTTACGAGCTACCTGAGCCTTTGTATACTGCGAATACCCTGAAGGAGTCTTCCAGTACACCTGGAAACCATAAAAACAAAAGTTTAGAGGTTATGTCACAAAATAGTGAAAAAATAAGAGTTAAAAACAAAAAATACCTGTTCATAGCTCCGTTTGATGTAAGATTCCGGTAGATTTGAATATTTTACAGTTAAATCACCAACTTTTTTTGATAAAAACCCAAATATTCGCATTTTCGTATTATTTCCTGAATAGGTACAAATTGTTTTTAATAAGAAATCAATTTGACAGCCACTTGACAGTGACAGCCAGTTATGTAATGCCGGGTTTACACGCTTGCCAAGGCTCGACAAGCTTCTCCAAGCGCAAGCGTGTAAACAGGGCGTTTGGCTTGGCTTGCGTGAGTTTGTGGTGCCTTGCGCCCGATCCCAGTCTAGTGTCGGTTTTTGCCTTGGACACAAATCAAAGGCGTTTGCGGCAAGCGCTTGCGACGCGTTTACACGGTGGCACGCGCTTAGTATCCAATGTGATCCCGCGACGAACACACTACGTCTAGTTCTGTCTTTAAAACTGTGCTTTAAAATGAGTTTATGGTTTATGGGTGGCTTGACAACTTTTCGAAAACATTTAAAAAAACAGGATTCTAACCGGTACCGTCTGGTTTTCTTTTACCGGTGGCCGCATTTTGCTGGTTTCCGAAATGGTCGTACCTAGTTTATAATGTAGTTTTATTTTTATTTTTTATTTATTATTTATTTATTCTTTATTGCACGATTGAGAGTACAATTGGCGGACTTAATGTCTAAAGACATTCTCTACCAGTCAACCATCGGGTAATGCAGAAACATTGTTGGCGGGACAAAAATTGAAGGGAAATATCTGGTTACCTAAGAACTTATATATACGGCTATAAACATACACATATAAATATATATTATTAATAAACTTACATATACATACTATTATTATAATTTTTGAAATAAACGATTTCATTTCATTACAAGGAATACAAGTTCGGTGTCCGCCATGCTTGGATATACGTAGCATACTGACGCATTCCCAAGCGTATAAACAACTTCCAAATGCCAAGCGAGATTTGTGAACGCTTGGGACTTGTGGTCGCTTGCCAAGCCTTGGCAAGCATGTAAACGCACCATAATAACGCCAAGGCGCGTTTACACATTCGCACGAGTGTACCCACGAGTTTAGACGAGCTAGCACCATTGAAATAATATATTATTTCGATGGCTAGCACGAGTGTGTCAAATCGGAGTGCTTGGGAGTGCTCTTATTGCCTCTTATGCACTTTATGTCGCTCGTGGACGATCGCGAGTGGCGCTCGCGCGGTGGCAGTATAAAATTTGGGACGCAAGTTAACAGGTCCAGTGATCGAGTGGCTAGCAATGGTTACTCTATCCCAAGGGCCGCGGGTTCGAATCCTGTGCAAGGCAATTTGTGTGTGGATCACGTGTGGGTGTGGATGTACTCTGTGCTGGCTGGATGTGTGTGTAGTCCGTGTAGTCATGTCATTCAGTCAGTCAGCATACTCCGGTTATGTGCTGAATACTTTTCAAAGAGTAAAATAATACAAATAAAATAGATTCAGGGCTTGTTTCAGAGTGTAGTGCTTAAGTGACAATTTCGACATCTGTCATCAAAGAATAAAATAAGACATAAAGATCTGTCTTAGTTGATAAATTTTTTGTAGCTTTGTGTTATTCTAGATTGCAACGATGAAGACTTCTAAGACTTCTACTACTAAGACTTCTACAACTAATACTTCTACTACTAGAACTTCTGCTACTTGGAATCATACTGCTAAAACTTCTATTATTAAGGTTCCTCATATTACTACTAAAAATGTGCCTATTCCGGAGAACTGCAGTTGTGATAAAGCAAGTGGTGGGTTTCGTCCGTGTAGTACCTTCTTTGATTATTCTTTAATACTTCTTCCGTGCTTATATTTTTCTGCTTTTATTTTCTGTGCTTCAGTACCTATGTTTAAAAAAAATAGGCTTTAGGGTACCTATGTAATTAGCTTCTTTATGTATTAGTGCTTTGTGTATCTTGCTAATTTTGTATTTTTTTGTGGAACGCGTCTTGTAGAGGTTGTAGAGTGGTGTACAGTCAACCAAATGAAAGAGATGAGCTGGGTAGAGAACTAAGAACAAAGATAGGCTAATAGTATGTAAACATCGTTATGAGACTTTGTGAATAGTTCAATAAATTCGAGTAAATCCCTTCACGCAATGTTTAAAAAACTTGAATCATATTTACGTCCATTTCATGCTCACCTCTTTCATTGTGTGAATAGACTTGCTTTTTACAAAGAGCGCTAATATTAATTAGACCGTGGCTAATGCTTTTTCGCTTCATTATAGACTATTCAAACCTAGGCATGCTGCATGTTTCGAAGTTATTCAAACGAACCGTAATATTACCGCATACCTATTGGGTTTCCTCTTCTGCAGATGGTAGCGAATACCGCTTAAGTCTGAATAGGCCCATTGCTGATTTGGGACGAATAAGTAGTTTGTAATTCTGGTATGGCGTATTTTAAGTAAGTACCTAGTTAATCTACTTATATTGGATTTACTGAATTCTTTGACACCGATGCAATATTAATACAGTTTAGTGTACTTACGCATTGAATTTCAAATAGATTGAACGCGACGCACAGATATTTTACGGAGGCTTGAACGTATTCCATAGACAATGATGATTATTAGGATAACTTTGCCATGAAAAAAATATTCTAAATCAAAATCAACATAAAATATTTGTTAAATAATTTTAGTTACTGACAGATTATTCAATCATATTATTATGTTACTTAAAACGATGTTTTGTTCAATATAACTCATGTAAATTCATGATTTTCCTCAAAATTTGTCAGCCATAGACAATTGACGTAAATCAGCTGTCCAAAATCAGTCGTCGTAGGTGGCAGCACCGCATCACGTGAATTTTCATGGCGCTGAAGGGCTAAACCCGATTTGTCTTGTGATTTCGCCAAATTATTTGCTGTTTCAAATAATTATTGTCAAACAGCATTAATAAATAAGTTACAGGTGAGTACAGTGATATAAAAATGTGAGTTGCGTACGTGTAATTAGTTTTATAAGGTATTACGCGGGTTGTAAAGTGTCAAAAGTTGGTGTGACGGATTGTGTGGGGTGGTTTGAGGTGGAGTTTTACGGGATTTCTGGAGCTCGGCGCCAGAATGTCTGGCCGCCAAACGGGCGCCAACTGCCCTAGCCCGATATTGATTTCTGGCTACGCCTTATAACTTCAGTATCCATACTAAGACATCAGTTTCTTGCAAGTGTTGGTGTACTGCTGAGTTCTTTTTGGGAAAAAATCGATTTTTCTATCAAAGTAAACAGTTTCCTTGCTATTAGAAATGTAGCGTTAAGGTTTGTGATGATGTTATGTGTATTTAATAAGAATTTCATTCTAATAAGTTGGTTTAAATGATCACTTTAATAGTGCAATTGGCTGAAAGATGAAGTATAAATTTTGATGAATAAGTCCTTAGAAACCAAAGTTGTTGATTGATAAAGTTTTTCTAAATGCTATGATTCAAATATGGATTCAAAAGTAAGGTTTTTTTGGTGTCTGTGAGTGATCTAGTGGTGACTACTTACCATCATGTGAACCACTGACTAATTTGTCACTGCTATCTGATTTAAAAAAAACTAAAACAGTCCACAAATGAAGAACTGTCTATGTATTAAAAAAAATATATTTTCTTTTTAATTTGAATATTGTTAAGTTTTTTTTTCGGACATCTGTCACTTTATGTTTGAAACATCGACTGCCAGTAGCCTCATTTCTTATTTGAATTTGTCAAAGTAGGTTGGTTATCCTGTCTTTTAGTGATTGAAAATAAAAGTGTAAAATCAAATAAAGCGAATAATGTTTTTTTGTTTCCAGTGCTGATAATGTCGGAGTACTGGCTGATCAGCGCCCCCGGCGACAAGACCTGCCAACAAACATGGGACACCCTTAACAACGCCACTAAGTCGGGCAACATCAGCATCAACTATAAATTCCCTATCCCCGACCTCAAGGTATTTTTTTTTCTTCTAATAAACAATGTTCTTTAATGTACCATAGTAAATACAACAATAAAATAGTACACAGTGTCAAGAAAAGTACAACAGGCAGTCTTGTCATGACCTTATCATGGTTAATTCACTCGATCATGTTGCGAAGCATGGACAGCTAAGTGCGGACGCCTTTTCCTATCACGATCTTGTCTATCTTTCCTATAAAATCCGTCCTCCTAAATTGAAACCCAAAATCCTCATGCAGCGTAACTTTGGTGGTATGAATATCCAAAATTTGCGTCGCGATGCTCAAGAAATTAATTGGTCTAGCATTGATGATACTGACACTGTAGACGAGAAAGTTAGGTTATTCAATAGTTTTTTAATCGATCTATATGATGCTCATGCACCTATTAGGCCGGTGAAGCTCAAGCATCTTCCTGCTCCTTGGCTAACTGATGAAATCAAACAGCTCCGAGAGAAAAAGAACCGCGCAAAAGCGCGCCATAAAGCAGATCCATCAAACATCGCCAAACGTGAAAAATACCAAAAAGCCAGAAATCTCTGCAACAAGGTGTGTAGGGACGCACAGCGACGCCACATTCACCAGTCTGTTGAAAATGAAGACCAAGCTAAAGTTTGGAAATTTCTTAAAACTTTGGGAGTTGGCAAATCGCGAAATTCCTGTACTTCTGATATAAATCTTGACTCACTCAATAGTCATTTCTCTTCCGGCTCGTTTCTTGATAAAAATATCAAATCAAACACATTAAAAGTTCTTTCTTCGATGCCTACTCCCAATTACTCTCCATTTGCTTTCAAATCTTTCACTGACTGTGATGTTAAGAGAAGCATTTTGTCCATCACGTCTGATGCCGTCGGGTGTGATTGTATTAGTCGTAAAATGATCATCCCTTTGATTGACCTCCTCGTTCCCATCCTAACAAAAATATTTAATTTTTCAATTTCCACAAGCTCCTTTCCTGAATGCTGGAAACTGGCTCAAATCATCCCACTGCCTAAAAAAACCAATCCTACTGCCTTCAGTGACTACCGTCCCATTTCTATACTCCCTTTCCTATCTAAAGTATTGGAGCGGCTAGTTCATTGGCAATTAAATAGTTTCCTAAATTCAAACAACATACATAACCCTTTTCAATCCGGTTTTCGGCCTGGTCATAGTACGACTACTGCTTTAGTCAAAATCACTGACGACATTAGGCGTGGTATGGAAAATCAACAGCTAACCTTATTGACATTACTCGACTTCAGCAATGCTTTCAACTCCGTTGATTTTGATATTATGTTAGGTATTCTCTCTTCTCTTAACATATCTCCGGCAGTGTGTGATTGGTTTCATAATTACCTGTACGGGCGTCAGCAACGTGTCAAAATCGATCTCCTAAATTCTACATGGTGTCATACGAAAGCTGGCGTGCCGCAGGGTGGTGTGCTGTCTCCTCTATTGTTTGCTATTTTCATTTCCTCTATCACTAGTTCACTTACTTCTTCCTACCACCTTTATGCAGATGATTTACAAATTTACTGCCAGTCGTCATTGAGTAATATAGCCTTAGCCGTTTCAGATACCAATGCAAATTTGAACCTCATATCACAGTGGAGTAAACGCTATGGACTCAAAGTTAATCCTACCAAGTCTCAATGCATCATTTTAGGTAGCCAGGCCTTTATTTCGAGGTTAGATAATTTTCAAATACCGTCGGTTATGTTTGATGGTATCTGCATTCCTTTTCAAACCTCTGTAAAAAACCTCGGATTAATCATGGACTCCACATTGTCTTGGAAAGCTCAGGTGGCCGAGGTAAGTAGGAGGATGTTTGCTACATCTGCGTCACTTCGGCGACTCAGAAATTTCTTGCCAACTGCCACCAAGGTTGCTCTTGCACAATCCCTTCTTCTCCCTATCCTTGATTATGCTGACACATCGTACCCGGACCTTAACGTAGATTTGCTAAATAAATTAGATCGGTTGCAGAACTTTTGTATTAGGTTCATTTATGGTCTACGCAAATACGATCACGTGTCTGAATACCGGACACAGTTGAAGTGGCTATCCATTCGCCAACGTAGGGACATGCACATCCTTTCCTTTCTCTACACCATACTTTTTAATCCTTGTACTCCCTCCTATCTTAAAGAATTCTTCACCTTTTCCTCCTCATCCCATAGCCTGTCACTCCGCTCCACTGATAATCTCACACTCCTTATTCCTATTCATTCCTCCAAATTCTTCGACCAATCCTTTTCTATCCAGGCTATGAGACTATGGAACAATTTGCCTGTTGCCATTAGAACTGCAAAATCCATCGATTTATTCAAACGACAAGTGAAAAATTATCTCTTAGATTTGAGTCTTTGATTCCTTTGTTTGCCTTTAAGTACAACGACATTTTTTATTTATTTTATTATTAGGTATATATGTATTGTATAATATAGTATAATTATGTATTTATGGTAGGATGAATATGAATATTTATATAATATATTATAGTAAGTATAGTGATATGGTATAATATTTGAAGTTATTTATTCATTTTGTTTTAATATTTAGTTGATGTCCTACGTTTCTATCATTTTCTTGTTTACCTAGTATTTATTTTCTTGTCATGCTAGCCCTGCCCACTCCATACAGAAATTCGTTACCTTAAGGTTGCCTTGAAAAGATTGCTTTTTAGCAATAAGGCCGCCTTGTTGCATTTACACTAGTTTTTAAGATTGTTTTTTGTACTTTTTCCTGTGTGTAATGCAAATAAAGAGTATTCTATCTATCTATCTATCTATCTTATCGTTAAAGCAATCTCTTCCAGACAACCTTAGGAGAGAGAGATAGCTAGTAAGAACAAGTAGGAGGCGCAGTGTGTGACCCTTCACACACTCTGCACCTCCTACTAGTCCCTACTAGATCTATAAAAAAATATTGAGGAAGGTAGATAAATTAAATTCAAATCGAATTATTTATTTTTCTCTCCAATCTCAAAAATATAGTTCTTTGTACATTCAAGTTAATTAGTATCCCATAACACTTGTGTACTTTGGGGCTAGCTCAATCTAAGATTTGTCCCTATAAAAAAGAATTATATAAGTTGAATCAATATTTAATAATTTCCACTTCATACTTTTCTCAAATGTAACGAAAAATACAAATAGATTAACTATGTGTACAAGAACCTCAACTTTCAAATTTGGAACCGAAGGCATTTTAATGTCGTAATAACTTCAAGCTTTTACTCCTTTCATTCCAAGGTGGGGACATTGGATCAGTTGGTGGGGTTGTCCGATGATCTCGGCAAGCTTGATGGCTTCGTTGAGGCCGTCACCAGGAAGGTGGCTCAGTACCTCGGTGAGGTGAGTATTATTTATCTTTTGGCATACAAAAAAATCAAAATATTGACTGACTTAATGCTGCATTCTTGGCATCCTACTAATATTATAAAGGAGATTTTTTATTTTTTATTTTTATTTTTCATTATGTGCGATCAGTCTTTCCGGCTATGAGCACATGTGGTGAGATAAGGCGAAAGTTATGTATGTGTATGTTTGTTACTTTACGCCCAAATGGCTGGGTCAATATTCATAATATTTAGTATGTAGGTAGCTGATACTTTTATTAACACAGGGTATTTTTTATCCCGAAAAATGCGCGATTCCCGTAGGATTTCATCAAAATCTGATATAGATGATGGCACACTGTGCATAAATAAATACACGCAAACGAAGTTGCGCGGGTTTCACTAGCTGATATGTATCTTTTATCTATCACATAATAATGCCACTGTTTATAATAGTAACAGTATAAAATACATTAACTCTTCTGGTCCTAAGTTAAGCAAGTCTTGATCCATACATGTAAGTAATCGTTTATTCCCACTAGTCCCTTTAGTAATTGGTTTGTGGAAGTCTGTGTATATTTAGGCTAAGTACTAATAATACTAATATAGATAGTAAGAAAAATTGTTACTAATATAATAAAATTATATGAGCAAATTTTTGCTTGAAATAAATTATTTTTATTTTCAATTCAATTCAATTCTTTATTGCTCCTCAAATTACATGCAGATTACATAATACACTATACAGTAATATAATATAATACAATAATTCTACACTCACTTAGGGCCCCTGTTGGGCGCTGCAAGAGCAGAGAGGAGGAATTTCGCCATAATATTAATAATTATAATACTCAGTTATATGGCTACAATTTTATTTATTTGATTATATTAATGTAAAGTCAATTACTTGGTTATTATTATATCAAATTAATTGTTCAATTGAGTAAATAAATTTATCGTTAAGGTATTCTGTTGTTTCTCTGTGTCTGTGTATTTTATTTTATTTATAGTGGAAGTGTTGCTATTTTAACATACAAGTACCTAGTAAGAATTATTTAGAAGCATACATGGCAAAATAAGTAATAAAGAGAGGTAGGGCACAGCAGATAATCCGCTCAAATCGTCAGCCCGTCTGGGGAAGGACCTCCACTTTACAGAAGATCGTAGCCAAATAGCATTGGTCTCGGCCATGTTGTGTTCCTACGGTGAGTAAGGTCTCCAGAGCTCCACTTGGGGGGGATGGGAGAGTTGGCAGCGCTTGAGTGATACCCCAGGTATTGCAAGCGTCTACAGGCTACGGTGATGCTTACCATCAGGCGGGCCGTATCCTTGTTTGCCAACTTTTTGGTATAAAAAAAATTATAGTGACCACAATTTTACTTTTCATTGTATTTTAAATTTTTTTAGGTACTTGAAGATCAACGTGATAAACTCCAGGAGAATCTGATGGCAAACAACAGTAAGTCACGTTTTTAATATTTTGTGTCAAAATTTTTTTTATGGCACTAAACATTTTTTTTTTATAAATCAAAATCATTTTTTAAATTTATTTGTTTAGTGCCATTATGATATATTATAAATATTTTTGGAGATTAATAAAAATTGAAATTAAAATAGTTTTCAGAAGGAAAAAAATTAAATAATGAAACTTTTGCATGATAAAAGGGAGAATTTAGTTTTTATATGCGCATGCGTCGATCTAGAGGCGATATAGAGTGCATTGACAGACCATGACGTTGTTATAAGCATGATAAACTAATTTTAATAGAGAATTTTTGACTTGTAGACAAATAAACAGAACAAAAGCACATTGTAGTGCCAAAGAAAAGCATGTGCCGCAATTTCGGTGGATAAGAATCTATTATTTCATACTTACGTTGTTTTATGTTCTTCCCCCTTATATTTTGTATGCATGTTTTTTTTAACCCGCACTGGCAACTTTGCCGGTGTTAATTCTTTTTTGTATATTTTTTTTAATTTGCAATTGTATAATTGCACTGTTATCCAAGAATGTTTATATTTTTATTTATGTTTACACATTTACCCACACATTAACATTATTCATTTATTCACATATTGAACACAATCAAGCACTAATTGTACATAATATCACAGAAATACCAACGAATCTTATTAGTAACTGGTCCACATGTAATGGTGAATACAGACTGCCATGCTATGTGACAAAATTCCCATATCGTGGACGCCTTGTGCGCTCGAACATAGCATTATATATACGGGAAATTATTTCATTGCATGTAACAGTCTGTACCCATCATTGTCTTATCTTTGTGTGGGATGAATCAAAAAGGTTCTAACACTTCGACCCTTACGGATCTTTTGTGTCTGTCCCCACCTACCTTACTCAATCCCCAAACTCCTGTTTATCTCTGATTCAAGTCCCAGTATATTTCAGATGGTTCTATCTTAAAAAGTCTATGGGCTACATTTTATTTGCGAGAAGAATAACCTAATTCCGAAACATTTACCCCGTTTTTAATAAACTTAGATAAGCAAGGGCTCAACTGAAACCTGTTTAATCGCTTATTCTTGAGAATTAAATTATGTATGAAACGGACAAAATAGTGAAGAACTATGTCTCCGATGATCTGTTTACTAATGAGTATATCGACATTTCAGACAGAATTTGTAAAATGCTTGAGAGAAACTGCACAGAGATAAGACCGCATATTGTACTTAATACACTTGCACTTTCAGTAGTGCAATAATACTTAACAATGTTCTTGCACGTTCATTGATGCAAGGGTTGTAATTGCATACAAATATTTACTCATTTTAATCAGCTTCTGATAATATTTCAGGCTGAATTTTTTATATATAAAAGATTTCACATATTTATCTGTATACAACTGACTTATTAGGTATGATATTGTCATTCCTAAGTAACTCAAAATTGACATTTGTTTAGTTATGTCACTTCTCGCTACATAATATGCCAAATAAAATCTTATTCCATAAAAAAAGTTTATCGTTGTATTAAATTAATAACAAAAAATATTGGCTGAAGCCATTTATTTTTTTTTAATAATTTTTGCATTTTTAAACCTCTTTAGCCTTTAAATATGGAAATGAAGTTCTGGTAATATAAAAGTAATATTATTTAGATATTGACATTCTGATTGAGTAGGCTAAATAATTTATAAATACTTGTCAAATCCTTACTAATATTATAAACTAGCGAAACCCGCGCAACTTCGTTTGCGTGTATCCCGCTTTCCCGTGGGAATTTTGGAATGTATGTTACTTTAAAACCTTCCCCTTGAATCACTCTATCAATTAAAAAAAACCAATCAAAATCATCAAAATCCGTTGCGTAGTTTTAAAGATTTAAGCATACAAAGGGACATAGGGACAGAAAAAGCGACTTTGTTTTATACTATGTAGTGATGACAAAGTGAGTTTGTTTGTTATTCCTTCACGGCTTGACTAAGCAGCCGATCATTATAAAAATTTGCATACATATTGTTAGGGGTACAAAGCCCTAACAATACCAGAACTTTTTATCCCGTAAAAGTATGTCGTTCCAATGGGAAAATATTTTTTTTACTATAGAGGGCGCTGTATCGGCCAACAGATGGCGCCACAAGTCGCGCTATGGGTTGTTTTGTTGTCAAACGAGATCTATGTCATAAAATTAATGCGAGCGAAGCTGCGGGAAAAAGCTAGTCTTTCATATAAATTAGTTTTCTTTGACTACACGCAATCATAGTACGTAACACTGGCAATAATTTCGCCAAATCAAGCTTAATTACATTTTGCAATTTTCCAATAAGGCTAGATTTCACTAATTACCTTTTTTAATTTAGACCTTGAGCACTCCAAAATTTCTTTTTTATAGTAAGCAAATAGCTTTTATTTCTCACAATTTCACAAAGCACTTGTTTACAATTTAATATTACAAAATTGATGTAGACAGTCTTAACATTCTAACCAAACTGTCAAAATACTCTGCCAAGGACTGGCAGAGTAGTGTAACTGTAAGTTGTATATCGTGTGGGTGAGGAAATCGAATTCTAGTTCTTTTAAAATCTAACCCTAACCCTACACCATGACTGATCCTTATTTATATGGGGGAGTAGGGAGAGAATATTTAGAAGAAATTAGTACTTCCCTAACACCTAGATAAAGATTCGTTGGTACATCGACATAAGGCTAAGAATGTTAAGTGGACAGTGTTTGTATCGAATGTTACCGTTAGACGGTTCGTTAACAATGACATTATCGAACCTATGCACTTATTATGCGTTATTGTGTGACTATGTACATATTTGTTATGAATGTATGGTTAAAAAATTTTTTTTTTGTTGCATTTACTATTGGTGATTTATGCAAATTGTTTCAAAGTTTGGTGTTATGCGTCCCAGGGTACAGTAAGTTACAAGTTGTCCAGCGAATTCGCGTTCATTTTCCATGGAGTTGCAATCATTTCATCGTGAGGTCTTACATACAAAGTAATGCACGAAACGCGACCCCAACTCGCGTATGATGTAAATGTGTACAGGGTTTAAGGTTGATAATGTAAGAAGGTTTTGTAAATTCATTGTTTTTTTATTTTAAAATAAATATCTTATTTGAAGATATAAATAAAAAAGATTTTGGAAAGATTTAAATCGCAAAAATTTGTACCAGTAAGAAAAATATTTGCAATGTTATTAAACACGGCAATAAAAAATGGTGTAAGTGTAAAAATGGGAAAAACTTTCATACAAAAAATGCGATATTTTGTAAATTTCAATTTTTTTTTTTTGTTATTGCATCGTATAAGAAAAATACTATAAGTACAAAAACGCAAAAACTTGTCAAGTTTTTCCAATAAACTTTTTGAACGTCATTTAACGTATGAATCACATTGCTTTTTGTCGTTTATTATTAAGGGTTATGCGCTCGAATAGTTGTTTTTAAGTATTAAGGTGTAAATAGATCGAGAATGTTAGTATTTGGGATTGCATTTCAGTGTCTGAGAAATGGAAAAAAGTATGCGGCAGTGAGTAAAATTTGTAGTGTTTGCAAAGCTTCGAAATATATCGTGCCAGCTTATATTGTCGCTTTGAAAGCGGTAAATATATTCGCTATTTTATTATTATGTATTATAAACATATTATTAAAGTTATTATCGCCAATAGTTTGGTATTTATTTATTGCAATTTTTTTATTTGTAATTATTATATTGAACGTTATTTCATGGAAATATAATTTGGTATTTTTTTAGTTTATTATTTATACATTCCAAAAACCTCAAATTGTTCCAATAATAATTTGTAATAATACATATATGTATACCTACTACGCTGCAGATTTTTTTTAAAATACTCAATTACGTTGGAGGCTGCTACACCGGAGACTATTAAAACAATAAATTAGATTAGAAAGAAAAAATATGGAACGTTTTTTTGTATTTTTTGGTAATATGTGTATTGTAATTAAATATCTTAAGTCATCGTTTATCTCACTAATTGAAATACATCTTGGAAGAAAAACATCGACACATTTTTGTTTCAATACATTCAGTCAAATAATTTCGTCGTTGAAAAGTCTTTTTACGTTTACTGGTTTGCTAAAAAATATATCTTATTAAAATCTGTAGAGGTAGTCATGAATAAGCGTGAACACTTGAGTGGTCACCATCAGATTATTTCGATTAGATAACTTGAGACAGAGACTTTGAATTATCATAATTTGCATTGATAAGATTACGTAAAAAAATTTTAGAAACTCCAGTAAATATATTTTTTCTTTATTTTCCGTTTTCATAATGCGATCAAAGCAGACGTATTAATTTATTTGTGACGTGGAAGATGCTACTCTCAATCTCAACGGAGCCAGTCCTTGAGTTTATGGAGTCATCTAATTTAATAAAAATAAGGAACAAAACATATTTATTTGAAGAGTTGGTGTTTCACTTAGAGTTTGAGTATTATATGCTTTACCACAAAAATTTACGTTCACCAGTCCGCATTTTGGTTTATACATGTTATGTAATAATAATACATATTACAATAATAATACTGTTTACATTATGACTCGAGAAATTACTTATAGGGCCTTTTTTGGTTAGTCACCAAAATGCATTACTGCATGTCCTGCCGCTGGTTAGTGGCGGGTGTTTGTCGGGTTCCCCCTTAAGGCCAACTTGAGGGATATACCGACTAAGAACCTGACTTACTGACTCACACCTCATCCGCTTAGTTAGGCGGAGCGCCACAATTAAGTTTCATGTCAAACATCAAAAGAATTCTACTCGTTAAACCCGTCGCGCGCGTACAAATGCGTTCTACGGTTAGATCATTTCACGCGCGAGGGCTTAATTAAAGAATTAACTAAACGTTTGCTAAACTGTGGTGTTAATTTTAGTTATGTACAGATTTGTATGGTAATGGAAACTTCCGTTGTGTTATATAAAATGTTGTAGTTACATTTTCATAGTTTTTTTTACAAATAATTACTTACTCCGTTGGCACAGTAACCCGAAGTGGATCTTGGCCTCTAAAACTAGAGAGCGCCAGAGTTCTCTGACCCGCCAGAAATAATTGAAAAATGTTAATTTTTAAACATGTGAAAATGTGACTTATGTAATGTATGTCCAAATAAATTGTATTAGATAATAAGTTCACCATGTAAAAGTTATCGTTAGATCTGCTGTAAGATTACTGCACAAACTGTTATACTATAATAATCGACATGTCTTCATGCCATAGATGATCGCAATCACTGCCTCACAAGACATTCATAGCTTAGCCATATCAAGCTTTAAAGGTCTATGCTTTGCGCTTTTTAATTTTTTTATATGTTAGTTTATTTCGTATGAATTATATTTTATTTTATTATATTTTGCTCCTTTCCTATACTAATGTCCTTTTATTTTTTTATTTTTTTTCGTGAGGCGTTTACGACCAATAAAATTTTGATGAAGCATACATTAAACTTATTATAGCGTTATACTTATGGAAACAAGGGGTATATAAAGTATCGAAATAGATTTATAGCTGCAATAAAGCAATGAAAATTCGGAAATAATGATGTACCGTAAAATACCGGCAAAAAAGCTGAAGAGAGGAATGTTAATGCAAAATAGATTGCCACAAATAAATCTGCCGAATGTAGGCATCGACTCTTACGCGGATCCTGGAGGGGGTGAGCCACCGCCCACTCCGACGTCACCCGTGTGCGACTCCGCATTCTCTGAGCACCACGGCTGCTGGCCGTGCGAGCACCGGGAACATTCAGAGTGCGAGGCCTCCCAGCCTTCGCAGCCTTCCAGCGGGCGCAGCTCCCCGCGCTGGGACGACGAAGAGGAAGAGGACCGGCCGCACCATGTCCTCTCGCAAGGTTTAGGAACCTAACCTAACCCGTAACTCCTAAACGGAACGGTTTTGAGGCCGTTTACTAAAATTAGTAATAGTCTCAAAACTGTTCATTTTAAACCCTCAGTAGGCTTCTTCCTACTGTCAGGCTCGATTTTTCTTTTACGTACAGCGCTGCCTGCCTTATGGTAAACCGCGTAAAGCATATTCTATTTAGGTCACGTGACGGCAGTGATTGCGTTTTTTTTCTCTTATATGTTGCATATTTAACTTTTAATTGTACACAGCAGGTGGCGCTGGCCGTACTTGAAATCTCGGAGCGCCATCCTGAATTTTTTTGTTTTTCTTATTCAAGTTTCAAAAGTTTGGGGTGACGCTGAGCCTATATAACTGTTATATAAAACACAAATGTGCGTCTGACACCCACTTTGCAATTATATTTGTAAGCTTACAATCCGTAAATCGCTATAAACATGTGTAGTTAACACTGGCATTTATTGAAATTGCAATTTCAGTAATGCCTTAGTAGCGGCTTGTTTATACACATAAGACGAAAATATATAATTATTTTATTTTGCTTCGTTTAATTTTATAATAATGTCAATGTTGTATTTTTTTGTTTGATGGTTGTCTATGTTAATGTATTTGTTATATCCCGTAATAATTAATGAAAGTTTAAAAAATGTGAAAAAGTGACTTGCGCAATTTTTTCAGCCGGATGCATACAAATAGGTCAAACAGTGTTATTGTAAAAACCATAAATTTAGCTTTATATGAAACAATGGAATAACCTTGTTATGTGCATGAAAATAGTGACATTAAAAGCCGATTCACACTACTGTCGATTCATTCCTTCGTCTTTCTTATTTCATTGATAAAATATAATCATGTTGACACTAAACATATTTCTCGACCCTAAAGTCGTAAGCATTTGACTTGTGAAGTTGTGACGATGTATGGATGCAAAAATACATTTAATTATTTAGTAAAATTTTACAAAACCAATATCGAATAGTAAATGAACTGAGAAAGAGTTGTAATAAACGTTATGCGTAGTGTGGATCGCGTTATTTAGTTATTATTCTTGACGTGTTGAGAATATGAGATCCAGTTCGTGACCATTTTATACTTTACTAACCTATACACAAAATACTTTTACATTTTATTTATTTAACACTATTACCAGATATTATATTTATACAAATATTTAGGTGAAAATATTTTAAAATAACAATAAATGTAATCATATGATTAGGATTCTATTTATGCATTAAGCAAAATGAAGCCAATATGGTATTGATAAAAAAGTGTAGTAAACATACAACGTTAAAGCATGTTTTTATTTTTTTAAATAATATGTAAAACGAGCTGTTACCCGCGACTTCGTCCGCGTGAAATGTTCAAATAAGGATAACTCCTTTTCCTGACATGCGATTTAAATGAAACATAGCCTATATTCTGCTCCATCCCGAGCTCTATCTTCCTGTGAAAACAGCATTAAAATCCGTTCAGTAACTTAAAAGATGTGCGCGTTCAAACAGACAGACAGACAAAAAAATAAAATAATTTTTTTTTTGCTTTTGTTACCTTACTCTAACTGTTCCATCTCCATTTTTGCCAAATATGTCCAATGTACAGACATATCGGGGTCTACTGTTTTATTATATGTATAGGTAGATATGACTAGAGTACGAGTCTATGAAGGCCTGCTCTCTGAAAAAAAATTAAAAAACAACTTAAAAATTATTATTAGAGCAGTCGATTACAGTTTGATATCTCAGATAGCATTGAACCTGCCTCTGGACGTGTCAATCCCCATATCTCTAGGTATTTTTTAACCATATTTATGTTATAACAAAGAAATATGTAAGTATTAATATTCTTTGTTCGGCACCCATTATTATTTAACTCAATTTTGGGACCAGGCTCTGTTTGAATGTACTGTCAAGTCAAGGTCATATCTATCCTACTCGAAAAGTTGATAGACGCAGAGAAGACAGGAAAAATAAGGTCTCTGCACACGTGACGGGATAATACCTCTGAAGAGAAGACGGGACTTTCTTGTTCGATACGGCCATGTTCCCGTTCCGCCTGTGTCTCTTCGACTGAAGCATATTCACATACATTTAGTAAAACGATTTTTAACTTCCTGTCCCGGTATCATCCCGTCACCTATGCAGCGACCTTTAGATGAAATAAAACTAATTGCCCTCTCCACACTCTTCTTCGTCTAACTTCGATCGATTTCCCGAATAATTAAGCCGGAGTGAAACATTGGATTGTTCTCATGTTTTGCACCAAAGCTTTACTTGGCGTTGACTGTACAGACCATAAATAAATATGTATTATATCTTTAATTGAATAATCAACTTAGGGACAATTCATACTAGCGCCGAGTTGAAGCGTCAATCTGAAACGTTATATTGCAAATTCACACTTATCTGCGTAGCAAAAGTTTCGCGCGCACCAATCAGCGTTGGTCGCATTCATACGCGAGAATTCCGTCGAATGCGCTCGTCTTTTTATCTTAGAAGGAATATGTGCATTACATCGCGGATATAAGAGTGAAATTTCTATGTTACGTTCCACATTGACGCTTTTATGCGCTAGTATGAGTTGACCATTAAACAAGAGATATTTCTCTATGAATCCGCCATATTAAAATTAACCTTCACGGTTAATTGTGAGTTTATAGTATTTGGGCTTCGCATATAAATGTTTAGACGATTGATGTATGACTGTGCATGTTATTAGTTACGCATGATTTGCATGTATATCATGTAGTTATAAGTATTGTCAGTATATTTTTGATGTTTATGGTCATACGTAAAATACGTCGCACGAGTTTCTCTTTTTTCACACACGATCTTAGTGGACGGAGGATAAAGGGAGGTGGTTTCATTCAATCTATTTCAAATATAAATACCGCCACTCTGTTGACTCGTCCTTTCAATATTTTTTTACGTTTTGTGACATATTTACGTTATGACTCCTAATTGTAAAACACTCTTGTAAAATATTGCTAGTATTTTTACATTAGATACTCGCTTACTTATTGGTTATATTTTTGTTTGGCACATGTTTATGTTTTTTTATTTTTGTTAATGGTGTCTATTCACTTTTATAAAAGATGACATCATGTATTGTCTTGTTAATAATCAAAAAATATATATTGATTTATTTCGAGTTAACAATGTTTATTTACAAATTAATCAACAAAGTTCTTATTGGCTATAATTATAAATTTACAGTTAAAGAAATCTTTTCTTTATACTTTGATATCTATTTTACTTTCTTCACTCAAGAATCTAAAATATTACGTTCGTTAATATTACTTGAGATCAAAAAAAAACCTATGAAATTATTTTTGACCAAATTTTTAATTATATTTTTAATATTTTTTTCTCTTATATAAGAATAATTATTTAATTTGACAGATTAAATTTTTAACGTACCTACATTACATATTGTTGATTTCAGCTCATTTCTAAGATGAAGGATTATTATTTGTACAAACAACACAACAAATAATAATAAAATATACTGAATTTAGAAAAAATAACTTTTTTCATTATTTGTCCTCGAAATAATACAGTCAGGGGCACGTTGAGCTTTATATTTGCAGTACAATTGTGGCTCTTGTGACATAGATCATAAGAATGGTACATAGTCCGATTTGTAAAGGTCGACGTGCTCTTGACTGTACTATTAACAATTTTTTTTTGAAATCTAGAAAAATTAAAAATCAGACTTACTATCCTTTATCTTAGAATCATTAGACGTCTTTGTCCCTATAATGTATTATGTCATGTGATAAAATGTCCTTAATGTGACAGTTGGGCAATTCGGTGTATACTACTAATAGTACACCCGCAGTGAGATGAGATTTTTTCTAATCTGTTGCGAGACACTTTTAATTTAAAATTTTATTAGCCAAATAGCATTGGTCTGGGCCATGTTGTGTTCCTACCGTGAGTAAAGACTCCAGAGCTACACTTTTTACAGGGTCGTCAACGCGCGAGTGATACCCCCGGTATTGCAAGCGTCCTTAGGCTAAGGTGACTGCTTACTATCATGCGGGCCGTATGCCTGTTTGCCACCTTAGTGGTATAAAAAATATATCAATAAAATTGGAATTCATAGAGCAGAGACTCGCAGTCGCGGTCACATAACCAGTCTTTGAAACACATTTTAAATTTAATGTGACAGCCGTGATATTTTGTCATTAACTTTAAAAATGAACAATATACCGGCTGATAGTTTATTATAAATATTTTGAGAATGCATAAATTGCAGAACGATTTGTATGTAATTTATTCTAAAAGGTTAACCAAAGTTCTCTCGCACAGATTTTAAGATCTAATCTCACAAACTATGTTTATATTATCCCGTATTTCAAATTCTTTAATGAAACTTAATAACATGTCTACGACTTGTTCAATAAATTCTCAGCCAGTTGCAAAAAATTCTATCTTTTTTTCTTTCTTCTTTAATTTGACAGTGATAACCATAATTTTAATGTTATATTATAATTAACTCAAGTATTACAAGGATTAGGATAAGGATTATCAATAAAAATAATCTTCTACGCAATAAAAAAAAATGTTAAAATTTTTTGTAAAAAGATTTAAAATAATTACTTTTTGAATTTTCAGAGTTATATTAGTTTCCATACGAGGCGTCACTCTCTGTCATACGACTTTTGAGTTCATGACTTGATATATGCTAGTGTATTTTAAATAATAAATATTTACTAACAAAAATGAGTAATATTTACTAACAAAAACTTCGAAAAACAATTGTTAACTCCAGGTACAGTCAGGTGCACGTCGAGCTTTACACTTGCATCTTATGACATAGAACTTAAGAATTGTACAAAGTCCAATATTATGTAAAGGTCGACCTGCTATTGACTGTACATAAAAGTCGTAGAAAGTTATTAATATTCATCATAGAAAACGGTTACTGAAAACACACCACGCGTTTTATTAAACGCTGCCGAACATACTAGACGTTTTAAAAACGCCAAGTTTGTTTGGCTTATGCGATTTGGGCGCGTGGAGGTTGCCATTATTAAAAATTGCCTTGTAATATAATTATGTGTGTATTGCAGGTGACTTGCCATCGTATCTTACCCGTTTCCAATGGGATATGGCGAAATACCCCATCAAGCAGAGCCTACGTAACATCGCCGATATTATCAGCAAACAGGTAAGCAACAGTTTCCTTTCGTCGCAAAATGTCCTTTTCACAAAATGTCCTCTAGTCGCAAAATGTCCCTTTCGCAAAAGGTCACTTTCGCATAATGTCCCTTTCGCTTAATGTCCCTTTGGCAATATGTCCCTTTTGCAAAAAATCGAAAACAGGCTGATAATGATGATGATGTAAAATAATCATATTAGAGTTTCATAATACCACGAGTGTCGTAAATTGTTCATAATTGGGGTTCCGTACCCAAAGGGTGTAAACGGGTCCCTTTACTAAGCCTTCGCTGTCCGTCCATCTGCTCGTCTGTCGCCAGTCTGTACCTCATGAACCCGTAATAGCTAGAAAGTTCGAATTTTTACAGACAAAGATAATGTATTTTGGTTGCCGCTATAACAAAAATAGAATTAAATAATTTAAAACTAACTCCAAACTTCAGTATGTACCGCTGCACCAATCATACTTACTATCATACTTCATACTAATATTTTATATGAGAAAGTGAGTTTGTTTGTTATTCCTTCACGGCTTGACTAAGCAGCCGATCATTATGAAAATTTATATACATATTGTCAGGGGTACAGAGCCCAACTAGGCTACTTTTTATCCCGTGAAAGTATGTCATTACAATGGGAAAATATTTTTTCTACTATTGAAGGCGCTGTATGATGGGCTATCGGCCAAAAGATGGCGCCATAAGTCGCGCTATAGTTTGTTTTTATTGTGAAAGGGCTATCGGCCAACAGATGGCGCCACAAGTCGCGCTATGGGTTGTTTTGTTGTCAAACGAGATCTATGTCATCATAAAATCATAAAATTAACGCGAGCGAAGCCGCGGGGAAAAGCTTTTTTTTTATGTCAGACAGTAGACAAACAAGCAAGCGGGCCACCTGATGGTAAGCGGTCACCGCCGCCTATGGACATCAGTAACACCAAGGGCGCTACCAATGCGTTGTCCACCAAGGAGGTTGGAGGAAAGGAAGGAGGAAGAGAAGGGAAAGAAGGAGGGGGAAAGAGGGGATATGGAAGTTGGGCTTCCGGATCTCTCACTCGCCGAACGAAACGCATTGCTGCTTCACGTCGATATTCTGTGAGAGGGTGGTACTTCCCCGGTCGAGCTAGTATTGATATAATAATAAATTCCACACAATACACGCAGCGCCACCTGGTCCCACACAGTAAGCATGGCTTAACCTTGCTTGTGTTATGGGTACCAGACTAACAACTGCGTCTTAAAGGTGTTTGGGAATGTGGCGAGAGGGCGAGGGAACTTATTTATACCTATTCCAACATATTATATTTTATTTCTTGCGTACAGCTGGGTCAGATTGACGCCGATTTGAAGGTGAAGGCGGCCGCCTACAACTCACTCAAGGGTAACCTACAGAACTTGGAGAAGAAACAAACGTATGTTAAATTTTTTATTTGTGTAACTTGGAAGGCAAACAAGGAAGTGGGCCACCTGATGTAAAGTGATTACCGCTGTCTATTAAAGTCAGTAACACCACAGATTCTACCACGTTGCTCGCTACAAGGACGGCAAAAGGGATAAGAAAGGAGTTGGGCTACCTGATCTCTCACTTGCCGAAACGCATTACTGCTTCACGCCGATATTTAATGAGAGGGCGTTACTTCCCTCAATAATGTCTCTTAACTCGCCTCTTAAGCCTTGCGGTAGGCTAAGCGGTTAATCGTTTTATCCGTCCCTAGCCGCTGATGCATAAGAGCTTAATATGGAAGTTATATGTATATATATAAAAGAAAGTCGTGTTGGTTACAACACTTATAACTCGAGAACGGCTGGACCGATTGCCATGGTTTTTGATTTGTTGGATTTGTTTCCGTCCCGAATAGCAGAATACATCTTAAAAACAATGAAAACTCGATAATATGTGTAATGAATACTTAATCATTTCAATAGATGCTGATTTGGGTAGGGGTAGGGTAGGGGTAGGGTAGGGGTAGGGCAGGGGTAGGGTAGGGGTAGGGTAGGGTAAGGGTAGGGCAGGGGTAGGGTAGGGGTAGGGTAGAGGTAGGGTAGGGTAGTGCCTCTAAGGCAGAACAAAGTTTGCCGGGTCAGCTAGTATATATATAAAAGAAAGTCGTGTTGGTTACACCATTTATAACTCAAGAACGGTTGAAATTGAGGAGGTTAGAACCAGGAGCACGACATAGGATACTTTTTATCCCGGTAGGGTAGGATAGGGTAGAGTAGGGATAGCGGTAGGATAGGATAGTGCCTCTAAGGCGGACAAAGTTTGCCAGGTCAGCTAGTCTGAAATAAATGACTTTTATTTCAGACTAGCTGACCTGGCAAAGCATTTTGTCATTAGAAACGCACATTATGTCTTTGTATAAATACAAATAATATTGTTGAATTCCAGTGGTAGCCTGCTGACGCGCAACTTGGCTGAGCTCGTGAAGAAGGAGCACTTTATCCTGGACAGCGAGTACTTGACTACGCTGCTCGTCATCGTGCCCAAGTAAGTGCATGACTGTCAAAATAGTAACTGGCTGCCACACTTGTATTACGTGATGTATTTTTTGTTTTACACTATACTTGGTACAAGATTTTCAGTGACTAATGTTATCCTTACTAATATTATAAATGAGAAAGTGAGTTTGTTTGTTTGTTATTCCTTCACGGCTTGACTAAGCAGCCGATCGTTATGAAAATTTGCATACATATTGTTAGGAGTACTGAGCCCAACATAGGCTACTTTTTATCCCGTGAAAGTATGTCGTTCCAATGGGAATATAATTTTTCTACTATAGAGGGCGCTGTATCGGTAAACAGATGGCGCCACAAGTCGCGCTATGGGTTGTTTTGTTGTCCAACGAGATCTATGTCATAAAATTAACACGAGCGAAGCCGCGGGGAAAAGCTAGTATTATATATTAATAGTCTCAGAATGCTTTTATGTACCTAAGATCCACGGGAACAGCTGCCGACAAACTGTTATGCAGTTTGGCATATAGTTTTTAAGTCAAATTGTCCTTTCACTTTGCAATAAAATAAAATAAAGTATGATTTTTAACTTGCCCCTTCACACATGACTTAGGCGTTCGATGAACGTGTACGCTCGGTGTGCGTGTAATCGCGTCGTCTGCGCTGCGTATACGTTCATGGAACGCATGCACGACGCTTACGCCATGTGTGAAGGGGCTAGTCTTACCAGAAATGTTTCGTTGAAGTGGTATTACGATAGTGTGAGGTTTCTTTCAGGGTTTTTTTTAACACATCCACATTGAAGACCTCCGTGGCGTAATGGTTACCACGCCAGACCGCCACCCAGGAGGTCCCGGGTTCGATCCCCGGTCGGGTCGTGATGAGAAACGAACTTTTTCTGTTTGGCCTCGGGTCTTGGATGTTTATCTATGTATGTATTTGTTATAAAATATAATATCGTTGAGTTAGTATCCCATAACACAAGTTTCGAACTTACTTTGGGGCTAGCTCAATCTGTATGAATTGTCCCTATATATTTATATATATACCTATAAAAATGTTATTTACATTATGCCTATGTTGCAGGTCCATGTTCAACGACTGGAATGCCAACTACGAGAAGATAACTGACATGATTGTGCCGCGTTCTACGCAACTCATCCACCAGGACAACGATTACGGACTCTACACTGTCACTCTCTTCAAGAAGGTACCATATTTTAATTTGTTCTTCTCGTGGACTTCCAATGGGACCCTATATACTATGTCTCCGCCGTCCGTCTGTCTCACAGTAATCCTACTAATATTATAAAGGCGAATGTTAGTGTGTATGTTTGTCACTTTATGGTGTTTGGTATGTAGGTGTTTTTTTTTTATGAATACAGTATGATAAAGGACCTTTGGGCGCATATTTTCCAGTTTTAATTTTTGGCTAATCAACTCTGGTTACTGAGTTTTTAATATTTAGATATTCCATTTTTGTTTTTATTTTTTTTTTCTCCCAAAATTTTCAAAAGTGGCACTTGTGACCGGCACTAAAAGATTCCTTAAAAAGTAAATAAATGAAATAGTTATTTCATTTATTTACTTTTTAAGGAATCTTTTACTGTAACTCGGCCCACTTTAAATAGTTATTTAAAGTGGGCCGAGTTACAGTAAACGTGTTTTTTTTTGTAGTTTTTTGCTCGGTATTCTAATTCAGTATATGTACGGTACTTTTCGTGCGCGAGTCCGACTCGAACTTGGCCGGTTTTTTATTGATTTCCTCCGCCCTTTTGCAGGTGGCGGACGAATTCAAGCTGCACGCGCGCGAACGCAAGTTCGTGGTGCGCGAATTCTCGTACAACGAGGCGGACCTCGTCGCCGGCAAAAATGAGATCACCAAACTCGTTACCGACAAGAAGAAGCAGTTTGTAAGTATCAATCATAACTCAAATTATTTGTCGACTATATCGGAGACGATGGAATTTAGCGAAGATGTTTTATTTACGCGGAATGGTCTACAACCTTAGAAGTCACCCAAAGAGCACATGGAACGCAGCATGCTCGGTATATCGGTGAGTAAGGAATGAGACAAACGACAAAGAACCAAAATCGTGGATATTGGATACCGCGCAGCCAAATTAAAATGGGCGTGGGACATCTGGGGCGCCGAGAAGAGAATAACGTTATATTTACAACGCATATAAAACATATTGTAATATTTACAACGCCATCTAGCCATCGGTATTTAAAGCTTGGGTACTAAATTGTTTAAATATATGTACCTAAATACTTTTATTTATTGGTATACAAAATAGACTTACAACAGTTCAGAAAATTTATATAGTATTAGGTCAAGTTGTAAAACCGGAGACACTTGTATATTTACACGTCATGGTTATATAGTAATTAGAAGTAACAGGAAATTAAACATTTTTATTTATTCAAGAACAGAATAATAGATAGAACTATAAATTTATAGTTAACTAGCGAAAGCCGCGCAACTTTGTTTGCGTTTATCCCGCTTTCCCGTGGGAATTTTGAATTTTTCTCTCCGTAAGAACCATCCTCGTACTTCAAGGAATATTCTAAAAAAAGAATTATCGACACCTGTTCAGCCGTTCTTGATTTGAGATTTGCGCTTAGCAACACATTTGGCGATTTATTTTTAAATTACAGTCTATTTTTGATATAATTTTTTTTTAATCTAATGTTTTAAATACCACTTACAGGGCCCCCTCGTCCGATGGTTGAAAGTGAACTTCTCGGAATGTTTCTGCGCCTGGATACACGTCAAGGCGCTCAGGGTGTTCGTCGAGTCCGTACTAAGGTAAGCGCCATTATATATAGTGCTACAAAGGTCTTTATGAACGTGGCCGAAATTGGAACTACAACTCCCGTTCATATTGTATGTTTGACAGTTCGCCTTTGACAAAATGTATGAAAATATGCTACAGTAACGCCATCCTACAAACGTCACTCACGTTCGTAAACATCCTTGTACATATGTACTTGATGTTTGTATGTTCTTTCACGATAAAGACAATGACAGCGTCAAGTTGAATGTGTATTTCTAACAGGCCCGGTGGTTGAGTGGCTAACAATGACCACTTTGTCCGAAGGGCCGCGGGTTCGAATCCTGCGCAAGGCAAACAGTTGTGTGCATGATCATGTCTGTTTGCCTTGGTCTGGGTGTTTTCTATGTATAATAAGTATTTATTTACAAAAAAAAAGTATTTGTGTATATTTATCAGCCATCTAGTATCCATAGTACAAGCTTTGCTTAGATTGGAACTAGATGGCGTTGTGTGATTTGTCCAAGAATATTTATTTATTATTTTATTTTATTCTAAAATATGAATGGCCATTCCAGATACGGGCTGCCGGTGAACTTCCAGGCGGCGGTGCTGGTCCCGGCGCGCAAGAGCACGAAGAAGCTGCGCGACGTGCTGCAGCAGCTGTACGCGCACCTGGACCACTCGGCGCAGCAGCACGGCTCCAATGCGCAGGACGTGAGCATCACTTTGACATTCAAAACAAATCTTACAAGCTATCTACATATAAAAATGAATCCCGTTTCCCGTTGTCACACCATAACTTGAGAACAGCTAGACTGATTTTTTTTTTCGTAGTTTTCTTAAACTCTGTAGAAGGTTCTTACGGAAAAAAATATTAAGAAAATGTCACAGAAAGAATTTAAAAAAAATTGCAATTAAGCTACGCTGAGACGGTACGAATTTCGCCGGGTCAGCCAGTTATCGTACTAATATTATAAATGAGAAAGTGAGTTTCTTTGTTTGTTATTCTTTCACGGCTTGACTAAGCAGCCGATTATTATGAAAATTTGCATACATATTGTTAGGGGTACAGAACCCAACATAGGCTACTTTTTATCCCGTAAAAGTATGTCATTCCAATGGGAAAATAATTTTTCTACTATAGAGGGCGCTGTATCGGCCAACAGATGGCGCCACAAGTCTCCGTGGGTTTTGTTGTCAAATGAGATCTATGTCATAAAATTAACCGCGAGCGAAGCCGCGCAGAAATGCTAGTTAATAATAATTATCATTATTAGCCTAACCTAAACTGTCCCACTACTGGGCAAAGGCTTCCTTAATACTTTTTAAAAATTCTGCACAATTCACACAGCTGCAGCGCCAGCTGGTTCCAATTTCCCAAAGTAGAAAGAGATTTAATTAATATTTTTAATAAAGATGGCGCCACAGGGAAAGTTATATCGCGCATGGTTTGGCTTTCAACAGATGGCGCCACAACTCGCGTTATGGGTTGTTTTGTTGTGAAACGAGATCTTTGTCATAAAATTAACGCGAGCGAAGCCGCGGGGAAAAGCTAGTAAATAATAATTACAACATTATTCTTAACTAGCTGTGCCCACGGCTTCGCCCGCATGGAATTGAATATGTCGTTAAAAAAGTATCGACGGATAAATCGAAGTCAGTGACATCTAGTGAAATTTTGAGTAACTTTATTTTCATTTCTTCGGACCACTTTGTCCACGTAAATGAAAATAACTTTTGTTTCCTAATATCCGATTTCCGAATAAAATAGCCTATATTTTGCTCCAAGTCCAGCACTATCTTCCTGTGTAAACAGCATTAAAATCCGTTCAGTAACTACGAAGATGTGCGCGTACAAACAGACAGACAAAAAAATAGTTTTTTATTACTTTACAGAATTTTTGCGTCTAATAAAATATTTTTCTTTTTTACGATTTTGACAGAACGCTGAGATGGCGGGCCTCGGTTTCGGCTCGTCCGAGTACTACCCCTACGTGTTCTACAAGATCAACATCGACATGATTGAGAAGTCGACGTCCTAAGTCTCGAACGAACGCCACCAATGTTATTTGTTAGGCGAGTACATCATTTATTATTTGCAAGGGAATCCGTTTTTTTTTTCTCCCAAATTATGTGGCTGAGATGTTTATTAAATAATATTTTTTTCTTATATTACAGGTATTGTTACCAGGTTGCTGCCTGTCCGACGTTCGGTCGCTATCAATAGTTGCAATATTGTACAATTTTCACAGCTGTTAAAAACCCCATTGGTCAATGTAACACTATATTTTTCTAAATGTAAACTTTATCAATTCCTTTTTGACATTGTAAATCAAGTTTTTTGTTTTTTTTTGACGCAGGTTGTTGATATTAGGAAATCGTCCTATTTATTAATGTATAATAAGATGCCATTATATATATTTGAAATAATATGGCGGGTCCCGCTACAATTTTGTTATGCAAACGGAAAACGCAACAATTTATTTCAGTATTACTTTTAGTTGCGTGCAAATAGTTTAGAGTTGTACATTTACTGTGCAAATGTATAAATGTTCAATAAATGAAATAATTATATTGGAGTTAATGCAAAAGCTATGTAAATAAGAACATTCCTCATTATAACTCGTGTAGTACATAATAAAAATATTATTCAAGTTACTGTTTGCGAATTGTTTTATTTATCCTTTTCTCTGTTGTAATGGTTGTAGCCTAGAGATAAAGATGACATTCCAACTCTGGGCCTATGAATCTGACTGCCTTTAGAACTTATCTGCCGTCTCAACTGGTGGTAGGAAAAGATATGACGATTCGAAAGAGCTTGTAATATGCTTATTTGAATAAAAATATTTAACTTTATGTACGCAGACCAGATGCAGACCAGTGAATCCTAAGATGACGACCTCCGTGGCGTAATGGTTACCATGCCAGACCGCCACCTAGGAGGTCCCGGGTTCGAATCCTGGTCGGGTTATGATGAAAAACGTTTTATTTCTGATTGGCCTGATCTTGGATGTTTATCTATATATGTATTTGTTATAAAATATGGTATTGTTGAGTTAGTATCCCATAACACAGGTTTTGAACTTACTTTGGGGCTTGCTCAATCTGTGTGAATTGTCCCTATATATTTTTATTGTTCTATAGAACTGCTGGACACTTATAATTTATCAGAAATTGTCCCAAAATCTACAGTATATCAGTATAGTTTGGTGGGATTCAAAATATTGAGGTTGAAGCCTCAATAGTTCTAGAACTACAGAAATGGGGAACAAGATGAGATGCACCTGCCAAACAAAAAAATACAGAAATTACGATTGTATCGGGTAACAGTAGCGTGTCTCTAATATAAATAATAATAATATATTTACATACATAAAAATAATATATAAATACATGTGGTATGGTGATGGGACAAAAAGTGTCAACAAAAGTTCCTTTACTGCTCAGCAGGAAAAATCGCAAAATAACAGACATACATTATGTAAGGATTTTAATTTACAAAAAAATGCCCATAGATTAATCCAATATTTTTTTATATCTTTCACTGATTTCTTTTAAATGACTAATAAAATTTAGTCAGAGCTGACTCATTTTCACTTATGTATTCAAACGATCACTTCTATTCATAAAATTAACACTTATCTCTTCTTTCTTCGTCTTCTTCTTCTGCGAATGCGTCTGGTTCAAGATCAGGCTCCAACATCTTGGCAAGCATGGAATTTTCGCCATTATCCATTTCATTCATCCGGTTGAAAAGCGAAGTCATTAATTTTTTATTTAAATGATCATTCTGTGTGATTTCACGTGCTGGCTGTTGTTGTATTTCTTCTGGGTTTTTCATAACGTTCTTTTCTGGTGTAGGCATTTTGTTAACAATTAGAAATTAATTAAAACAAATGAAGACTAATTTCGTAAAAACTAGCGTAAAAAAGTCTATCGTTGATCGCAAATTATTTACTTGAATTATATTATATGACGTTGACAGCTGAGCTGACACTTGACATTGACAGTGACAATCTTGACATATCACCATGGATGTAGTTCAAATAGGATTGAGTACGGATTCGAGATCGCCGCCTTGTCAACGAAGGTCGTCAAGATTGCGTCAACGTTGCTTTTTTAAAGTGTACTTTTTTGTTAAAAAGTGTTCATTTAAATACTCGACATTGGCGAAATTGTCAATGTGTCGTTAAGATACGACAGAAACGCCATTTATTAAGAAAAGAAAGAAGGATTGAGTACTCGGAATCAAAAAACGGGCCCACATAAGACAACGAGAACAGAGTTGTTTGTCCTTTTCCGACAGGGTGTCTAATACAACCTAAAAATTTATGGGATATTATTTATTTATTTATTTATTTATTTATTAAGGCAACACAACAAACACTAAGTAAACATTTTACATAGTATCTTAGCTTAACAGTTCATATTCCAACTTAGTATTCTACGTGTGTATGCACAGATATATAAGCTACGTTGACTCAACAAAGTTACATAATACATATCATGCAAATAATATAAACAAAGTATAAGAAATCTGTTACAAAAATACTACATTTTAACAATTGTGTACATTAATTTAATACATTGAGATGGATGTGTGGTTATAATAATAATATACTATGTACTCGATGTGGTGCTGAGGATGTTGCGAATATTTTTTTTGTAATGGAACAACCTATTATTAAAAATATCTATGTCATCATTATGAGAGATCTCATTGTATTTCCGACACATTCTTGCTAATGGATTTGAGAATGAGATATTATTTTTATAAACAGGCAGTACGAAAGTGGAGAGGGAACGTCGGGGATTGTATTTTGTATTAATGTGTATCTGAGAAAGCAATGTAGGGGAATCGATGATGGAGTGCAGCAATTTAAATAAGGTTATCAGATCTAGTTGGTGGCGGCGGGTGCTAAGGTCAGAAATGTCGAAAATTCTCAGTTTGTCATGATATGAGAAACGATTACGACCCGGTCTAAGTCTGTAGCAAAGGAGACGAAGAAATTTCCTCTGGACACTTTCAACATGCTCGGTATGATTTGCATAATGAGGCGACCAAATAATTGATCCAAACTCCAAATTGCTTCTAACAAGAGAATTATAGAGAAGAATAAGACTCTTGACATTCTTAAATTTTTTAGTGATCCTACCAAGGATGCCCATAGACCAAGGATTATATAAGTACATAGTCGATTTAAACCATTCGTAAGATATTGCTCTACTAACCATTGTACGAAACCAGCTACCGTCGTAAGTATGTGCATGTGCAATGTGTAATACTCTTACACATCGATAATTTGATTTTCGTTGAGTCAAAGTGTTACACATCTTCGTGTGTCTCAACAAGAACAAAGGCTTTATTTTACAGTAAAATAGGTAGAGGTTATACAATAGCATAGACGTAGTATACTTGCGCTAGTATATACTAAGTCTATGTATAATAGCGATGATACAATACGGGATATATAAATAAAAATCATTGTTTTATAATATAATAATAATAATAATAATTTTTATTTCAGACAATTTTACAGTCCATTATAATTTGTTAGTAGGTATTTAAAAACAAAAAAAACTTAAAACTATGTTAATACAAGAGAATACTTATAACTAAAACCTCCTGCGGCACACTGGCCCATGCAATGCGAGCCAGTGAGCTATAAAGGGACCGTCCATACGGTCCGCGACGACGCGCAGCAGGCTGTTGCCGCTGACTCGCGTCCGCAGCGCCATTGAGGCCGCCCTCTTGCGCATGGTGGCGTGGAAGCCGTCAATGCGTGACTCCGCGAACATTCCCGACGCGCTGCAGAAGCGAGGCAGCCGCAACAGCGCCCTGAATGCGTTATTGTACTGAACGCGAAGAGTATCGAGCGACCGTCGGGAGTGTGCGACCCACAGATTGCACGTGTAGAAAGTTCTGCAGTAGGCTCTAAAAAGTGTTAACTTTACTTGTTTTGAACATCGTGCAAACCTGCGGGCCACCATATTTGCTCTTACGATAGTGCTCTCCGTTCGCGCTCAATATCCGCATCGTCCTTCAAGTCCTCAGTCACAATATGACCGAGATACTTGAATCTCTCTACGCGCTTCAGAGCCACGCCGGCCAACTTAATAGGGGGTACCTCTGTCGGACATTTCTTCCCAGCTTTGAAGACCATTAGTTCGCTTTTATTAGCATTATATTTCAGACCATGATCCTTTGCATAAGTTTCGCAGATACTAATGAGCTCCCTGAGTCCGCCGACTGACCCGCACAGCAGCACCATATCGTCAGCGTAACTAATGTTATTAAAACAAATATCATCTACATGACAGCCGACGTGGCAACTGCTGAGCGAGACAATCAGACTGTTCACGTAGAGGTTGAAAAGCGTGGGTGAACTTAACCCTCCCTGCCTCATTCCGCACCTCAACCTGTACGGATCCGACAGAGCACCCGCCCATCGCACATTGTTGACCTGGTTTCCATACCAATATCGAAATACATTAATCAGTTCTGGTGGTAAACGCGCTTGATGTAATTTCCTCCATAGGATGTCGTAGGAAACCAGGTCGAACGCTCTCGATAGGTCGAGGAAACAGGCGTATACTGGCGTATTTCTATCAGTGTAGTATCTGACGGCATGCTTCATGCACACACATTTAAAAACATTTTTATTTTGTTATCATCCTAAATTATTAATCTTAATTAGGTCGCCGCCGCCGTCGTAAAAGTTATTTGTCGTTCTTCATTTTTTGGAATACTAAAACAATAGTCGTTATTATAAAATGATTAAACCTAATTTTTGGCCACCCTAATTACATATTTAGTTTCTATTTTGTATTTAAACATATCTGTGAAAAGATATCTGTGATCGATTCACTTGCACAGTTTTTGATACAACATTTTTGCACTATTTTTTTGTTTATTTTACTAAACATACGAAATAAATACCACATTACCACTTCCAAGCTTGACAATAGGCCGCCATAATAGCTACTAAGCCTTAGAGAAAGGATGAATAGAGTTGTCATTTGGCGTATACCCGTAAAGCCCACCATTCACACGCAGATTGGTCCGGCGGATTGGTCGGCCATCGGACTAATCCGCCTGTGTATGGAAGCGACGAACCGGTCCGCCAGACTGTCAAATGGGTTGGCGTCGGGCTCGCGGCGAGCCGCGAGCGCCAACCGAACCCTCGCCCGACCCGACCAATCCGCGCGTGTGTGTGCAAGGTCAGATTTTTTCGGCCGACTCAGTCAGTGTCGAAACCACGTTTTTATTTGTTTTTTATTTATTATAATGTCTTTCGACGATAACAAACCGTTTCTTTTTTCATTTCTCGGATAAAATCATTATTCCGACGACGATTAAAGCTACTTTTGCTTAGATAGTACAGGCGGCATATTAAATGAGTACACGTGCAGGGCTCACCAAAGTCACACTTCGAGTGGAGGGTTGGCGGTGGGTTGGCAGAGGGTTCGTGCAGTGTATGGGTACGCCGGATTGGTCGCGGTCGGGTCCGGGTTGGGAGTCGGGTCCGGGCTCGTGTAGTGAATGGTGGGCTTTAGGGAGAGAAACAAAGTACATTGATTACGCAGTGTTACCAGAAAAGAGAATATTACCCCATGATTATATAAAAATATAAAAAAAACATGGGGTAGTTTTTTTATATTTTTATATAGGTACGATAAACTAATAGGACTATTGATTATTTGCGATGTATTTTTTCTTGTAATCATCAATATTATATTGAGACTTCGATTTATACTTGTATATACTTGTATAAATAAATCGAAGTAGCTGTCCGCGCCCGTTTGTCTGTATCTCCGCTAACTCCTATTGTCTCATAAAGTAGTATGGGAAGGTTGGTGTGACTACAGATCTCTTAGCTTGTATTAAATAAATATTATTTTTAATTTAGGTTGTCACTATTTTACCTCAATTGTGGGTAATATTGCATGGGTAAATTCAAGTAAATTGCTGGTATCCCCAATACGCGTGGTACCCGACTAAATTCAGGAGACACAGGAAAGTGGCCGCCTGGCTTCATTTTACTTACCTACTTAATTAGGGTGCATAATACTTCAAAATACGATTATTTTCATGACCATTTACGTTTTATTTCGTTATTTCTGTACATTGAAGCCGTCATTTGAGTCTTAATAAATATAATCTGTATTCATTTTTATCAAATAGGGCCGAAATAAAGTCTAAATAGTTTACTTACGAATGAAAGGTTATGTTGTCGATTTTACGTTCACTGCGGCTATTGCAGCCTAAAACACTACAATGCACCATAGTCTATGAACGCAAAAACACATTAACTCAACCACAGAACACAGTTTTCGCCTTGTTTTCACCCTGAAAATTCAGATTTTGAGAAATAAAGAAAAACGCTTTCGTTTGCTGGGCACAGTTAGCGACTGTGCCCAGCAAAAAAATAGTATACGTCGATAAGGACAAAAAATGTTTCTCTAGCTCTTTTTGGCCTTGGGAATATTGTATTTACTCATCTCGCTCACTCCTACCGTGTCGCCTCTATTCATCCTTTCTCTAAGTACTATGCTTCAAGTAGACGCCATATTAATGTTCTATGTTGCCAGTTCTCTAAAATTGAATACTTCTACTTTCAGTAAAACTTTTCTGAAATAGTTTTGTTATGATTGTTATTTGTTTCTGTTTATCATTTTTGAAGTAACGTAGTAATGTTACTAATTATTGAAATGCTAAAAAACAAAAGTTATAAAAAAAAATATATATTGTTACAAGCGATCGACGGAACTACCAAATTCAATGAATTTATCTACTAAAAAGCGCACACACCTCTGTCCAGACTATCTCTGTCGGCCCGTATTCCTCCACAAGGGCATAAGGTTCATTTTAGGCTGCCAGAATCATATGATTTTGGTAGCCTAAAATGAACCTTATGCCCTTGTACGAAGTTTTATTATTGCATTGAGCTATTTTCAGAGAACTCAATCCTGTTTGATTACTACATCCATGCGTAGCACTGAAATGTGTTGCCAGTACTCGTTCATCAAAATGCCACGCATCGTTCTTTACTTTGATTTTGATACTTTTATTGCTATTGATGGACTTTTTGCCATGCATTTTAATAATATATCTAGTCGTGGGTCTTCACTTTGAGCCCGGCAGGAAATTGCACAAGAATAACATAAAAATATTGATTAGAAAAATGTAACTTTGTCAATTTTATTATCATAGTATTTTTGTTACTGGCAATTCAAATCAGACGTTTTCGGCCAGCGACATTTTCTGTCGGCTGGTGATCTTGACCAAAAAACCCAATAAAAGTTAGTATTTTCATCACTATTTACTGTAATTTTGTGTGTTTTAGAAGTTTTCAGTATTTTAAGTGTGGTTTTGAGGTAATCTATTTATTATAACCTTCCGGTGTCAAGGAGTGTCATAGTGAACTTCTTACATAACTTGAAATCTCGACCTAACCTGCCAGTACGATACTTGCAACGATAAAACAAAAATCTTTTTTATAATCCTAATAAATAAACCAGCCAGGACGAACCCGGATTAAATAAAATTAGTAGCTGTCACTTTTATAATGTAGTCACTAATTTCTGATTTTCTAAGCACTGAGCTGGATGAGTATATGATGAGATGAGGTATATTTATATCCTGCAAAGTTAGAGCACCATTAGATTTCCTAATCAATGGTCATAGAAACATCAAAATTTTACTTAGAGATTGATCATCTAACTACATATATCATTCTGAAAAATACTTACTGAATTCTTAAGCTTATAGCCACTCTCTGAACAAATTATTACCAATGAACTGGTCATAGAGTATACTTAGGTGCAAGTGAAACTTTAAATTTTGAACTAAATAGAAAAGAGGTGAAATTCACCCAATAGTGAAGTAGAACCAAAAGGTTGGGTCAGAGAGTTGCGTTAGGGTTGGTTCCCCCGATAGGTTATCTGGCATTTATCATGAGTTTTTGAAGAAGCATGAATTGTAATAACAATATGTATGAAAGATTACTAAGACTTGAAAAATTAACCATAAATTTTACTTCATAGAGCTGCCAAAATGTTGGGTCGCGTCGCGCCGGCCGTCACCCAGGTGACCGCAGTGGTCAACCTGCAGCAGACCAGAAACATGGCCACTCTGAAGCACATCTCCATGCGTCTGAAGTCAGTCAAAAACATTCAGAAGATCACACAGTCCATGAAGATGGTGTCAGCTGCCAAGTATGATTCATAAAAGTTAAACTTAATAATAGGATTTAGTGGATGCAGTAACTTTAACAAAAAACAGCAGGAGCATCTGTATTCCATATATCAACTAGGGAATGCGGCCTTTTTTAGGGAGATTGATCTCGGACGAAAAAAGGGTGAGATCTTGCGAAATTAACGAGATTACACTCAAGCGTAAAAACTACTTATTCGAAGCGCGGAGTGGAGCGGCGGACTGACACGGACGGAGTTGCGTTGCGATCTGTCGGTTTCGTTCGGTGAACTTCTGTGCGGTGCGCGTCAGGTTTATTACTAAAATATATTTGTTTGATATTTGTAGAGAAGACTGGTTTTTTCTTTCATTTGTTATTTGATAGATACGGTATGTCAAAGTTTACTACTTAGACGTTTATTAAAAAACTAGCGAAACCCGCGCACTTCGTTTGCGTTTATCCCGCTTTCTCGTGGGAATTTTGGATTTTTCTCTCCGTAGGAACCATCCTTGTACTTCCAAGGAATATTATAAAAAAGAATTAGCGTAATCGGTCCAGCCATTCTCGAGATTAGCGCTTAGCAATACATTCAGCGATTCATTTTTATATTATATAAGATTATAGACAGGTATGTCAAACAATGTTTCATGCATAAAAGTCTATTGAAAAAAATCGTGAAAATTAATGTTTATCTTTTAATACTTATAATTTTTATTATTTTTTCCTAATTTATTCAAATATTGTGATTATTTGCAAAAAAACACACAAAACTGCGAATCTCGCGAGATCTCGAAATTGGCGAGATCTCATAATTGGCGAAATCTCGCAGTATTGTTATTCATAATCTCGCGAGATCTCGCTTGAGCCCCATTCTCGCGAGATTTGCATTCCCTAGAATCCACCATATTACACTAAATGTGCCATGTGTCGTGTCTATAGGCAGTACACATCTCCCACACCCACCATTATCAACTCACTGCTTCTGCCAGTGTTTATACATTCATATCTTGTAAATTATATTAATATATAATGAAGTGTCTATTGTACATTGTGTAAAGCCCACCATTCACAACAGATTGGTCCGGCGGATTGGTCGGCCATCGGACTAATCCGCCTGTGTATGGAAGCGACGAACCGGTACGCCAGACTGTCAAATGGGTTGGCGTTGGACTCGCAGGTCCGCGGTTGCGAGCCGCGAGCGCCTGTCGAACCCTCGCCCGACCCGACCAATCAGCGCGTGTGTGTGCAAGGAGGGATTGGTCGGCCGACTCAGTCAGTGTCGAACTTGACTGCGCTCGTATTAATAAACCACGTTTTTTATTATTTTTTATTATAATGTCTTTCGACGATATCAAACCGTTTCTTTTTTCATTTCTCGGATAAAATCATTATTCCGACGACGATTAAAGCTACTTTTGCTTAGATAGTACAGGCGGCATATTAAATGAGTACACGTGTAGGGCTCACCAAAGTCACACTTCGAGTGGAGGGTTGGCGGAGGGTTGGCGGAGAGTTGGCGGAGGGTTCGTGCAGTGTATGGACAACGCCGGATTGGTTCGCGGTCGGGTCCGGGTTCGTGTAGTGAATGGTGGGCTTAAGAATAAATTTATTAAAATGATTTTATTCTATACCACAAATATTATAGCATGGTAGTTTTTGCTCCCTACGTGAGAATAAAAAGTGAAGTCGAAAAATACGAGTTTCTGTCAAAATTGAGTCTTCAGTCAGTAAATAATAATAATATGTGTAATATTTCAGGTATACCCGCGCCGAACGTGATCTGAAAGCCGCTCGCCCATACGGCGAGGGTGCTGTGCAGTTCTATGAGAGGGCAGAGGTGAGCCAATATAATACCCAAATAACAAAAAGATATTTTTGTCAGACTTCAGTCATTGCTTTCTTAAAAGTGCTGATAGACGATCAAATTTTGTTCGGGCTGCACCACAGACGCTGTTCGGTACCGCAAAATATTCGATCATGTAGGGCACGGTGCACTGCACATTATTATTACCGGTTCGGTCGGTTCAACCACTGTTTCTCTACAGTCAGTGATACGGTAGTATGGTGTGGTGACCGGACCGTTCGACCCCGCACGGTTCGATGGTGCGGGTCGGACCAAATTAGATTGTTTATCAGCACTTTAGTAGAGCTCGCAATGCGGTGTAATTCAGACGGGGAATTTATATTAAGTGACACGTCCCACTATTTTTATGAGGCGACTTGTTTGATGACACCAATTTGTTTCGATTTAACTACATACTATTCTTATTTTGAAAGAAAATATTTCCCATTCCCGCCACAAGTGGAATTCGAACCCACTCTCGATATCCGGCCGAGTGCTCTTTCCAACTGAGCTACCGGAAAGATTAGTAAAGGTGGCGCCATCTACCCACACAAAATATTGTTAATTTGATTTTTGAAGGTATATTTTTCTGCAGGTGGCTGCTCCAGAAGATGATCCTAAGGAGCTTTTTGTTGCCATGACTTCTGATAGAGGTATGACATCATTATAACCTGATAGACAGCCATAACAAAAGTTTCGAACTTACTTTGGGGCTCAATCTGTGTTTTGTTCCTATTTATTTATTATGTCATTGATCATAAACCCTGTATCGCAGGTCTGTGCGGCGCCGTGCACACCGGCGTCTCCAAGGTGATCCGCACGCGTCTGCAGGAGCCTGGCGCGGAGAACATCAAAGTCATCTGCGTCGGTGACAAGTCCCGCGCTATTCTTCAGAGATTGTATAGCAAGCATATCATTTCTGTTGCCAATGAGGTGAGAAATAATCTCTTAATTATTTAAAGCTATTTTTTTTATATTCAAAGACTCAAAACGTTTATAAATATAATGATTCACACCTGGAGAGTCGTGTCAATAGGCTATTTGACACTATTAAAAATATGCTACGAAATGTGGTCATCCTATTAGGTAATAACATAAAAAAACATATTTATCTCTGTTACATCCAAAAATATTTATAGATTTTTCAAAATAAACAAAATAAATCCAAATTATTTTTTAAATTTCTTCAGCCACAAGAACGCTCTGTGATTGGCTATGCCTCGCGTGACGTCACACGCAAGTCAACATTGTTCATTGTTACGACATTTTGTGTAATTTTATCTATTACTATTCGAATGAAATATTACTGGCATACTTACATCAAAGTGATCTTCACACATAAAAACATTTGTATGAGATAAAATGCTGTTTGGGTCTCTTCGAGCTAACACAGAAACAAACAGTTTTTGTGGAGTTTTTATAGAAGTATTTGTACATTGTGGCACAATTACACCATTTATAAACCATTTTTTCCAGTAAAATAACAGAAAAAAAAATTCTAAACACGCTGAATGTACACTTTGGTACAAATTTACTTGCCTGTGACGTCACGGCGTCCGCCATTACAGAAAAAGCGTTTTTAGCGCGAATATTGTAATTTAAATTTTAAACCGATATTTTACGGAAAATACTGCAAATTTCGCAGAAATATACATGTGGTGTATTAATCATATACCAACGAATAATTTAAAACAGTTTTTCAAAATCAGTCAAATAGCCTATTTCCTTTGGCAAATTGTAAAATTCGCTCCGCTGCGTTCTGACGCGACTCTGTAGGTCTAAATCGTACATAAGAGAGTAGGTTTTCTTTCTTTCTCGTCATATAGTAATAAATAAGTTGTGTGTATCGCCAATAGCAGAGACGGACAGCTGAACGTGATCCCAAAGCACGGAGCTCTTTTTCAAACTCATCATCCATTGGATTTCAGCTTGCTTTTATTTTATTTTTTACTAGCCCCCGCGGTACCCGTAGCATAAAAGTAACCTATGTCACTCTACAAACTTTAAACTATCCCCAATAAAAACATCATATCAATCCGTTCATTAATTTCGACGTGAGGCAAACGACAAGCAAACGAACACACTTTCACATTTATAATATTAGTATAGATGTGTGAAAGTGTGTTTTTACATAACATTTTTTTTATATATTACAGATCGGTCGTCTGCCACCCACTTTCCTGGACGCGGCGACCATCGCCAACGCCATCCTGACCTCGGGATACGAATTCTCTTCGGGCAAGATCGTCTACAATAAGTTCAAGTCTGTCGTGTCTTATCAACAGTCCGACATGCCGCTGTTCAGCCAGAAGGCTGTTGAGGTGGGTTATATTAACAATGAAACAAGGAGTTTTATTCCCCAGTAGAAATGTGGTTCACTGCAAATTGTATGCGATCCATGTCTAAGTTAAACGCCCTCAAAGACCCGAATTTTGATTGGCAGTGTGTTTTTAAAAGTAAGCATGGATTTCAAGGTGTTTCCAAATGAGACGTACAGAAATACATTTTGATGATGTATAGATTCGTCAATGTTATGACCAGAGAGATCCGCCCATATTGCATATCTTATTAGATTCACCATTTCCTGTTGTGCCAACAGGAATAATTTGGAAAAAAAAATCTGTTGGCACAACAACTTTTTTTCGCTGTTTCGTAACTAGGTTTGGGATTCCATTTAGGATTATTTTCTAATGTTTTTAGGATGGATTAGGAATTCTTTTAAGATTATTTTCGAATGTTTTCGGTATGGGTTACCATTCATTGCATTTAACATAATTTTGGAATGTTTTTAAGATGGTTTAGAATTACCAACACAATAAAAATCTTACCATTCTATTTTGCTCACTATAAATTATTAAATTTCAGAATGCGCCAAAATTGGCAACGTACGATTCCTTGGACGCCGACGTGATCCAATCCTACATGGAGTTTTCTCTTGCGTCCATGCTTTTCTACGCTCTGAAGGAAGGCGCATGTTCCGAACAATCATCCCGCATGACGGCTATGGACAACGCCTCCAAGAATGCTGGAGAGATGATTGACAAGCTTACCTTGACATTCAACAGGACCAGACAGGCCGTCATTACCAGAGAACTGATTGAAATCATCTCTGGTGCCGCCGCTTTGAACTAAACAGAGACGGCACGTCTTTTTACTCGCTTTAACACTATCAAAACCTGACTGATTAACGCCCGAACCCAATATGTGATATCAATCCTTTTTTTCATATGTCAGATTGCAAAAGTCACATTACGCGTCTTTGTTACCAATTAATGCATTGTATTTATGACTCATCGAAGTAAAAATACCAATCAATATTTCCGTCAATCATCGACAGAGGTAAGATCACATATTGGGTTCCAGCTTAAGTTTTTAGACCTATGATAATGCAGAGTTAATTTAAAACAAGGGATAGGGATTTTATCATAACGGGATAGTAATGAATTTTTATAGGAGTTAACGCGAGTAAAAAAGAAATCTTTTGGGTTGGAGGAACGTATAAAAATATTTAATTTTTCCCATATTTAAATCAACTTGTTTTATACCATATTTTTAGAAAATGCAAACTAATACAGATATATTCTAAAAAACATTATCTGGACGTCAGATGCGTTAGTAATTTCTTAAATGGTATTAGGGAGGTTTTTTCTAAAATTGTAGTGTAAAACAAGCATTAAAAAAACTGCCGTTTTATTTTCCATAGTTTTACAAATGTCGACATTCGCACAGTGTAATGGTTTACAGTGAACACACGCGTTACTCTTATACTGGCTTCAACACCTTTGCTGTACTCTGCGACACTCGTCCGAAACCGTAGTTATGTGGAACAGTGGTGATTAGCAATAAAGTTTTGTTTAGAGATTTGTTTTGTTTTATTTGAAACTAGCTGACCCGGCAAACTTTGTTCGGTAAAAATATAGAATATGACCCGTCGAATTTTAAGGGGGGAGGGGGGATGGGGCTTCCCCCCAATACCACTCCCCCCCGTGAGCAAATGCATAGTTTTCGAGATATTCAAGGTTGAAGTTTGAGGTTATGACTGTACTAAAAGTGACTTTTCTGGCCCATATACATTATGGACCGTCGATTTTACAGGTGATGAGGGGGGGGGGGCTACTCCCCAATACCACCTCCAGCGGCGGGGTATTGCGAATATGTATAGTTTTCGAGATATTCAAGGTTGAAGTTTGAGGTTATGACTGTACTAAAAGTGACTATTTCATCAATTAGAAGGATTTCCAAGTTGACTACCGAAAGAGTCGCGCCTCGCTCGCTTCGCTCGCTCGGCGCTGTTATGATCACAAGCTAACCCTAACTTAACCCACCTTAACCCACCTTAACCCATTCATCTAAAATCAAATTGACTGACGCAAGTGACGCAACAAAATGGCGGCCGTACTTGCGTTTTGTTATGTCACATTTTATAATTTGTTAAAATCAAAAGTGATGTTACAAATTCATTTATTAAAATATAATAAATAATTTAGCATATTTTAATAAATGAATTAGCGTATTTAAAGTAATAATTAAAGTATAATTTATTTTTAAGTAAATTGGGTCAAAATAATAATAAAAAAATGTGTATGAAGGAAATCAACATGTGTAACAAAACGTTTGATAATGCCAGTGAACGTAATCTATAGCTGTCAAAATACGTCTGACACCTCCATAATACTCGAAAAAATACAATTTTTTTTTTTTTTTTTCAAAAAAACTATATTGTTCCGTAACTTGAAACTTCGCACAGTGACTCTAGATACTGTTATCTAATTGCAAAAAAATCAGGGGCATCGAACTCGACGGGTCATATTCTATAGTTTAGCCCTTTGTTCCGCCTTAGAGGCACTACCCTACCCTACCCCACCCCTACCCTACCCCACCCTAACCTACCCAACCCCTACCCTACACCTACTTTTAGCTTTCCCCGGCCTTCCCCATTCGCAGTTTTACGAAATCGATATTTTCGCATGTCGTCAATTTCTAGAATTTATTTACACAGGTCGTCAATTTCCTGAGGTGTCATAAAAAGGGCTCCTCCCACATTTCTGCGAGTCGTCATCATCATTGAGTTTTAGGGAATAAGGTACGAAAAATAAAATTACTTCGTGTAATTTTTTTATTACAAACTTACCGAAATTGAATAACAATCTTAATGTTAAAAATTACTCTAAAACGTGATCAAGTCACAAAACACAAGTACATAATTACACATGATTTCTCAAGTCCTAAATAAAATACAAAATAAAACATCTACATTCTGATCACCCACTATGGCTGTGGTCCCATGACGCCGTAGAATCGGCCAATGAAAGAGGTTGAGCTGTGCCGTCAATTTGATTCAAAATTCCTAAATATTTTTTAAGAATTTTTATTTATCAATTAGTATTCATATTGTACAGTCAAGAGCAGGTCAACCTTTACATATCAGACTTTGTAACATTTTTAAGTACTATGTTTTATGGGTCGGTGCACTAACGGAAGATCTGTCGAGTGTATTATCGTTTGTATGGTCAACGCACTAACGCATCATTGGTTGAATGCAAGGTCGAATGTTTTATGAATTTGTCTGATCTGGCGTAACGCAACCGAGCATACGCGACGCATCTTCCGTTAGATGTGCACCGACCCTTACAGCCAAAATTGTACTGCAAGTGAAAAGCGCAACGTGCTCCTGACTGTACTTTCACAATGATGCTTACATTAATAGCATAAAAATCATTGTTCTTATTTCTCAACACTGCACACCTCTTTCATAGGTAGACTGTATGCGACGTCCGACTTCGGCGTAGAATCTACGATCGTCGTTTGTATTAAAAAAAAAACAAGCTGAAGTTCTGACAAAACAGGAACAAATTATATTCTTGCCGCAGAGCTTGCTGGGAAACAACTTAGTAAATTTTAGAGGAGTACTAAGAAAGTGAATGGCAAATCACGCTTGCCTGTAAGTGTAGATGGCAACAGTGATCCCAGGGCCCTATTTCTCGAAACTTATTAGACTAATAATATTAGTACATGAACTAATATTTTCTACTAGTTTGCTAGTGTGCGTTTCTCGAAGCTACGGTAGTAAAATATTAGTTACTAGTTGCCAACTAATAAATATTAGCTAAAATTACCTGAGTAAATTCAATTTGGTTTCATAAAAAAATGTGATAATAAATACTCTTGTAAATTACGCTGATAAAGCTATTAGACTCAGAAGTCTTGTAAAAAAAAATTGTCAAAATTATTAGACCTCAGTTTCGTTCGTTTGATCGAGCTAACTAAATCTGCAGATATTACATTACACTACATTGTTTAAAGAATAACATTGCTTGAGACAGGTGTTTATATTTCATACTGAATTATTGTATGTATACTTACCATTGTGGCTTTTTTAATATTCGGCCAGTAGGCATCTCGTACGTAGGTCCTTCGCGGCAGAAACTACCCTAAGAGACTGTCATTCTCTTGGGGTAGTTTCTGCCGCCAAGGCCAGTTTTGTAATTTTCTCCCACTTTTTCCGCTTATCCTGCTTCGATAAAACGTCTGAGAAACCCCCAAACAGAATGCCTTTTGCTTCTAATTTGCTTCTAATATACTTCTCAAAACCATTAACTTTAGATCCATGATATATTGAAATTAATTTACATTGTACAAAACAATCCGCTTTTACCGCCAATATGTGCAAATGATAACATCAAACGGAACCAAAAGTGGCGGAAACTTTTCCCGCATTTTTTATGAATAAGTAAAGAGGCATGAATATTATGTGTATTCAGCCAAGCCGGCCTAATATTTTTAATTAGTCGGCTACTATTAGTTATTAGTCTAGTTCGTGTTTTTGAGAAACAGGAATTATTAGGTCTAGTAATTTTTACACTAATAACTAGTAACTAATATACTAGTAAACTAATAGTTTCGAGAAATAGGGCCCTGGAGTATAGCTAATATATTTATTAGATCAATGTACAAGGTATCAAGTAATAGGCTCTTTTAATGATACCTTGTACATTGGAAAATTTTTGATGGTGACTAAAAAATCAGCCTGTATGTAATTAAATTCAATATTTTTTTTTCCACAACAATTTAGTTTGTAATTTGATTTAATTTGGAATTTCATATAGCAACTACTAACATAGTTTAGAATTCTCTGTTACTAACATGAAATGGACCTATGGGACCATCTCCGCGAGTGAGAGAATCGCGACGATAATGTCATCGTGCCACCTAATTTTATACATTGTCTTAGAACCTGTCTCCACACGACGATTAAGGAAATAAAAGGGGGTCAAATGAAAATCAGCGCCATGTAGGTTTTTCGAAGCTATCTGGATCTCATCATGCTGAATTTTACCCCTTTTCTGTGCGGCTGTGAGGCACTTAAAGACTTTTTTCATTGGCTAGGTACTTGTATTTTGTTTTAATGTGTAACTGTTTTGTATGAATGTTTCTGTCTGTGTGTATGTGTAAAATGCTGTTGTCTTGTGTCTCATGTGCTGTACAGAATAAATGTATTTTCTTTCTTTCTTTCTATTTCATCGCGGCGATTTTCATTCGGACTCGTCGCGATTCTCTAGTTCGCGGAGATGGTCTCTAATAGTTGTCTGAAATAAGTTTTATTATAATAAAAGTAGCGTATAAATGCGAATTTGAAAATATTGGTCTATGTCGTGGTGAGCATCCCATAGTATTTTTGTAACAAAAACAGTTTCAATCTCGTCTCAAACTCATGCACTATCTCGCTCAATTTCAATTCCTATTTTGTATGAGTGAGTTGTTACGAGAATCAATGGCCAGAATTTAACGAACGTCACAAGCCGTTTAGTGAAAAATCAGTCTATGGGAACCCTAAAAGAGATGTGCGGAGCTATTATTGATAGCACCCACAACTCGCCTAAAATTATTTAAAAAAATCTTAAGAATCTTGTCATTATAATACTAGTGTAAACTATATTTTTTAAGCTACGTCCAATTTAGTTAGGCTAAATTATTGGCATATCTCTAAAATTGTACATTCGAAGTGTGAAAATATATTTAGACACTTATTATGTGAGCTATAAGTCGCGCTATTTGTAATCAAGAAATTTTTGGTACTCACACAATTTCACGGATGTATAGGTAAAATTCAACAATCACCTCTCTCTTTCTAGTTTAGGAAGTTCGAAAGAGAGCGGCACCGGGGTCACTCATATCACTTTGACATAGGCCTACGCACGTGTGTTTTGCGTCGTGCATCATGCACGGACGTCTAGCGCGGATGGACAGTGCGTAGAGGGCTTTAATAAAAGTTGTGGGGGTTCATAAAAGATACGAAGTTACGAGTGGCCCTTATTTTGTTATCAGTGAGGCATTTTACTACACGACCCAAAAATAGACTTTTAATTCGTGTAAATACGTACGTACATCAAACGCAAATAACTTGACTAAAAAACGCGACTCACACACAAAATTACATTCATTACGCTTCAATGTTTTGTCATTGTTATACTTATGTAGAAAAGTCTAAATTTATTTTCACACTTGCCTAGCTAAGTAGAACTAACATGAAATTAACATTCGATATTATAAATAAAATACGTATTCGTCTAGTTATAAATTGTAGTCTATTTTAAAATATATTAACCTATATGATGTAACTTATAATGTACAAAATTCAAGTCTAAGTGCGTTTCCAACGGACGCGGAATGGGCGGAGCGGAGCTGTAATACTTTTTTTTTTAGTAGATTTGAGTGCGTTTGACCTCAATCTAGCCTGATGTTAAGCAAAGATGACGTCTAGGGTGGTACACGCAAACCCAAAAAATGCCTATTCGTTCTTTCGTTGATAATCCCTAAATTATATGAATCGGGAAACCAGCGACGCGGGGAGTTCCAGACCTTAGACGTTCGCATTATGAAAGTGGAGGCGAACCAACCGGTACGGTAGTTGGGAATAAACTCTCGACTAAACTGCGCAATAAGCTTTGACAAATTTACCCTTCACTCTTGCGCCACAGCAAATCTGTTCAGCTCGGAGCGGCGTGTTCGTACATTGAAAGTCCGCTCCGTTCCATTGACGGAGTGTGGAGATTTTGAGCATTGTGATTGGTCAATTTACCGCCCAGCTCCGCCTCAGCGGATACGCACCGTAAACTTTGAACTATAAATCCAAAGGAAACTGAACAATGTTTTGTTTACAGCAACTCAACAATAGGCTAGTTGCCGTAAAAATGTAATTAGTCCGTCTTTTACATTATTCAAAAATAAGGGCCATTCATTTGTAAATTAGACCAAAAATTACAAAGATATAGCACGTTAAAGTTACGTGTGGCGTCATGCCGTGTGGTATTTTTTCGCACGGGGTGACGCCAAAGGACCCCACTCCTAAATTTGTATGTCTTGTATCTTTGTTATTTTTTGTATAATCGAAAAAAGAAAAAATACGTGTCCAATATTTTTTTATAATCTAAAATACGGACTAAATTATAATGTAATTATTATTTTGACACTGGAAACAACTCTATTCCAGAAATCATATGGTTTAATAAGGACAAGACCACCAATTTCCACAGCTGTGTCTCCAGTATAGTCAGGATCAACAACGGCGACCTCAGATTGACAATAAGCGATGAAGCTTATTGACGTCCCGTGGGGAGTAACTACAGCTGTCAATTGTGTAATCATATACTTTACTAGCCGATGTCCGCGATTTTTCCAGGCTGATATCCGGGATCAAAAACTATCTTGTGATAATCCGTGTACCAACTAACCCCTATACCAAATTCCAAGCAAATCTGTCCAGCCGTTTTTGCGTGAAAGAGTAAACATAACTTTCGTAAATATAATGATGTAGCTTCTCATTGGAACATACTACATTATGTTGTGTTAACAAATTGATTACATAATATTTACAGTAATGCCGCCAGCGACGCCACGTTTCATATCCAAATATGTTGTTTATAATCTGTGGACAAAGGTGTGAATTAAAAAAAATAACACTATTCAAATTCAAAAAATAAACTCATTTTTTTTTATTTATTGAAATAGGCCTAATTTTCAATCGTCACAATTTATCTTATTAGTTAAAACACCAGATTTTTACTAAGAAGAACTGGCGAGAAATTTTTGTTCTTTTAAAATGGTACAGTCAACAAAGGAGTTGACTGACTTGAAAATTTATTTATCAATAATATCCATATTGTACTATGTAATTACAAATTTCAAGTAAATCCCTTCACGCAATATTTAGAAATCTTTAATCAAATATACAGGGGGGGGGGAGGGGGGTCAGTCAATTCCTTTATTCCTTTGTTGACTGTACTAATAAAAGTTGCTTGTGATCTTTTAAAATGATATTACCACTCACGTTCACTCGTGCAGCGCGGGCAGCCTCTGCGGCGGCGTCCGCCAGACGGCCGAAGACGTGCGCTTGAGCCGGTTGCGCTCGATGTTGGGGAAGATGTCGCGCAGGTCGGGCGAGTGCACGCGCACGCTGAACAGCGCGTCCACGTGCGAAGCGCACACCCGGCTCTGGATGGCCAGCTGCCGGTCCCACGACTTGGACGTGCTCCAAGTGGGCACAGGCCTCCTCACCGGCTCCTCATCCTCATCAGAGTTCAGGTACTGGAACCCGTCGGCCATGTGCACAGGCTCCATGTGATAGCCAGGGGTGCCGGGCATCTTTAGTGGTGTGTGCACTGGGGGATAAGTTTAAACGAATTACACAAGTTAAATGGGGTCGGGACAAGTCCACCACACATTCCCACCGCTGTGTGTAGCCAGGATCAACAACGGCAACCTCAGATTGACAATTAGCAATGAAGCTTATTGACGTCCCGGGGGGGATACTACAGCTATCTTGGAACTCACTACGAATTTAATCAGAAAGAAAACAGAGTAGGAAGTATTGAAAGGACTTCCCTTCTTAACGACTACGCTAGTTAAATGGGTTGGCTCGACAGTACCACTCTCACAGAATATCGATGTTATGTAGTGGTGAATATATTACTATCGACACCATGAAATTTCGAAAATACGGAATGACGTTTCGTTGAATTCAAACAAATTTTGAACCTTATTCTAAACTAGTATTTTTGACAGGACTACGTATTTCGTTCCAGATGGACACTTTCATGGTTGCATCCCTATGTTTCGTACAAAGAGCAAGACAGTCGGTCGCCTATTACATGATCAGTTTCCATCTTCATTATTTCATAGTTTAACAACTCATCCAAGATGAATGTAGTCGTGGATGCCCAATGGTCCATGAGCAGCGATGATTGCTTACCATCAAGTGACCCATTAGCTCATGGGTCGCCAAACTTTTCAGCCTAAGGGCCATGACCTAGCTAGCTTATCGTACCAACATACTGTAAGCCGTAGTTTGGACACCCATGCGCTAGCTCATATCATAAAAAAATCTAGACTTGTAAAAACAAAACCACTCACTTTTCTTCTGTTTCTCTTCATACTCTCTGCGTTTCTTCTCAATTTCTTTAGCCATCAGCGCGGCCTCTTTCTTTGTTCTGCCAAACAAAATCGACACTTAGGACATCTAGGAGCTGAATATAGTCGAAGGAAGAAACGAACTTTTCCTGTTTGCCACCTTTGCGGTATAAAAAAAGAACTCACGCTTCGGCGTCTTCGAGCTGCTTCCTTCTCTGCGCATCGACGCGCTTCTGCTCGTCGGCCAGGCGCTGTTGCCGAGCCTGCTCTTCGGCGCGACGCCGCTCTTCCGTTTCGGCTACTTTGCGGGCCAGCTCTATCTTTTTCTGGAAGACAACGCACAAACATTACATTCTACACTTTAATCTTGCTAATAAACGATTGAATTCAATATTTTGTTTTAGGACAGAGTAAGACAAACATTGCGCTGTATAACAAAATACCCAATAATTTAAAATTGTTAAATGGCACTATATTTAAGAATATTTTGAGCGACTGGTTATTGAGATTTTTTTTTATAGCATTAAGGAATTTACAGAATGCCTCTTAAACAATGTGTCGAATGTACTTAGTTGTGCCAATGGGAACTAAAAAATGACAAATTATCTGGTTGTGCCATAGTTCTAATTGTTGTGTTTTAATTTGTGTGTGTGTAACAATTTTAGTTGTGCCAAAATTAGTTGTGCGTAGCAGTTGGTCCAACAGGAAATGGTTCACCATTTCCTGTTGGACCACTGTGACCAAAATAGCCACTAATATTTGCACGTCTGCTTGCAGGCTGAATACATTCACCAATGTCCATAACTCACATCTCATGTAAAAAAATTGTGTGTTCTGGCAAATAAATTATGATTTGATTTGAAACAAGCTGAGTGATGGTAAGCATGCGTGCTAAGCTGTTCGCGAACCGCACGTTCGGTAGCTGAAATCTTGGATTACGGAATAGGGTACTTTTTACCCCGAAAAGTACGCGATTCCCGTAGGATTTGGTTGAAAGTCTGAATAGTCAATGGCGCTTTTTAAAGTAGGTGGCGCTACTGTACATAAAATGAACAGCAGCTAGTAATAATCATAAGCCAGTCTCACCCGTTCAGCCTCCTTGAGCCTGTCTTGCCGTCCCTGGTCGGCATGCGCCTGCTTCTCCATGCGATCCCTGGCAGCTGCTTCCATGGCGGCTCTTCGTTCCCTTTCGGCTGCTTCGCGCGCTGCAGCCGCCGCCGCCATTTTCTCTTCGCGTTTACTGTTATTTAAACATCAAATAAAAATGTAAAAATTTACATTGGAAATGAAATAATGCTAGAGACAATGCAGGTATGTCTGTTATTAATAAATAATTATTGAGCCCAAGGACTGTGGCAACAACCGATTAATCGTCTTCGGTCAAAAAGAAACCTTCAGATTCACAACGATGTCATACATAGATTACCCCTAGAAGTCCTGCACTTCTGGCATTTTTTTTATTATTTTTATATAATAATATATATATTTTTTACACACAACGCCATCTAGTCCCAAACTTTGCTTAGTTTTATGGGTACTAAACTTGTATTATGGGTACTAGACAACTGATAAATATACACAAATACTTTTTTTTGTAAATAAATACTTATTATTTATAGAAAACACCCAGACCAAGGCAAACAGACATGTTCATGCACACAAATGTTTGCCTTGCGCAGGATTCGAACCCGCGGCCCTTGGAATAAAGTGACCATTGCTAGCCACTCGACCACCTGGCCTGTTGAATGCCATTAGTTGAATGCCTGTATTATGAAAGGTACATAATTAAAAACTCAAAATCTGATCAATTATTGGACTACGGAAAAACCATTTTCAATAGATTTTTATCACAAGTTAGAACCGGTGATAGAAAAGTTAGTCCAGAGTAAAAATCGAAATGACGCGAAAAAAAATTAGAGGGATAATTTTTGACGATTTTAAAAGGCAAAAATGCTTTTGGAAGGGAAGCATCTCTTTTGAACATTATGATGCGGTAGTTTGATAAATATAACCCATCTCACTCTATCAATACTGGAAAAGTATTGATAGAGTGAGATGGGACATACTCAGTACTCATTTGTAAAAAAAAAACAGATTAATAAAAAATTACTAAAGGACGTTCTACAACTGACGCAGCAGCTACTCTGGTCAGATCTATCTTTGATGCCTGGGAAGTGAATATGAATGCTTATGGCATTTTTTGCGATTTATCCAAGGCATTCGACTGCGTCAATCACGAAATATTACTCGAGAAACTAAAATTTTATGGAGTTGATAATTTGTCACTTACTCTAGTCTCGTCCTACCTTAACGATCGAACACAGAAAGTACAGATTAATAAAGCTCTATCATCTGGCGCAACACTAAAGATGGGCGTGCCGCAAGGATCGATTTTAGGTCCATTTCTCTTTCTCGTGTACATTAACGATCTCCCTTATCTAGCCCAGGATAAGTGTGACATGGTTCTGTTTGCCGACGATACGTCACTAATTTTTAAAACTGATAGAAAACTAGATAACATGAATCTTATAAATGACACTTTATCACTTATACAAAACTGGTTCAGCACAAATAATCTAGCGCTAAACTCAAACAAAACGAAATGTGTCAAATTTACTTTACCGAATGTTAGTGTAGATTCTAATCAAATAATGCTTAACGGTATCGGTCTTGAGGTAGTGAAGTCGACTGTTTTCTTAGGTATCGAGCTAGATCATAGGCTGCAATGGCATCCACATATTAAAACCTTGTCAGGCAAGCTTAGCGCTGCTGCATATGCCGTTAGAAAAGTAAGACAACTTACTGATGTGGAAACTGCCAGATTAGTTTATTTTAGTTACTTTCACAGCTTAATGTCCTATGGCATACTACTTTGGGGTAGGGCAGCTGATATCGAGTCGATATTTGTACTACAAAAAAGAGTAGTTCGATTTATTTACAATCTAGGTTATCGCGACTCACTTAGAGACGTATTTAAGGATATCAACATTCTTACTGTAGCCTCACAATACATTTATACTACCATAATGTTTGTGAGGAAATACTTACACCAATACAAAAGGTTAGAGGAGGTCCATCAGTTTAACACTCGCAACAAAAATAAGTTAGTAGGTCTCAAATGCAGATTGTCTAAAGTGAACAAATCTTTTGTAGCTCAAGGAGTACGTTTCTATAACAAAATACCGAATGAAATTTTAAACCTGCCTTTGATCCAATTTAAGTCATTCATTAAGCGTTCACTATTGCATAAAGGCTACTATACCATTAACGAATTTATCAATGATAAGAATGCGTTGACTTTAATATGTAAAACGACACAAGACACTCGACAAGAGCGTCCCCAGGCGTCAAGTGCGCTGTAAACTATTGTGCGTCCATTTTATTTTTTACATTTTTTATTGTTTTTTTTTTAGTTCCAGACTATACATTATATTGTACACGCGTCGAAGTGTTGTCCACAATGGTGATGGACATTTTACTAATACATAGATTATATATTTGGGACAAAGTCTGATAGGGTTGAGTATGTCATGCTCGCTTAAATGTCCAAACTGGTGGTGGCGTCGGGAGTCGGGTCGCTGAGTTCCCTCTAATATGGTTGAGCACAGCGATGGCTGACTCTCGCGTCAACTCGTGAACGGGTGCTGCCTGGGGGGACTGGTCTGCTCACTCTTGTCAGTACTGACTTTTTTTATTTTATTGTAGATTTAAGACTTGTTCATTCCACACCATTGTGTATAACATTCCGCGTATTCTTCTTATAATTTTTTATGTACTTATACCTACATTGTAACTAATGAGTGGAAAAAAAAAGAAAAAAAAAAAAAAAAAGTACAAAATGACAAAAAAGGCCGTAACCGGTTTTCTTTCGCCATTTCTTTTTACCGGTTGCCATTTTGCTTGTGTCCGAAATGGTGGTAGTATATAACGTAGTTTATTTTTTTTTATTTAAACAAGTTGTAAATGACAAGAAAAAGTGCCTGTGAAGGTCTAATTTCTGAAATAAACGATTTCATTTCATTTCATTACCGTTTCTGCTGCTCCCTCTTAGCCTCCAACATGGCCTCCTTCTTCTTCCTCGCATCTTCTTTCTCTTTCTTGAGGCTCTCTTCTGCCGCCTCCTTGGCCTTGCTGATAGAACTCAACTTGGACGTCGAAGATGGTATGAAAGACTTCACTGATGTGACTATATTAGCTCGAGGTTTCGAAGCCGAACTTGATATCTGGGAAATGAAGATAATACTGAAATGAAACTATTTATTTAGCCATATACATACATAGAATGACATTTAGCTCGTCAAATACAAAGCAACGTGAAATAAGTTTTTCACTTCTCATGCTCAGAAAATGCTTATTTGCGCAGGATATAGGCTGCACAAAATCGAATTTTGTGCACAAGGGCAAAAACGTATCTACTCATAAATGTATCTATATTAAGGCAAAGGAAATGAGCCATACAGCCAAACACAATAAAAAGTTCAGAGATAGAATTTGTTATTTTATAATATTTACTTTAATTTATTTGCCTTATGTGTTTTTTAAGTCATAAAAGATATTAAAATTTAAATTAAAGTACGGTAGGTTATTTAATTAATTTAAGAAAATTATTTTATTACAAAATTAATTTAATAGTAGGCTGTATAGGTCTGCAGCCCAAGCCTAATTTCAATGTCGTAAGATTTAAAAAAAAAAAGCGGCGGGAAAAAGGGAACAGGTCTTGTTTTTCGTGCGTTTATTTATTTATTTCCTCGCAATCGAAGTGAAAAGCAGAGTTTATAACTCGTCCACAAAACCATTTCTATCCTCGACATTACTATCAGCCCTCGCCTTCGGCTCGGGCCGCTAAAAGTCTCGGATAGAAATGATTCGTTTTGTGCACTTGTTGTAAAATCTACTATTGTATATCATTCTTAACAAAAATTTAATCAGAATAGGTATAGCGCTGTCGGCACCTTCACCCCAATACACCAGGCTACAGATGCCCAAGCTACGAAGTCGTTGTATCGTGTTTTCGTTGTTTGTGTGTTAATATTCCCAATCTAAGCAAAGCTAATAAAAAGTTTAACAGAAATAAACAAAATAAATATTTATAAATCATGAAATATGCTTGTTTAATAATAATAAATTCTACACAAACAGTCCCAAAATAAGCCAGGGTTGAACTGCTAGCTTTTATAGGTACCAAAAAATGAAGAGAACATGTTTGCCCCGTGCCGAGATCTAACCCGCAAGCAACGCGCCATTGCGCTTTCACATTTCAGGCCACTTTTCACTTGACAGGCCCGGTGGTCGAGTGGCTAGCAATGGTCACTTTATCCCAAGAGCCGCGGGTTCGAATCCTGCGCAAGTTATTTGTGTGCATGAACATGTCTGTTTGCCTTGGTCTGGGTGTTTTCTATGTATAATAAGAATTTATTTACAAAAAGAAAAGTATTTAAGTATGTTTATCAGCAATCTAGTACCCATTGTACAAGCTTAGTTGCTTAGTTTGGAACTAGATGGCGTTGTGTGATTCGTCCAAGAATATTTATTTTTATTTAACTTAATTTATATAAAAATACGAACCTGAGATGATTTTCCATTAAATATGAGATTGTTCATCTTGTTCAGTGTCTCCGCTGATAGAATGGGCTTCGAAATCTTGTCTGGTGGAGTGTGGGTCTCGTCAACTTCCTCCTAAGGAGAGAACATATAAATGAATAACCTACGATCTACACCCGGCTAGCAGAAGATACAAAAAGCGCCCTTTATAGTAGAAAAAATATTTTCCCGTTGGAATGACATATTTTTACGGGATAAAAAGTACCCTATGTTGGGCTCTGTACCCCTGACAATATAATATATTTAAAAATTTTCATAATGATCGGCTGATTAGTCAAGCCGTGAAGGAATAACAAACAAACAAACTCACTTTCTCATTTATAATATTAGTATGTTTGCAAACTCTAGTAATAGGACATAGTGCAACTATTTTTAAAATGTAACACCTATCTCTTATGATGTAACCTTTGCTCCACAATAAAGAATTTCGAATTGACAGTTTTTTTGTTATACCACACGGGTGGCTAACAAGCATACGGTCGGCCTGATGGTAAGCCGACAGCCGTACCCTATAGACGCTTGCAATACCGGGGGTATCACTTCCAACCCCCCCCAAGTGGAGCTCTGGAGACCTTACTCACCGTAGGAACACAACATGGCCGAGACCGATGCTATTTGGCTACGATCTTCTGTAAGGTGGAGGTCCTTCCCCAGACGGGCTGCGAAAGATGCGGAGCGGATTATCCGCTATGCCCTACCTCTCTAAAACCTAAATTAAAATAATGTAGCTTACCTTCTTAGCCATGGCTCTCGTCTTAGTTCTCGTCACTCGAGAAGCCATCTCTTCAAACTGCTGCACTTTCTCTTTGACGGCCGACGGGGGCTGGTTCGTGGGGGGCGGCTTCGGCGGCGTCAACTCGTGAACGTCGCTGTTGTCGTCCGTCAATATCGAGTTGTCCTCGGTGATGTTTGTCGCTTTGGGCTCTGTAACGAAAAAATAATAAATATGGTACAAATCACATAGATTGAGCGAAGTAATAAATGCATATATAGATAAACATCCAAGACCCGAGGCTAATCAGCAAAAAGTTCATTTTTCATCATGACCCGACCGGGATTCGAACCCGGGACCTCCTGGGTGACGGTCCGGCGAGGTAAGCATTACGCCACGGAGGTCGAAAAAGGAAAGCAATGCTTTAAAACAAACAAACTCAATTTCTCATTTATAATATTAGTATCATAGTTATTACCTTTATCAAGAACGACAGTGGCGTTCATAATGGTATTCTGTTTCTCCAAAACTATTGTGTCTCTATCACTCGTGTTGCGCTGAAATAATAAATAAAACAACTTCTCTTACACATCTCACACCTACACACTCAATTTCGTGAATTGTTTTATATTCATAGTTCTTTTTTGTACAATTAAATAAACCGTCTGTGTCACTATAACCTATTATGTCAAAAGGAAGCTACTGGTATCTTGCAATACAGAACATCCTAGTGCGAGAACCAGGATCCATTTATTTGTAAACAAACCTTTTGAAAATAAACTATTTGATTTGATAAATAATTTAGCTAGAAAATTACACATTCATATCTAAACAAAACAAAATAAGTGCCATTTAATTATTAAAGTTTCATACCTAATATAAAACCACAACTTTTATTCAACGTTTACAATAACATTGTAATGTTATGTTAAGGTGTGCACGCACGACCGAACACGAACATGGTGAACATCGGACACGAACACTTTGTTCGCACGTGCGTACCACTAACGAACATCAAACAATTTGTTCGTCAAAAGTGTTAGTGTCGATCCAATTTGGTTGTTCTGTGTGGACGATGTTCTCAGCACGACCGAGCAAGAACATTGATAACACGAACATCGAACCAAAAGAGTAAGGCTTGGCAGCCTCTTTTGTTTGACACCATGTTCTTGTTCGGTCGTGAGTGGTTGCGCGCGAACACAAGTAGAACTATGTTTGTAGGTGTTCATGTTCGCTTTGCTAATTCACGTCCACACGTGCGAACCACATGTTCCGTGTTCGATGTTCACCATGTTCGTGTTCGGTCGTGCGTACACGCCTTTACAGGTTGATGTAAGCGTCTAACAGTGGTTCCTAACCTTTTCAATATTATTACCCCTATTAGGAAACCTAACAATACTTTACCCCTAACAATACAACCAAATACAAATATCTTTATTTAACACAAAATGGACATCCATCTGACAATTTTAAAGTATTTTATATATTTAAACAACTAACTAGTCGCGATGGCGCGACGGCAGCTAGAAAGAAATGCTGTGTGGCGATCTATAACTTTTAGATATTATGCGTAAATTATTCAGGATTTGACCATAGCGCTATTTGGATCGACGTCCCACGTTTGGTACTTAATTTCTGTATGTACCTGGATCTGTATTTTATTTATTCTTTTAAATGTACTTATACATTGTAACAAAGAGTGGAAGAAAAAATTGCTTGATGACAAAAAAGGCCGTAACCGGGTTTCTTTCGCCGTTTCTTTTACCGGCCATTTTGCTTGTGTCCGAAATGGTGGTAGTTTATTTTCTTTATACATAAATACACAAATTGTAAATGACAAGAAAAAGTGCCTGTGAAGGTCTAATTTCTGAAATAAACGATTTCATTTCATTTCATTAGATTCTTCGTTACCCTCACAAAAAAGCAGATTTACCTCCAGGTTCGGAGCTACATGCTAACGTTTCTAATGTGAAATTGATTCAAAAGGATGCACCAAAAAAAATTGTATCGTTTTTTTGGGATGTCTTTTTAGGACACGTAAAATTTGTAGCTCTTATGTTTCGACTATGTTTTTCTAGATTAACACCGAATTCAAAATGTACTAACAAGTTGCAGATAGAATATAAATGTATGATAAATAGTCGTGATCTTAAATATTATGACGTCCCTCAGGGAAAAAGCAACAAGCCATCTGTGGACAACCTTCAAAATACTTACAATGCTCTGCGGAGTGACCGGCGCGTGATTGTAGACACCATTGGGCAGCACCACGGTCTTGTCCATTTCCAAAGTGACAGTAGTGTCATGCCTCTCCAACACATGTGTCTCGTCTAAATTGGACTTAATCGCTTCTGGGACTTCTTTAGTTTCTTTCTCAATATTATCGTGAACAAGATCCTTTTTGCCAACGGGTATTTTGGATTTAGGTTCTTTCTTATTTTTCATTTCTTTTTGTAATATCGGTGAAGTCGTTTCCGGTTGTGACACTCTCTCCACTTTTGGTGTTGTTGGGTCTGTTTTTGTGGGTTCTTCGGGTTTTTCAGGTTTCTCGGATTCTTGTTTTTCTCTGTTAATATTAAATTAGACAAATATTTCATAATTAACAATTATTTGTATGGGCTGACATACACGAATCGAAACGAGAATGAACTGCTTCAAGCTGCAATTGCATAGTGAACTTTACACATATACGAAACGCTTGAGCAGTTAACTGCTTTGGTCGAGTCAAGAAGTCCTTTTATGTCACTTATAAGGTGCTGGCACACTGCTGTTAACACTAATACATTTACTAACAAATGTTAGGAATTGTTACATTCTATTAGGAATTGTTAAAGGTTTTAAGTGCTCCTACACCAATGGAAAATGTTTACAAACATTTATAACATTTGAAAAATCGGCTCGCTCACAGTTTGTCTAGGCTCTCCGCATACCGTTGCTGTGGCCTGGATATAATATGTTTACAAACAAATGATAATAAATGTTTTATTTTGTAACAATTTGTTAACTAACAACTTTGTTTAGAATTGTTTACTAACATTACCTAACATGAAAACAAATGTTTACAAATGTTTGTAACATTTTTAAACAGCAGTGTGGCAACTTAAGTTTTAACTACTCACGCTGCTTTCTGTGCCCGTCTTGTTCTTTTCGGTCGAGGTTTTTCAGCGGGAGAGGCTGTAAAATAAACGAAAGAATATTTTAAATTATATATTTTTTTTAAATAATACATGAAAATCAGAAAGGACAGAGGATGTTGTGAATTGGTCTCGCATCTTGAAAGGCAACACGAAACGCTTTAGGCGGAACTGTCTAGTTTGGCACTAATAGTTTCTGCTCCTGCGGACCACTCATGTGGAAGACATATAGACAAGGCATATCTTGCTTCCAGAGAAGTTACAACAACTGTCTGCCTAGATGTTCTTAGAAGCATCCGGTATGGATAAGAAAGTTTAGTCAAAGGGCACTATAAATGATCTGCAACGATTGAAGCAGTACTTTTAAAGCCCAATAACAATAATAAATGGCACTAATAAGTATTAAAACATACCCATTCCATTCGTTTGTGTTATATCCTTTGTATCCTTGTCAGTATCAGTGATCGTTTCCTCAGATGCTTTCTGAAAATACAAATATTCAGATAGTATCTGAATATACAAATAATTGCCTTAAGATCATAGAAAATGACATAAACTTGCGAGAACTCACTAAACCCTGTTTTTCTTAACTTGACCCATATAGTAAACAATCTTAGCACGTCTTTTTAACGAAAATAGGCAATTAAAATTATCATTCAAACCCAAATAATAATAGTATAGTTAGAAATGGCATTTAACACAACACTCTTAGTATTCTGGCGATTTGTCGATTTTACACATGGATAATTGAATAAAAAGACACGCTAAGATTGTTTACTTTAAGGGTCAAGTTAAGAAAAACAGGCTATACATGTTACTCACTTAAGAGTGGGACAGACATACTAATTTATGTTCAAGAGAGGTAGGGCACAGCGGATAATCCGCTCAAATCGGTGCAGTATGTCTGAGGACCTCCACCTTACATCGTATCGTAGCCAAATAGCATTGGTCTCGGCCATGTTGTGTTTCTACGGCGAGTAAGATCTCCAGAGCTCCACTTGGGAGGTTGATTATTGCAAGCGTCTATAGGCTGCAGTGACTGCTTACCATCAGGCGGGCCGTGTGCTTGTTTGCCACCTTTGTGGCATGAAAAAATAACATTGTAATCCGACTAATATTATAAAGGCGAAAGTGAGTTGATTGTTTGTTTTTACTACTTCAAATGGCCGGGCCAATTTTTATGATATTAATTACGTAGGTAGCTTATCAGAAACCTTGGATTAACACAAAGGGTACTTTTTATCCCGAAAAGTACACGTAGGAATATTCCTGTAGGAAGGAGGTTTGTCAAAAGTCTGATAGTCAAATGGCGCTTTATAAAATAGATGGCGCTGCTGTTCATAAATACACGCAAACGAAGTTGCGCGGCTTCGCTCGCGTGGAATTAGATTGGTAGTTAAGAATATCGACGGATAAATCGGAGTCAGTGACATCTAGTGGAGTTTTGAGGAACTTAATTTTCATAACGTCGGGCCACTTTGTCTAAAGAACCCCCACCTTCTTAGTCCTGGTTCTCTTGGGCCTTGCCTCAGCAACTGGCTCATCTTCTGCAGGCTTCGCGGCGCGGGAACTGGCGCGTGTAGACCGAGCAGCGGCCACTGAGGGATAATAACAGTTTTTTCACCATGAATTTTTTTTCTATGTATATGGTATAAAAAAAATTGAAGGTAAAATTTTCAAAATTATAGTTTCCTGGGTTGCGAGCGCGGCTTCTATGAATCTAGATAACTTTGTGATGCTGTAACTTCATATTTTAGTACTAAGTGATACTAAAGGAAAAAAAACACGAAACTCAGAAACTCCAGCTGTCTTGGAACTCACAACAAAAATCAATTGAATAATGTTACCAGGAGCAGGCGGCGGCATCGAGTCTTTCTGTTTCTTTGTCCTCGTATTGCGCTTGCGTCCTTCTTCCTCACTGTCCGACTTCTCTTTCTCTTTTGCTGCTTTACGGGGCCCTAAACACAACATATGTTAAAAAAGCGATTTGAAAGTATAAATTTAGGAATAGAATAAAACTTTATTCGGATTTAAACTTAACACACATACACTATTACAATAACACAATTTATTATTATTCACTATCACAAGTTTCAGATAATGTGTCTTCATCAGAATCGGCATCTAAAGGTGAAAGCACACTTATCCGAGCCGAACGCGTCGAACGAATCGAAGTCAAGGAGGCCTCGCACACATATCCACACCAAAAGAATCGACCGCGCCAAAAGAATGGACCGAAAACAATGACGGATTAGTACTCGCGCGTTGCTTTGTCGTACGCAACTGATAAAATGCGAGCGTATCAGTCGAGTCGATCGCAAAAGCCGCGCCGAATCTGATGACGTCATCCGAATTCATCTAGGATTTCTAGGGTTCTTCCAGATTCGGACGATTCGACGCGGGGAAGTGTGCAAGGTTTCATGAGATTTCATATACAGAATTCTAAAATTCGTTTCGTTCGAGCCGTTCGACGCGTTCGGCTCGAATAAGTGTGCGTTCACCTTTAAATGGATATAGAAAAGCAACTGATCCTCCTGGACTGGCGTAATGTATACCATGCCGGTCCGCCGCCCAAGAGGTCCCAGGTTCGAATCCCGGTCGGATCACGATGAAAAACGGAACTTTTTCTGGGTGGCTTGGGTCTTGGATGTCTATCTATATATGTATTTGTTATAAAATATCGTAGAAAAACTCTCTCCATGTAAATGGCGATTAACACAAGACGTGAGCTAGCTCAATCTGTGCGATTTGATATGATAGAGAAAAGCGACTGAAAAAATATCTTACTTGGTATTGGTGCAGCAGGCGGTGGCATTGCAATCTCATCCTTATTCAGTTCAGTTTTGACTTCAATGTCCAATGGAAGTGACTCCATGTCCATAGGTTCTGGTGGCAGCGAAATCTTTTCTTGCTTGACTAAACAAAAAGAAAATATGACTGACTGACTGACGGATCAAGACAGTCTAAATTGCTAATCGACGAGACCTGAAACTTGGGAGTGTGTATTCTTTGTGACTTAGGCATCCGATAACAAAGGATTTTACAAAATTCCCACGGGATACAAACGTATATACTTTATCTTTAAGTCGACGCCCACAGTTTTGTTCTGCATTAATATGAACGTAACACCTTTTGGTAACAAAATCAAAACAAGAAAAAAAAAATCTTTAGAGCTATGTATAAAACAGAAATATAAAGACCTTTACATAGTACAAAATGAAGTCGCTTCCCTGTCTGTCCCTATGTACGTTTACGTTTTTTTTAAATAGATAAGATTGATTCAAGAGGAAATTCCCACTGGAAAGCGGGAAAACATTCGAAGTTGCGCGGGTTTCGCTAGTAGACAATAAAAGGGAAGGAAGCTTTTTTTTTGTTATTGGGAACGCTGGCAGTTTTTTTTTCTTTAAGTATTTCAGTAGACTCACTTTGAGAGCTTGATGGCGTCGCTGTGTTGTCGCACTCTGATATGAGCACGCAAGTCGAGCGACGTCGACCCTAGCCCGTGCTTGGATGCGTTTCGTTATCTCGAGCTTCTCCGTGCTGAGGGCACGTTAACCGGTCGGTCCCGGCTGTTATCGGTAGATGACAGTCGTTAAGCCAAGTCGGTGGCCTTCGGATGGCTTGAAAACACTGGCCTCTGCCAATCCGCATCGGAGCAGCGTGGCAGAGTACGCTCTAGTCCCCTTCGATTGAAGGGAGATCCGTATCCCTGCAGTGGGATGATTATGGGTTGATATGATGATGATGAGACTCACCTTGTATAGTGTCTGGTTCAGCATTCTCCTTGTCGTCATCTTTACCTTGCTTCTCATTGGCGTCTTCACGACGAAGTTTCTGCGTCAAGTTAACATTGACCTATAAAGTAACATAGATTAGATACTATTGGATAAATGAATATTCCTGGTCATTTTCGTATTTATAAGGAAAAACTAATAAAATAATAAGAATTTCGTAAAATCCTTGTATGTATTGTACATTTAAATCTTACTTTTGAATTACTCTCGTCTTTTGCTTAAAACTGCAGTTAAAAAAAAACTAACAGACAGAAGAAGCACGCGGTTTCAGAGGAGTTTCGTCCACGCTGAGGCTGGGGAATGAGACCCCGCCGAGGTCTTTCCTTTAGATTATAACGTGGGGTTCTTCAAAAGGGGCATTAAAAGATTTTTAGAGGGTCGGCAACGCGCGAGTGATCCTCCCGGTGTTGCAAGCGTCCATAGGCTACGGTGACCGCTCACCATCATGCAGACCGTAAGCTTGTTTGCCACCTTTGTGGTATAAAATAAAAAGCAACTATATTTTAAACTGCAAAAATGTTTTATAAGTAAAATAGCATTTATTTTAGCAACAAGACTATGATAAAATAAACAATAGTTGTGTTAAAACAAGGGTCGGCAACGCGTGATACTCCCGGTGTTGCAAGCGTCCATGGGCTACGGTGACCGCTTACCATCAGGCGGGCCGTAGCTTGTTTGCCACCTTAGTGGTATAAAAGAAACATAAGTCTCATATTTCCGTGTGCATTTTGGCAAAGGCCTCTTCCAACTCACGCCATTAGAATCTGTGATATGCCACTCTCATCCTGAGAGGTCCCAAAGTAACCCCGAAATCATCCTCCCATCTCATCTTAGATGGAAGATGAGATGTTAAGATTTACCTGTTTGCTAATAATAGTTTGTGCTTTAACAGAAGCACTCCTCTTCAGCCGTTTGTCCTGTTCTGGGCTGAGAAGTCCATCAACCTCATTCTTATTGCGTTTATTAGATAACCTCTTCGGTTCATTGTCTGACGAACCACTGCTTAGTGTCTCCTTGTTTGAAGACTTACTTGATCGACGTGTGGTCTTTGCCTTTTCTGGGGTTTTATTCGGTTCATCTGAAAAGATTATGTGATGAATCATATTTATTCTTTTTTTAAATTTTATAAAAGGCATCTGCAGATAAATACCATGCCATGGTACACACTGAGCGGATACCTTTTTGGTACAGTACCAATTTTTTTTGTTACCTATAAATATTGTTAATTATAAACAGTTTCTCTTTCTTTCAAATTTGGTAAATAATTTGTACTAACAAGGAAATGAAATAGAAAGCTGCACAGATTTGTTTATTGTTCTGTAAATTACGATATTGATAGCTCCAATGGCTGTGTAAGCGATCTTTTGACAGCCTGGTGGCTCAATGGTAGTGGCCCCACCTTCGGCAGGGGGTTGATTGTTAGGACCCACACTGACCTCAGTGTGTCATTTCGGCCACACTCCGCTAACTAATGTGTTAGACCCTCAACAAATCGACATTCGTTTATATAGCATATCGACATATTTCTGATGTTTACATGCCCATTTTAGTTTATAAAATTTACTAGCTTTTGCCAGTGGCTTCGCTTGCGTTAAATTCTGTGTACCGATTTTTACCTTCCTACCTTGAAAACTGCGAAAAGTCTCATATAAAAATTCATTCCCTATTATAAGGGGTTGGGGGCAGGTTTCAATAAAAAATGATGCACAATTTGTTTGTTAGTCACAAATAGTCTGCATACCAATTTTTAGCTTTCTACCTTGAAAATTGCAGAATGCTCAACTCCCCCATTTTAGGGAAGTTTCACTCTCCATTACTTCAACTATCAATTCGTCGCTCCGTTTTGCCGTAAAATACGGACAAACAAACCGGTACACACAGATTTTATATTAGTATGGATATGGATAAACCGAGACGGACATTTATATATTATTAATTTATACAAAAAATATAATTTTATCTATGTATTTATAATATTTACAATCTATTTGTATGTGTCTCATCTGTGTAGGTAGAATGCAGCGCAGCAGGTGAGTTGTACTCAATTTGAAGAATTTCTACGTAGTGTTCTAAACCCTGTTTCTTTTAACTTGACCAATGTAGTAAACAATCTTAGCATGTCTTTTTAACGAAAATAGGCAATTAAAATTATCATTCACACCCAAACAGTAATAATATAGTTAGTAATTGCATTTAACACAACACTCTTATTATTCTGGCGATTTATCGATTTTACACATGGATATTTGAATAAAAAGACACTCTAAGATTGTTTACCCGAAAGTTCAGAGCCTCTGAAACGTACTTTACATGTTCAGTTGGTAATTGAACACGTACTATGACAGAAAAACAATACTGTTCGAAAGAGCACTGCTGTACAATTAGATTTAAGTTAGAAGGAACAAATAAAATACTTTTTTTTCTTTCAATTGTCACCATTTTTGTGACATACCATTTACCTAATGCGACTCTCTGACCAAGTTACTTTTCCACGATAGACACAACTTCAAAACTTAATTATAACAGTGTAAAATAATGTAATATGGATTACCGTCATCCTCGTTGATGCTCTGGAGCGTTGTCATATGATTTTTATTATTCTGGGCCCTCTCCCGCGTCTTTCGACGACCATTCTGATACTCCTCTTCAAAGTTGTCAAAACACTCAAAAATTACCTGCAAAACATATGTGTATCAGCTCCTTATCACATAAATAAGCACACTAGAACACTTTATTACACATTTCAATCACTTTCTTGAAGTTTTAAACACGATTTCATCAAATTTATAGCCGTCAAATGAAACACATCCGTTACATGTTTATTTCACATGAATTTCGTTACCTTCAGATCATCATTGAAGTTTTTAGTGTATGCATTAGATAACTCATTTAGTTTTGGTAATAATTCGTTAAATATGGACATAATTGTTGTAATTAAACTACAATCTCGGCAAACTGCAAAGTTTTACGATTTGACAAACGCCATAGAACACTACACGATCGAAAACCGTTTGAAATTAAAAACCAGAGAGAAAAATAAGACGTATAGAAAAAACCAATGCTGCCAACATATCCCGTATAAAATGGATGCGTTCCATCTTGAAGTTTTCTGCTGTCAGTTACTTTCTAAACGTAATTTTACATTTTCACAGTATGATTATTTAAAAAAATATGTTTTTTTAAATAAAAAATAAGTGAGTAGCATCGAAATAATAATACTACGTATAGAAATGATAGCGCCTTCAAATTTTGGCGCCGTGTTCGACCGTGAGGGGCGCGCCCCTCCCTGGCCCCGCCCCCAACCGAGTCATAGAATATGACATTACTACGCAGGGGCGACACTTTGTTTATATTCTGCCTATTGGACATCCAACTGATTATTTTATTTTATTACAATATTTTATTTTACATAATAGATAAATTTAATAGAAAATAGGTATAATATTAGCTTTATAGGTAGGAAAGTACATTACATTTTTGTTCTTAACTTAATATTAGTCAAAAATAAACTGAGATTAAATCAAAACTAACTTTATAGTGAAGCTATTTATATATTGTAGTATTTTGTAATATATGCAATAACCAGGAGACAGTCGCCTGCCAGACAAGAGGAGTTGTGTTGAATTTCAAGAATGGTAACGTACCTTTACTTCGAAACTTGTTTGCCCGAATTTCATTTGTTCGAAAATGGTTGGTCGAAATTTAAAATGCTGTTTCGTTTTCCATCTTTTTGTTTTCTAGAAACTTATTTTTTTTACTTAGTTAGTAACTTTATCCACATTTACGTATTTTACCTAGTTTATAAAAATATTTTGGAAATATAGTTTAAAAAATCAATATTTAAATTACATATTATTTTTAAAAAAGAATGATTAAAATCGGTCCAAAATTTAAGGAGTAATCGGCGGACCTCCAAAAAAAAACATAGAACCTCCTCCTTTTTTGAAGTCGGTTAAAAAAAAGCTACAAAAAATTCAGAAATACCTAAATTATATTATAAAATTGACTGACGCTTAGTACCTACGTATCCCATCTGTACGATTAATTTTTGATAATCTATGATTTTCACATAGAAATGGCGGATGCAATCATGATGCATTAGAAAATAATGAAAAAAAATTGTTTTGGTTGGTTTTACTTAATTTTTTGTATACTTAGCGATGATAAGTTACGCCGCTATCTTTCTTCCTTACTGTTGAACGGTTTTTACAAGTTTTTATTGAACATGACGGCATTTTCCAATATTTTTTTTGACATAAATCCGAGGACCAATCACGATGAGCGTCGGCAAGTTTCTAAACGAGTTGATGTCTATTGGCCTCAACTTATGGGGACAAAAATTTTGTTCGCGGTGTCCGTTCTATACGTAGTAATATTATTTCGATGGTGAGTAGCTATGTATCAAAATTATTATTATATTTATTAATATTACGTTAGTAGTATTGTAATAAAGATAGGTACAAAAAAATATATAAAATGATTTTTTAATAAAAGCTTTTAGGTATTTCCAAGGAATTTGTATGTATACTACGTAACTAGTATACAAATTCCTTGGGTATTTTCACTTGTGTATGGGTGTAATCCTGGAACAAAAATTTTAACAATTTGAAATTTTGCAAGAAAGAATATATCGTAAATCAGATGACAATACAATAGATAACAAAATTATGATAAGCCCTGCCTGATAAGCCGTTTATATTGCGATTTTCATACAAAACCGTTCCAACCGCAAACCTATTGTCCTAGAATCATGAAATTTGTGCAAGAAGTAAAATCATGTAGCACAAACAATACAGGACTAAATCTGAAAATCGTAAATTTGTAGCATTTCTAATTACTTCTTCTTACCCACATCGTACTCTGTGCCCACATCCCACTTATAGTTACATTACAGAACGAACACGCTTTGTAGAATCATGTAATTTGGCAAGATACTACTAGGTCATTAAGGAAATAAGTTTATGAATTAATCCGACAACCGTAGATTTGTAATTACATAAAATAAAATAAAAACATTAGACTAGTACCGCCTTTCGACAATAGATTGCGCTGTACGAAACCTGAATCGCGCTATGGTTTGCTTTTTCGTAAATTATAATATCGAAGGCAATCGAAGGGCATTATTCATTCGACTAGTGCCGTTTTTCAACAATAGATGTCGCTGTAAGAAACCTGTTTCGCATAAAATGCAGGGAAGAGAAGTACTGTCGACCATGACGTTGTATCCTTAGGGTCGAAATTCTTTGCTGCTGGTCAAGTACGTACGTAGCCTTAAGTATGGTATAATCATTAGAAAGTCTCCTTATTGAAGAAATAAGTTAGTTAAGACTGTTCGAAATTAACCAGAAAACGACCTTGCAACAACGAACGACTGCGAAAGCTGTAAACATTTTTTTTTACTTTTAATTTATTGAAAAGTGTTTGCGTTGTGGACACAAATAATGTTTTTTATGTTACCTACTATATTAATTTCAGTCTCCAGTGTCATATAAGTACCTACGACCAAACACAACAGTATTTGTTTTATTCCAATATTGCTATCAATACGAACGATGTCACAAATAGTCACAATACGTTGTAGTAATGCTGTAAGAATTAATTTATTTTAATTACTTACCAAAATATAAAAAACGCACTTGAAACTTAATGTAAAATTAAGACCTTCTTAGACTCTTTAAATTATCCATAAAAAATGTCTAGATTACTGAGGCTGAGAAATATTATAAGTAAGAGTAGTTTTATACATTAACTTTACGATTATGTCGCATTTGTTTACTTAGGCCTAAACTTAGTTACTGTAACTATATAAGTTTTTAATGCGAAATATTATAGGTATGTTTATTTTATATATTTGGAGTGGTAGAGCAATTTAGAGCAATTATTATGAAATGGGCTAGCTCGACCGAAGAAGTACCACCCTCTCACAGAATATCGACGTGAATGCAATGCGTTTCGTTCGGTGAGTGAGTGAAATCCGGAAGCCCAACTCCTTCCCTATCCCCTCTTTCCCTTACTGCTTCCTTTCCTCCAACCTCCTTGGTGGACAACGCATTGGTAGCGCCTCGTGGACTGCCGCGGTAAAGCTATTGCATTTTTATCAACTTATGCAATTATTATTATTTATTTTATTTATTTTTTATTTATGCAGTATTTTTTTTCACGAAATAAGACTCAAAATTCAATACGCAATTTAATGCAAACAAAATATAACAGATAAAATTTACCACCATTCCTCATAGAGGACTCTGTTAAATTGCGTATTGAATTTTGAGTCTTATTTCGTTCCAATAAGGTTGAATTCTGTTTATTAATTTTATCGATGTTAGGTTTTTTTTTCGTTACGGAATTTCTTGATTCGGTCGCCGCGCTCAAAGCCCGCGATAAAAGCTATGCAATAGGTTTAAAAAAAATCGTAAAGTTAATGTTAAAAACTGCTCTGTTAATAAACACGTTAAATTTCATTATGGCGCATGGCGTCAAATATTATTTAATATAATATTATATTATATTACTATTCACAGTTTCTTTAGGACATCTTGTGAAAAATTTATATAAATTCAAAATGGCCGATCGTAAATCGCTTGCATGACGTAATAAAAGCAATCGTGTCGAGCGTCTTGATAGCGACATGGTTCTAACATAAGTCGTAGTGGTAGAGGCGTGGAACCTTGTTTTATTTTAGTAGGTATTTTGCAGGGTGAGCGTTCGCTACAGCGGAGTCGCGCCAAAATAAAATGCAATAAAAACTCCGATATAAAGCAGAGATTCCATTCGGGGAAGGCGAAACGCGACGTACAGTTCGCTACGCAAAACTCTGGTGGATTTTATTTATTTGAGCCTAAGATTTTTTCAGCTTTATAATTCAGCGCCATCTGGTAAGTATGCGGTGACTTGTCAGGTGGCATTGGAGCAGTGTGGCAGAATGACTTCAACTGGGTTTTAGAACTTCTAAATTAACTTACTCTCATTACTATGTTCATTTTATAGTTGCAAGGTGGATGGATGCCTACTTACATACATTATTTATTATGACTAAATTCAAATTGAAATCCTTGGCATCATTTTACTATTAGTGAGGACCTATAAATGGCCTTATGTAATGATTTCCGTTTGTGATACAGTTGCTATTGGTCTTCCAAATAAAATTTTCTGTTTGCGCGACTCTCATCAATAACTTATAATATGGGTTTTCGTAGCACCAACATCCCCATGCTAAAACGGATTTTAAGCTAAGTAAGAACAGATATTTAATTTCACGAAGAGCATTCGGCTATGAATGTGTGTAAGGCGTGCACATTGTGTTAACGTTCGTGACCGATTTTACGAGCGTTTCCGAGGTTACGCACAATAAAACAATGTGCACGTGACGTTACAACATTCATAGGTTCTCTTCCTGAAATAGAATATCTGGAATAAATAATTCGCGAGCGATATGCCGCGAGCATTCGCTACTGAGGAATGACGATGTTAATAATATATTATGCTGAGTGTACACGCCGGCGTCACGCTGTCGCGTGTCTATCGAACTGTTCTCACCCCCCCGCCGAATTTCTGGCAAAGTTGCCGCATGATTCGGTTACTTTCTAGAAGCGTTACAAACTTGACCTGCTTTGTGATTCTTAGCCGCAGTAATGTGACGTAAGTGGTTTAATTCTTACTTACAGCATGGACTAAATTACTATTTATTTAGTCTTCTTTACATAGGTAAGTATAAAGTCCTTTTCCCTGCCTGTCTGTCCTGTTCAAATTACAAGTTATTCACATTCCAAAATTCCCACGGGAAATCGCGATATACGCAAACGAAATTGTGCGGGTTTCGTTAGTATATAATAAGTCCAACTTATATATAGGCAGATTATGCAGCTACACCCTGGTCTGCCAGGTTAGTCTGCAAGCAATCGCAATTTTAATTTCAATTCTGTATAATTTCAAATGCAAAATTAACAGCAAATCCTAATTCGTACCTTTGAAATTTTATACTTCACTAACTATTTGGTTAGTATATAATCATTTAGTTTAGTATTTAGTTAGCGCTAGTCTAGCTGTAAAGAGTACCTAAAAGTAACAATCCAATGGCAATCGAGCGAGAATTATCTTCAAGAGTAAGGGGGTTGGTGTCGAAGGTAGAATGACTAGGTACCAATAAGTGCTGTTAATTGTGTAGAATTTATTTATATTTGACAGGCTCGGTGGTCGAGTGGCTAGCAATGGTCCCTTTATTCCAAGGGCCGCGTGTTCGAATCCAGCGCAAGGCAAACATTAGTATGCATGAACATGTCTGTTTGCCTTGGTCTGAGTGTTTTCTATGTATAATAAGTATTTATTTACAAAAAAGTATTTATGTATATTTATCAGCAACCTAGTAAGTACCTACCCATAGTACAAGCTTAGTTGCTTAGTTTGGGACTAGATGGCAGTGTTTGATTCGTTCAAGAATATTTATTTTTATTATCAAAAACATCCAGCAGCGTGTTATCCACGTTCCACATAAGCCACGCACGCTGCGATGCTATCTATCAAGAAAAATAGTTTATTGCTAATCAAAATTGGTAAGGCGTATCGCAGTAGGTAAAATCAACAAATGAAAGAGGTAACCAGGGTGGTGGTTTAAGTTTTCTGCATATTGCATGAAGGGATTTACGAAATTATTACTTACAACGTTTCGTAACCATGTTTACATCTTTTTTTTTGTTCAATACACCTAGCTTGTTTTGGGGACGATTTGTAGATGGCAAATTTTTTTCCGATTTGCACATTGCCGCGCCCGCGAGTGCGTCCTCTTTCTGTATTAAGTCCTATCATCCTATGTCATATTTTACTATGAAGAGCCTCTGCATGCATTACGCGACACACTGAAGTCTGAACGCACTTCGCGGATTTAGTACATTTGACAATTCGTCGCGTATCCGCATCCAAATAAAACGTTGGCATATGAAAATTTGGCAATCGTTAGTTGTCGAAATGTAAAGTCCACGAAATATTGGTAGGGAATTGTGATTTTGTGTAAAAGGCAGGATACTGTGGCTACAGCATACTTACTTACCATTACCATACCATACCTCAATACCAAAACCAATATCTGGATTACCTTGGTACCAGTTCTTACAACCAAGATTACCTTACTAGTTCTTATTAGAACTAGTAAGGTCCTGGCTGTGGTCCTGGTTGGTTTTGGTAGTATGTTGTAGCCACAGTCACAATACCCTCTGACAATATGTATACTTGTATGTATACCATTAGATTGATTGACATAATGGTCGCGTTCCTTTAATTAGAAATGGACTTAAACAATAAGTTAAACATTATGTTATTGTTTAAGTCCATAACAAATGTCAAAAACTATTCCACGGATACACTATCAGCATTCTTTTGAGACACGATTGAGACACCATTGAGAGTCCATTGGTGCATTTGTGTTAGTAGAATCGGGCCCCAGGATTTTCGCAGGTAACACAATTCGATACATAAAGTACTCTGTGGGTAACACCACTAACACCATGTCGCGTTCGCTTTTTATTTTATCGCAAAATATAAAATAACTACCTAACAAAAGTAATTGATTGCTTGTTATTATAACCATGGAGGATCATAAAACCTTTTAGTATGCCTTTTACTTTATCGAAATGGCATATTTTAAACTATTGACATTGAAAAACTGCTAAAATAAATTCTCGAACCTCCGAACAATGTTGTCACGATATATTTTAGTACGAAATAAAAAAATATCTAAAATTAAATCTTTATTATATTTCCATGAAGGGCACGTATGGAAGGGCGTTAGCCGTTAGGTCATTTAGTGAAAACATGTTTTTTGTAAGTATAATGTCGGCTGGGGAGTTTTTAGTTTATGAGTTATGTATGACTCATTCGCGCCATATTTAAAAGAAAAATAACTTTTTTTAAATTGTTAACAAACGTGTAAGTAGATACTGAAAATGGTTGAAGATGTTACGATTGGTACACGTACACGTGCGGACCGCACGCCGCAGACTGCAGCTGCAGACTGCAAACGACATAAGTACCTGTTTCTATGTAGCTCTATGAAAGTGATTCCAAGCGCGGTGATACTGCGGTCGGCGGCACTTTCATTAATACATAGAAACTAGTAGTAGCTTGTATGTCGCTTGCAGTCTGCAGCTGCGCCAGCTGCAGTCTGCGGCGTGCGGTCAATCATAGCTATTGGTTTTGCTTTGCTTGCTTGCCTGTGATAATGATATAAATAAAAGAGTAAGCGTTCAAAATAAAAGTTCTAGTGATACCAGCCCTTTTGTGTGTTTCAAGCTGTAGGTACGAGATTTTAAAAGACAGAATAAACCCTTACAAAAGGGATGTTAATACAAAATCGATAGTTAGATATCGAATGCGCGATCGGAACTTACCTTTTTTTCAATAGGTACGTGAATCTGTCCGATACTGTGATACTCAGTAGTTGTTTTATTGGGTTATCGAACAATGTTGTCAAATATTCGATAGAACGATTAAAATTATAGAGTTCAAATCGAAATAGTTATTTGTTATGCAAGGCTGCAAAGTTGTTTATTTGGCGCGAGTACTTATATTGAAACCCTCGCTACGCTCAGGTTTCAAAGGTACGAGACGCAGTAACTTTGCTGCCGAGCGAAACACCTCACTTCAGCGAGGAAAATGCTAGGTGCAAGAAAAACGCAAATAATATATTAAAATTAAATAAGTGTTTTTTTTTTCATGCGGTGTCGTGCTGGCCAGTTCGATTATTCTAAAAAAAAGGTTGGCACACTTGCAAGAAATAAGTATTAATGCATTTTCAGAGGACTAGCGGTATAAAAAATTATAAAATAGAAAGGGTTCGAATTTTAAAAATTCTTTCCACGCTAGGGCACAATATGCACTTTTGCGCTCAGATTTCGAATGACAAACAGATTCTTTCCGAGCTTGTGAGGTGAAAAACATTTTTTTAGGCAGAGGAAATAAAAATAAAATCATTTATTTTGCAGGTAGATTTACTTACAAGAAATATTTTTGCACGTCAATATTTTTTTATCCTAAATACTAGCACTTCGTGCGTTGATACGTAGTACTATTATTTATTCCGTGGCGTTGACGTGAATGGCCTGTTAAGAAGTAAACGAGCGGGTCACCTGATGGTAAGCAATCGCCATGGACATTCAAGACCTCAACAAGATCTTCGAAAATAATCTTAAAATAATTCCTAAATCATAATCGTGAACAATCATTAAAGAAATCCTAATCCATTCTAAGTAAAATAAAATACCTAATTTCTATCTCACGTAGAGGAGATTAAGTTTAAGATCTTGCCTTTTTGACGATATAAAATAATAGACGATTTGCGTTTTAGACAAGTTGCTATAGTAGACGACATAATGACCGGACGACCCACCTGGTCACGTTGTTGGGTCTGCATGATTTGATAAATACTTACTTGTTTATCTTATATATATAAAATTCAAAGTCCTGACTGACTGACTTAACTATATATCAACGCACAGCCCAAACCGTTGGGTCTAGAGACTCCAAATTTGGACTGTAGGTTCCTTACGACGTCTAGGGGTGTACTAAGAAAGGATTTTTCAAAATACCTACGGGAAATCGAGATATACGCAAACGAAGTTGAGAGGAGACGCACAGCCTAAACCGCTGGGTCTAGAGATGCCAAATTTGTCATGTAGGGTCCTTACAACGTCTAGGGATGTACTAAGAAAGGATTTTTCAAAATTCTCACGGGAAAGCGAGATATACGCAAACGAAGTTGAGAGGGGACGCACAGCCTAAACCGCTGGGTCTAGAGATGCCAAATTTGTCATGTAGGGTCCTTATAAGGACCGGACCGATCGGACCGGACCGGACCGGACCGGATCGACCGGACCTGATCGGACCGGATGAAACCGTACCGTACCGGGCCGTGCCGGACCGGAATTTGTTTCTGAAGAAAGATATGCTAATTGTTACTAGGCCACGCGGGCGAAGCCGCGGGCGGAAGCTAGTTTATTTTATAAAGAGCGGGACCATTTTCCATCAACCGAAGTTTTCTTTTTACAACTCATCATGATTATCTGCATGTTAATTAAATCAATTTGAATCGAAAAAAAAAATGAGACATTATCATCACAAAATTATCAGTCACACACACATAATATAATAGAGGCTAAAAATAAAAACTATTAAAATAAATACTGATTTATAAGACATTTAAGCGCTAGGGCTTTTTGCGCGTGCCAGGAGTGCTGGCGTCCAATATAGTACTGAATAAATTATGTTAAAGAGGCTATGCTGGATGCCAACGCTCCTGGCACACGCAAACAGCCCTAGCGCTTCATTGTTTTATGACTGCGTGTGCCAGGTGTTTTGACGTCTAGTATCATCGACGTAAAAGTACTATAAGTCGATGTCTAGTATACAGTATTTTTTTCTATAAGTAGCAATATTTCATCATTGAACAATATATTTTAAATTTATTCAGGCGCAACTATCGATGATGTCGGATACCAGTCGTCCCTATTACCCTCATAAATAAAATATAGGTCGCGTCAGCTGACAAATCCCACGCTGCAGGTGCGGAGAGGCGAATTCAGCGCATCCTATTTCAGTATAGTATTTTTGGATGGAGCGCTCCGCTCTAGTTGCATACGGCGGGAAATATGATTCCGGTATGTTGGTACCTATGTATTTAGGTAAGTACCTGACGATTCTGACAAGGAGGATCTTTATTTTGTCTATGGTGGCAAAAAAAATGTCAATGATAATTAAATACACTTTGTGGGGCTTGCTCATTTGCGATTAGAGAACTTATTTGTCAAACAAAAACTATCAAAATCATACAAAATCTGTCTGAAAACTGTCAGTTTACACTTAAGTTTACAATGAAGTACCTACGCTACTCGGGAGTGGTGGGTGATTCACCTAGAAAATAACAAGTCACATTAAAATAGACATTTAGTAAAAGATATAGAGTACCTAATTTGATGAGCAGTTATCATTAAAATATGTTCTCACTCAAATTATAATTGTGACTAGTTTAAAAACATTATAAAACAAGTTATTGTAATCCACCCCCATCTCTGGACACACGCCTGCGACGGTTGCTTAATGCGAGAGCGTAATCCGTCCCGCCATTTCACTTTTTACATACGAAATTAATTCTGACGCAGTTGTACAGATAAATGGAAAATTATAAGTTTTATATTATTCACGATTTATTTATTTAAATAAATGATGGCTAGTTAGATCGTAGTGAAGTTCCGGACCCGTTCCCGTGGGAACCACATTGAATTTCGGGAAAAGCTATGGCCTATGTCACCCTTTGATAATGTAGCTTTCTACTGGTGAAATAATTTTTGAAATCGGTCCAGTAGTATCGGAGCCTATTCAATGCAAACAAACAATCAAATCTTTCCTCTTAATAATATTAGTATAGATACACGTACCAAAAACAAGGATTTGGGACATAGTCATGCGAGAAAATGTACCTAAATGGTCCTTTGTATTAGTTTTGTATGTTTTCCGAATAAAATAAATAAAAATAGAAAAACCTGTTACCAACGGGCATTGGAGAGCCAAATAAAGTTTCTCGCCTCTCGCCTCTTAATTTATAAATACAAGTTTATTTTGTCTGCGAACGATGTCAACGTTTTTCATCCCGAATATACCCAAGTCTGGGATTAAGCAGATAGCTTTAATTGTTTGGAACCGAGGCAAGGGATTAAAAAAAAACTCTTGATCTCACCACGCCGCATTATAATGTTGAAAGCTAAAATATTTACATTTTTTAATTTAGAAATGAGCTCCAGTGTACTAATCCAAAGCTTGTTGAGGATCAGTTTGACTGTCCTTACTCAATGTGATCTCATTGGACGAATGGGTATTGTGGACATTACAACAATAAGTACCTACGTATTTGTTTTTTTTAGTTCTGAGTTCCCTCTATTTCAATATTATTAGATAATCTTCTATGAAAAAAAAAACTCAAAAATAGATTTAATAAGAAGCTCGGCCTGGCTCTCGCGGGTGCCGCCTGGAGACTGGTCTGTTTAGTCTTGTCAGTACTAATAGGTTTATACATATTTTTTTTAGATTTAAGACTTGTATACATTATTGCAAAAAACTCAAAATTTTCTAAATCACAAACTCAAATAGACGCTATCGTACTTGCCCGTATTTTTTTTGATTTGTTTATCATTGAAAAAAATATTTTTATAAATTACTCTTTCTTTCTGGTTCAATGAATCAAACTTCGAAACACAGATATTTTCTAATCATGAACTCAAGTAGACGGTATCGTAGTGTAAATTAAGAATGTGAGCTAATAAATTTAATATGAGACTTAATAACGAAAAATAATATTATTATACTACAATACAAACTACATTCATATTTAAAATACAATTAATTTACAAATAAGTATCGTAGTTGACGTGTAAATTCACGTCTCTTTTTATTATATTTTACTTTATTTAGCCAAATAAGTTGACTCCACCCCACCTGATGTTGAGCAGTCAAGTGAGGTGAGACCTATCGGCACCGCGGACAGGAAGCGCAGTCACCGATCAGTCTGTGGATCAGTCTCACATTGTCGGCGTGAAATCTTTTTCACGCTCTGTTCGAAAAACCCGGGATCATAAGAAGAAGGAAACACGTGAGCAGGCAACGCGTTCCACATATTAATGTTATAACAATATTATGTCACGATACAACAAAATGTCATAAGTTTTTTCACTCTGATCCCCAAATCCGAGCAAACCAGTGTCCCTAACTTAACGTCGCTGACAAAATCCTTTAGGAATTTACGAGGTCCGCCCTCTGACTTGATACCGACTTGCCTTTTTATTTAGGGGTAGATAAACAAACGATTTATTACTTACGTAATCAAACACGGACATTTTGATGGACACAAGTTAAAAATTTAGAGACATATCCCATCCAACTAATAATAAACTGTGTTGATTCAATGATTCAAAACGTTTAATTTTTACATAAAAAGGCGGCCAAGTGCGAGTCGGACTCGCCCATGAATAGCAGCAATTGCGGTTCACGATCTAAGACGTTTTAAAAAGAAACTACTGACTAGATGTCGTTCAAACCAATTATCGTTGGAACTTTGTATGGTATTGTACATCATATATTTTTTTTAGTTTTATCATTTTCTTATTTTAGAAGTTACAGGGGGGGGGGGGGGGTCACTCATTTTATCACTTTGGAAGTGCCTCTCGCGCAAACTATTCAGTTAAGAAAATAAAATGATTTTAGAAACTTCAATATCATTTTCGAAGACCTATCCATAGATGTACACGTATGGGTTTGATGAAAAAAAACTTTTGAGTTTCAGTTCTAAGTATGGGGAACACCCAAAAAACGTACCGAGAGGGTTAATTTATTTTCTTGATACTTGAATCTTACCTTCTAACGATCATAATAAACTGATAGAGTATCTAACACGAGCGTATTTACCAAATTAGCCTGATAAAATTTATCATCAAAAATCATTTATCAGATAAATGATTTACCAACTGATATTCTTATTAGAGTCGTCGAATTTGTTCCTTTATGCGTACTTATTTTTCAATTTGTTAAATTTAAGTACACCGTCACAATTAATGTATTATTTAATTTTTATTTAATTTTTTTATTATTATTTGTCACTATTGTCGTTTATTTTATTGATTTGGGTATTAAATAATTCACTTGACCACAAGTTTTATGTATGTTTGGATACTGTTGTTCATAGTAAAAATTGTTATTTGAGATTTTTTAATTTTTTTATTCAGTGAGCTTTTTAATTAATAATGTCACTTAAACTTTTTCTCATACATTACACCTTTATTATTAACATTTTTATGCAGAATATAAGTTTAAAGAAGACTTAAAACTATTTTTTTTAAATTATTTTAAACGTAGCTAATGTTTACCGTGCCGCGACATCTAGCGGATCTCATTACAATAAACAAGTTCTTAGCATATTCTGGATTTTAATTAAATATTTTATGGATATATTGTTACGATCCGGCCAAATGTGGATGGCCAAATCGTGAAACGTTTAACCATTTAATGATCTGATCAAATTAAGTTGGCCACATCATGAAATGCGTCCATTTCATGAAATTATCGATCATTTCATGAAGTGAGCAAATCTACAATATGGCCACGACATCGAGTTGAGTGAATTTCGAGTAATTTTACTACGCCGAACAAATGGGACATTAAATCTGCGAGAGGTAGGGCACAGCGGATAATCCGCTCAAATCGGAGCAGCCCGTCTGGGGAAGGACCTCCACCTTACAGAAGATCGTAGCCAAGTAGCATTGGTCTCGGCCATGTTGTGTTCCTACGGTGAGTAAGGTCTCCAGAGCTCCACTTGGGAGATTGGGAGGGTCGGCAACGCGCGAGTGATACCCCCGGTATTGCAAGCGTCTATAGGCTACAGGGACGGCTTACCATCAGGCCGACCGTATGCTTGTTTGCCACCTTTGTGGCATAAAAAAAATATTTTTTGGGTTTATTTGTTGGTTCACAACTTCCCATTTATGGTTTAGTAGGTGTACAGGTTCCAATTAAACACTTATTCGTTCGCTCACTGCCCGTACGCCGGCCGGACCACGAGTGATCCCGCGCCTTCCCCGCGTTAAGGGCCCCACAGACTAACTACGCCACAAGATATTAGCCTGACAGTTTAATCGCAATTCGCCACACACTCACAGATCCGTTTAAGATTTCGAACTGACGAACGATAGGGACTGAGAGTTTGTGACCGCTTCGCGATCCCGGCCAGCGTTGACAGACCAGAGACTGCAGGCGAACTGTTAGCCTGTGGGGCCCTTTACTCCTCGCACCCCGTCCGTCATAGGCAGGCAGTACCTTTAATGACTTAACTATAACCGCAATATGTTACATCTACCTTTTACAAAATTAAAAAAAATAAAAAGACTGGTTGAAGTTGACTAGCGCATGTCTTCCCGGACTCCATGTGCGATATGTAGTGGTGGGCCTCCAGCAGTTCCTGCTCCAACATGGTGATGCGCCGAAGGCCTCGCACGTGTCCTCACTGCACCCATCAAAACCGTCAACTACGCCTTGCAATTGATCCTTATCATCCTATCATCTAACACTAACGAACTACCCGTCCGCTTAAAGTTTGCCGTTACCTCCCGCCGCGCCACACCCAACCGCACCTCAAGGCAGACCCGCAGTTGCTCATAGTACCGTTAGCATATCGCAAGACAACGAAAGACAATTTAGTTATATCAATCGGCGAGAGCGACACTGAATCGAGTAATAGCGACAATGATGACAGTTTCTAATATGTTTTTAAATAAAAAATAAATGTCCGGTATTGAAGAGCTATAGTTTTATAAGTACGTAACTATTTTATTATTTACGCTATTACCACAGAATAGATAATAGTACCTATTAGTCGATTATGTTGTTATTTTATTTTTATTCCGAGAAAATATCCTGTTTACATACCTACTTATGTTATGTGAGTATACATAAATACATTGCAACAACATTTTCTTAATCATTTACCCATGTACTACAATAATATGACTTGTCGTTTTTCTGGTCGACGCGGGCAAACTTGAGGCGGACGGGTAGTATACTGTGAGTGCAGTTCAGCCATTTTTTAAACATCATGTTATTTTTAGTATGACAGTCACAAAACATTCTCGCGTCTACGTTTAAAATAGGCTATATTTTAACAATAAACATCATTAAGTTAATTTAAACAATGTTAGCAAAATATAAAAACAATAATGACAGTTGCACAGTTCAAAAGTATCTAATTATGTAGAACTATAATGAAATAACTTGAACCAAGCAACTTGTTAGTTAAAATAAAAAGATATAGTTTTATACAATAGTTGAATATAAGATATCGCACTGCTATTACAAGAGTGTGTCAACTCAAAATCAAGTTTTTTTCAGAAACAACGAAAAACTAATTACTCTGTTTCTTTTAACATTATTGTGATGTCCACTGTTTGGTTCGTAATAAAACACAATAATGTTTGCTATATTCCAATGCCCCGTTCCGCACGCGTCCGTCCCGTAGCAGCCGCTGGGCCAAAGTGTTGGGTGGCGCGTGCGTAACTTTGCATTGCATTTATTTATTTATCACAACTATAATCGTAGTATGGCACATCTACCTTTTACAAAATTAAATATAAAATAAATAAGCTACTTTATAAACTACCACCATTTCGGAAGCAAAGCAAATTGACCACTGGGGAAAAGAAATGGCGAAAGAAACCCAGTTACGGCCTTTTTTCCATTATTATTGTTATTGTTTTTTATTCATTTTTTCATTAATTTATTTTAATATTGTTACAGTGTTTAGAATACATACAACTGGTAATAGCAAATTGAACAACAATGAGCCTTTTATATAGCGAGAATAATCGCATGATGACGTCTACCTTTCCTTTAATTATAAAAATGACACTAATTAAGGTAACAATTAACCTTTCGCAAGACACGTCCAAATGATAGCCACTGATAATAATCATACATACATAATTAATTTGGTCTTATTTTAGTATGACAGTTAAACAAAACATTCTCGCGTCTCCTTTTAAGTAGACTATATTATATCATTAAATAAAGTTAAGAAGTTAATCTAAACAATGTTAGCAAAATATAAAACAGTAATGACTGCAGTTTCACAGTTCAAAAGTATCTAATTATGTAGAATTATAATAACTTGAACCAAGCAACTTGTTAGTTGAAATAAAGAGATATAGTTTAATACTACAAGTAGTTAGTTATAGCTAAATATAAGATACATTTAATTTGTTACCTTATAGTGAGTTATTACATAAGACTGGATGAAACTATTCCACTGCTAAACAATGATTTAATTTAATGAAATAATATTTTCATTTTGGACTATTCCACTAGTACTCTATCAATTGAAAACTTTAATGTAAGATCATTATAAAACAAATAAAATTAATTAAAATTTGCTTCAAATTATCCTAGCTTTATACCGTGCTTATGAAATACAAACAACAACAGTCTGTCTATTCAAATTCTAGGTTTCAAACTAGATAAATTAGGTTTATATCATAAGTCATAAATAACAAATGATATGTATAACCATAACATTTCCTCCAAACTTTATAATAATTTGATTTCATAATATGTCACACAACAACAACTATGTATGTATTTAAATTCCCAACGTTTTAATCGGTTGTTTGTAATTTCATAAAACGTTTACATCGTTTGTTTTGTACACATTGTATCACAAATAACAAATACCTATGTACATAATCCTCAAAATTACATTAAACTGAAATACAAACATTGCAATGCAAGTTTCAGTTAAGTATACTGTTTACTCAGTTCTCTTGACCTTAACATACTACAATACAATGTATTGCATTACTCTTCATGCCAATACACCAACTCAAGCCTATCATCCATAGGCATCGAGTCATACTCTATGATAATGGGGAATGTAAACAGACACATTTTAATTAGATCACCCTAAATATGACAAAACACATTAAATTCACTATACTTTTTGATTGAAAATTGTAACTTTCGTTTCCATTTGTTCCCATATTTTATCATTTTTATAATATTAGAATTATTGCCAGAATCCCTGGACATTTACCCAGAAAAGGGCTTATAGGCAAATAATTATGTATCTGTTATATGCATATGACATTTTCCGGCCAATGACATTTGCCACTTTATATTGTGTTGGTAAGGATTCAGATGTCTGGTTAAACTCAAGACACTGATCAGTGTTTATAGGTCACTGTGCTTGATCTAGGATCAGCCATGTTGGGCCTAGCCACCATAAAGTGTATGACTGCAAGGATTGAGGCATGACACCTAGATTCATCAAGTCTGCTGGATTCTGCTTTGTATTAATATAATACCAGTCAGTACCTGAGATGGAGTTCGCGACTTGCATGAGTCGATGTGAGACACGAGAACGATATATATCGTGTTCGTGTTTGTATTAGTGATGCACCGATTCCTATTTTGGGGATTCGGATTAAGATTAGGATTATTGAGGAAAGGAAATGCTAACTGACTTGAAGTACCTCATAATGGCTCATAATATGACTCTATTTATTGGTTATAATATTAATATTCAAAATTAATAACAGATAAGTTTATGTTTAAAAACACAGCATTTGCAAATTATTAGGGTTCTCTTTTGCGAGTTAGAATTTTTTGTTCGATGGCAAAGACAAAGGGATTAGAACCCTAGGATTAATCGTAAAAATGCTGATAATCGGCGATTACGATTGATCCGAATCCTAATCGTTGCATCACTAGTTTGATGGGGTTTTGATCCATTTTGAGAAAAGAAGAGAAAAGATTTTGTTAATTCATAAATTATAAATTGTGGCCATAATACCATAATATTACATAGCTAATTTGGATAAGTAGAACGTTCCACACAATTCTAAAGTGGAATGGGTTTTATTTTTTTATTTTTTTTTTATTTTTTTATTTTTTTTTATTTTTTATTATTATTATTTTTTTTTTTTACAAACTACCACTGGTATTTGTTTTTTTTTTTTTCACCAAGTCACTCAAAAATATAATATATATTCCGGTTGTCAATACAAGATCATTTTTTGATATCATTTTCATGATATAGACATTTTTATTTTATTTTTTTTTTCGGTTTTCACCGAACCACCTCTTGATCTTGTCAATACGAGATCATTTTTTTTTGATATCATTTTCATGATATAGACAATTTTTTTTCCCGGTTTTCACCGAACCACCTCTTGATCTTGTCAATACAAGATCATAACATTTTCATGATATAGACAATTTTTTTCCCGGTTTTCACCGAACCACCTCTTGATCTTGTCAATACAAGATCATTTTTTGATATCATTTCCATGATATAGACAATTTAGGTACCATTCGATTTTCATCGACTCATCATTGCTCCAATTTAATGGTGCTTCAGCTCCAATTTCATGGTGCTCCACAATTTAATGTGATCCAACTTGGAATTGACAGGTTTCCCTTTGAAACATTTGGTTATATGATCCAATTATATTTTTTGAGTGACTTGGGTGGGTAATTTGCAACGTATTATGGTCACAATGTAAAATATGTTCGCAATCGTATGTGAAATGTGAGGGTAGGTACTGTAGGTAGGTATCTACTATAATAAGAAATAATAATTATTCAGAGTAAGTATAATAATCATTATCTAATTTCATTCCCTTATTTTTTATTTATTTAACATTGATATTGAGATACTGTATTAATTTAGGTAGACCCTAATGCACTACTATAGATTTAGGTCCTAAATATACCCTGCATGAACCTTTGAAATGAGTAACTTTTAAAATATATTAAAAATTTAATAACTTAGGATACCCATTATTAAAATGTGCGATTAGTATTTCGTGATCTGCTTTTAGATTACCTACCCCATTTACTCATAGAACTTCGTACATACTTGTATTGATCGCTTACAATTTGACCAGTATATAGAACTTGATTAATATTCAATTTCATTGTGCATGTACAATTTTGGCTCTTATGATATAGAACTTAAGAACGGTACAAAGTCCAATATGTAAAGGTCGACCTGCTCCTGACCGTACGTAAATTGTATCGACCAAGGATCGACCATAGAAATAATTTATTTATCCATGGTCAGTGTGATCTTAATTTGGTATTCATGTAGGTACCACATTCCACCTCGCTCACACATTACACCATATTTAAACAGCGCTGCTTGTTCGGTCGTGCTGAGAACATCGTCCACACAGAACAACCAAATTGGATCGACATGAACACTTTTGACGAACAAATTGTTTGATGTTCGTTAGTGATACGCACGTGCGAACAAAGTGTTCGTGTTCGATGTTCACCATGTTCGTGTTCGGTCGTGCGTACACGCCTTTAGATGTTACAACACTCTGCCACACAGGGCGTACAATATCGGATATGTACACATTAAAATATTTTCAATTTAAATACATTTAAAATAGACAGTGAACATACCTTAGATGGAGTAAAAACGAACACGCAAGTTAAGCAACGTCAATCTTAGCTAGTGTTTTGGATGGGTTTAGTTATCTCCAGGTGTCTCGAGCTTCTTTGTCTTTCGGAGGACACGTCAAGCCGTTGTCGGTCCCGTCTGTTGTCAATATATGACAGTCGGTGGCCCTCAGGGGGCTTGAGAACACCGTGTTACACCGGGCTCTGTCTATCCGCATTGTTACATTATTAAAAACTGGCGGATCGCCTCGGAATCTCAAATTATATGTATATTACCCGGCGGTAATGTAGCTTACCAACGGTCAAAGAATCTTTGCAATCGGTCCATTAGTTTTCGCAGGTCCAATGGTATGCATGGAATATCTTGTACTTTATGGTTATTTTAGTAGAATGGTTTACTTACTTGCAATTCAGCCAGATTCAAGTTAATTATTTGTATTTTATGATTTATGAAGGGATTACTTTTTGCAGCGCGTGCCTTAAAGTGACCATCAGGATAACAAGATACAATTCAGACATTTTGCTGACACCGACGCCCATAAGAACCACGCTCCGTACGCGACTCTGCCGAAAAGTTCAGTATCATCATCGCAGCCTGTATAAGTGCACTGCCGGACTTGCCGTGAAGAGAAAGTTACTAGAGAAGTCGAAAGAAATGGAAGAGGAATATTCTATAATTTTTGTTTTGTTATATCTCAAAGGGTTTAGACAGTGTTTTCGTCGACAGCTCCCAAGCGGGTTGATTTTTCCGACACTCCCAACAATAATCTTTATATTTTAGCCAATTTACACAAAATCCTGAAAAATTTTATACATAAACCTTCCTCAAGTTCCTCATGAACCAGGCTATCCGTTGGGGAAAACCGCAATAAAATCCGTTGGGTGGTTTTTGAGTTTATTGCGAACAGACAGACAGACAGACGCGCGGGAGGACTTTGTTTTATAATATGTAAGGATGAAAACGTAACCATAGCACGATGTAACTTTTGAATAGCGCCATCTATCGTAGAATAGAAAGAACTTGAATTAATGTTGGCAAGCGCGTAAATTTTTTGCTATAACTTCTATATATTTTTGCTATAAATAAAGTATCTATTTATATTATATGGTGTAAAGATTATAATAATGTACATGAAATGCTTAAGGTAACTAACGTAGTTAACTGGATAAGGATTAATACTGTTTTCTTTATTGTAATCATTAATATATTTCTTTTTTAGCCCACAAGTTCTATATAATCGACGCCATTGTTGTTGGTGTGGCAGGTAGCGCCGCGTCTGTTGAAAGTTAGTACAAAAAGCTCTGATAGCCGCCGTAATACATTACGGCTAGCCGTATTGAAGAACACGAAGCGTTGTATACAATGCGACGGATAATCATTCAGCCGTAATGCAATCCGGCTTATCGTTGCACGCCGTAATATAAACGATCCCTTGTTTTCTTCTAGTTTCCAGTAGTTTATAGAATTCTGTATACACTTTATAGCCGTAGTCTTCTCTCAAATACCGAATAATATCCTCCCATGTTTTTGTCTTTGACTTCACTTTATCCCACCATGCGGCTGCCGAATCCGTCAACAGCGTCGGCATACTATCTATTGCGTTATTATCTGATATGCTGTGGTGTTTCTGTACATGTCAATGTCGTGGATAAATTTATCTATGGATTCGTCGCAGTCATCGCCAGAGAATTGAGCGGAGCACTCTTTGAAATTGTCATAGGAGAGAGCTGTTAAAGAGGCTTGAGAATCTTCGTCCATGTGAAAAATCCTTTTTGTGTTGGATAGTCCATTTATCGAGGAAGGCTTTAGGCTATATAACATTACGCTGCGACCAATAGAAGCGAAGTATCAGTGAAAAATGTTGCAAAAACGGGGAAAATTATTTGGGCTTCCGTTGCGTGCGCTGCATAAACGGTTCAAGTTACCCAAAAAATATGTATGGCGCTCAACCTAGAATGTTGGAATTTTGTATAGAGGTTCTTTTGACAAGAATAAAGATGGGGTTTTATAGAATTCCCACGGGAAAAGCATAAATAAAGTATCTATTTATATTATATGGTGTAAAGATTATAATAATGTACATGAAATGCTTAAGGTAACTAACGTAGTTAACTGGATAAGGATTAATACTGTATACGTCAAAATCGGTTTCCAATTTCCGCATTAAGGCCGTACCAACAAATTTCGCCAAAATTTAGCTGTTTTTCAAGTTGTCTCTACTCCTAGCTACCATTATGAATTACCACCAAAAAAATATATGTTGTGCTTGTGCTATAATCATTGTACTACATTTATGTAATTCGAAATTTGAAATTACTGAATATTTATGGAGTAATAAAATATTTAAGGAACCAAGTAATCAAAGAAAGAATGCTATTCAACTTGGGTATTTATGCATCGATTCGTGTAAAATTTACATTAATTTATAGGAAATAATATTATCTACATAATTGTAAATGGTTTTTGAATTTGAGTGTATTTTCATCAAGTCACAAGCAATTTTCCGTCAATTACGTAATTTCTGGATAGCGGGTGACTGGACACAAGGTAATCAGTGCCAGGGGGGTCCCACTCCGCAGTTTAGGTACGATTGACCTTGGGACCGGCCCGGCCGGTTAATCTCAAGGCTACCACCACTCGGCTCTCGCTCGTGCCGCTAGCTATCGCATCACGCGGACTCGGCCGCAGCGCGTTTCGAGTAACTAAAAAAATTACAAACTATACGAAAACTAGGTACTACTGTTGTGTGCAAGGTTGTTTAAATAAATCAAAGGCGGAATCGGATATGCTCTTGCATCGAAACCGATTTCAATTTAGCGCTATCCAAGGGAATATCTAAATAAGATATTTAGTTATCTTCTTAGATTAAACAAATAGGCACATACCTAACTGGTAATTTAATATTCAGATTAAATTCTTCTCTAAAAGAAGACAACCCTAACGTCGTCAGAAGAGGTAAGAAATACGCGATAGAAAGAGAGGCAACTTCTAGGTGATTATAACTGTAGGTTGTGTGCGCTGTGCAAGCTGAATTGCACCTTATTGTATCGTAACGAGAGTCCCTATTTCTTTAATTGATTTTGCGGAGTGAATCTTCTGTACGTAGTACTATTATCTATTCTGTGTCAGTGCGCTCCCACGCTTTCGGATGGATGGACGTGTGCCACATTTTCGCTGCACCCTGCATGCTCTCGATTTTTTATTATTATGACGAAAATATCCAAAAATAAAAAATATCAACTAAAAAAAATACAACAAATGCATGAAAGTTATATAACTTTTTGAATTACATAATTATGATGTATATTATATTATCTACGATAATGATTGTGGCGTGGCTCCATTATAGCGGCAGCGCCACATACAATACATAAATTTCGCCAAATCTGTTATTGGTTACGATGGCTTTGTGGTAAATTCAAGAAATCGCTAGATGTAATAAAAATGTTTTTTTTATATTTTTTTTAATACTTTTTTTTAACAATATAATTTTATGTTTACCTACAATTGCAAGCAGTAAAAAACTATAATAAAAATATGTAATAAAATGCATTAATTTTTTTAAATAGGAATCTGAAATTGTCTAACTATTTTTATACACATTAAAATTGTATTTTTCTTTTTATCTCTTTTTAGACGAGAAAAAAAGAGATAAAACGAAAAATATTATTTACTAATGTGTATAAAAATAGACAATATCAGATTCCATTTCAAAATTTTGAGGACATTTTTATTATATTTTTTTACTGCTCGTACGTAACTTATTGTTAGGTAGGTAAAAAGTAAAACATAAAATTATATTGCTAAAAAGAAGTGTAAAAATCAAATAAAAAACATGAGCACCAATTAAGAATTGAACCTAGTCACTGGACATTATTTACTAATGATTTCTTGAATCAACCATAACAATAAGAGATGTGGCGAAATTTAACTATGTATTGTATGTCGCAAATAAAATTATGATATAGATTACGTCATTTATTTGACTCATAGTGTCTTTCATACCATACTAGTGGGCGCCTGCGGCTTCGCCCGCGTGGAGTTTGGTTTTTCTAGTTTTACGCATGAACCCTAAATATTTCTGGGATAAAAAGCACTCTAAATGTTGACTCGAGATCTCCGTGTAAAATTTCATCAAAATTCATACTTCAAATTCAGTGGTTTTTGCGTGATACGGTATAACACGCAGACGTACAGTTTTTTTGTTGTTGAAAATGACTATTTTGAGACTGTATCGATAGTATAAAACTTAAATTTAAAATTTAAAAAACCCCCGAGTCAAAACCTCTAAAAAGTAAATTCGACCTTTTAATTTTGTGATATAATATTTATTTATTTATTTAACTTTATTGACCACAATACAAAAGTACTGATACAATAGGCGGGCTTAATGCTAAGTTGCATTCTCTACCAGTCAACCATAGGGAAGTGCAGAAATTCACGAATGCGGTTTTATGATAAATATACATACATACATTACAAACTATTGTATAGACGTACATAAATACATATAATAATAAACATTATATAAAATATATATATGTATGTATTAATATATATAAATACTGATGATTTATAAACTAACTTCAAAAGTGAAACAAATATAAATTACCTAATAAGTATAATGATGATTTATTTTCGCAAGTTATCTAACAAATGCGCACGCACTCTCTTTTTAAAAGTAAAATTATTATGGGTATCTTTTATGGGTTCAGGCAGCGCATTCCAGAGTCGTGAAGCTTGAAGAGTGAAGGAGTTGGACATAAATCCTGAATGAAAAAGGGGAGTAAAAAGTTTAAGAGTGTTGCCTGAGCGAAGTTGACGTTCATGAGAATGACAGAGGTACTGAAATTTACATTTGAGGTATTCTGGAGAGTAAGGATTAAAAAGAATAGAGAAGAGTGTGCACAACAATCTCTGTTGCCTACGCTGGCGAATTGGTAGCCATCCAAGTTTCGTACGAAATGAAGAAACATGATCAAATTTCCGCAGGCAGAAGATAAACCGGATGGCATTGTTTATAAGCCGGTCAAGCTTATTGAGAAGATCTTCGTTAAGATCAGGATAACACACATCACAGTAATCAATGAGGGGAAGAATTAGAGACTGGACTAAAGTAATTTTGGTAGTAGTAGGGAGAAAATGTCTGTATTGATTAAGGAAACGCAATGCTGATATGACAGAGCGGCTAACCTCAGAAATTTGTGTACACCAACTTAATGTGCTGTCAATGTGTAACCCAAGATTTTTAACACTAGACCCAAACGGAATAATTTTAGAATCAAGCGTGAGAGGCATGAGAGTATTGTCTATTTGAGCGATCTGCTTAGAGCTCCCAACAATAATTGCCTGACACTTATTAGGATTAACCGGTATGCCAAACGTCTTGGACCAATCACTAATAATGTTGAGGTTAATATTTAGTGTGTTAATTGCGGCATTTACACTATTAGCAGGTGTCTGCATATAAATTTGCAGATTGTCTGCGTAAAAATGGTAAGAGCAGCTAAGCAAAGAAGACAATAGATTTATAAAAATAGAAAATAAGAGAGGGGATAAGATACCACCCTGTGGAACACCAGCAGAGAGACCATTCCAATTCGACGTTTCACGCCCAGCGCGCACTGCCTGCTGTCGACCACGAAGATAAGACGAGAACCAATCCAAAGCAGGGGAGGAAAATTTCAGATGCTCAAGGATGGTAAGAAGGATATCGTGGTCTACCATGTTAAAAGCATTGGAGAAATCAATGAGTACGATAATGGTGACCAACTTGCCTTCCATACCTTCACGGATGTCTTCAGTTATTTTCAAGAGGGCAGTGGCAGTACTGTGTCCAGGGCGAAAACCGGACTGAAGTGGAGATAGAAGGCCGTTAGAGAAAATAAAAGATGACACTTTATATTATTTAATAGTAGTTTAGTCATAATACTTCCAAAGCGTCATCCCGTCGGGGGACCGTAAGTAAAAATTTATTACTAGCTGACAATTTGATATCTACTGTCTATTAGTTAATAGTACCTACACAGTTTTGTTTAAATGTCTATAGCGGTCCTCCGACGTGATGACGCTTTGGAAGTATTATGACTAACTACTATTAACTAATATAAATATTATATCATAAAATTAAAAGGTCGAATAGGGGGTACATAATTATTATTTATTTACTTTTTAGAGGTTTTGAGTCGGGGGTTTTTTAAATTTTAAATTTAAGTTTTATTTGGCGTTTTTTATAGTTTTGTTCCTATTTTATTCTAATCCCTATCCGTTTCATTTGTATTTTAGATATGTTTGAGAGGTATTGTGAAATATGTATGAATAGTATTGCGAAAAATGTATGAGAGGTATTGCCAAATATGTATGAATGGTATTGCGTGAAATATGTATGAATAGTATTGCGAAATATGTATGAGCGGTATTGCGAAATATGTACGAGAGGTATTGCGAAATATGTATAAGTAAGAGGTATTGTGAAATATGTATGAATGGTATTACGAAATATGTATGAGAGGTATTGCGAAATATATATGAGAGGTATTGAAAGTACTCGTCAAGACGTATCAAACGAGCCCAAACTCGATGGGGTTATGTCTTTTAATTACTGAGTACCTACCCATGACCATCTTCCAGCTCCATCATCAGATCAGCTCCATAACTGTTTTAAATGTGTGTGAGCAAGAGTAGGTCGAGCCTCGCTCGCTTTGCTCGCTCGGTTTTTGATGGTCACAAGCCAAACCTAACCTAACCCAGCAACGGCGGAATATCATAGATAGACATCCAGCGTCATCATCAAATCCTGGTTACCATCCTGCATCAAAGTACTCGTCAATACGGATCAAACGAGCCCAAACTCGATGGGGTTATGTTATGTCGTGTAATTACTAAGTTCCTATGGCTACCTTCCAGCTCCATCATGAGACCCTGGTTACCATCTGGCACCAAAGTACTCATCAAGACGGATCAAACGAGCCCAAACTCGATGGGGTTATGTCATTTAATTACTGAGTTCCTATGGCAACCACCCAGCTCCATCATCAGACCCTGGTTACCTCTAGTACCAAAGTATACAGATACACACGTCAAACTTATAACACCCCTCTTTTTGGGTTGGTGATAAAAACACAGCGCGATAGCAATAAACATTAAGTATGACGAGCGAAGCCGCGAGCCCAGCTAGTGAATTATACCTAAAAATGAACTATTCAATGAGATTTCCTCTTAATAATATTAGTGTAGATATTGTTTTTTAATATTTTTTCTTTTTACTTATGTTACAGGCAATCGTACTGTGGGAAGTTGTGCGCACATAATATCCATTGTATGGTTTAAGGGTTTAGGGCGTCATATTGACTTTAATGCACCAGCACAAATCTATACCTACTAATACATATTATAAAGAGGAAAAGATTTGATTGTTTGTTTGTTTGCATTGAATAGGCTCCGAAACAACTGGACCGATTTCAAAAATTCTTTCATCAGTAGAAAGCTACATTATCAGGGAGTAACATAGGCTTTTCTCGAAATTCAATGTGGTTCCCATGGGAACGGGTTCGGAACTTCACGCGGACAAAGTCGTCAAAAAAAGCTAGTATTAATTAACTTAAACACTGTTATTATTACTCAATGAATCAGTTTGAGAACCAAGTATTGTTTTATATGTATTTTTTTTAATTTCTTTTATGTCATACAGTAGACAAACAAGCAAGCGGGCCACCCGATGAAACGTGGTCACCGCCGCCTATAGACATCAGTAACAACACCAGGGGCGCTACCAATGCGTTGTCCACCAAGGAGGTTGGAGGAAAGGAAGGAGGAAGGGAAGGAAAAGAAGGAGGGGAAACAGGGGATAGGGAAGGAGTTGGGCTTCCGGATCTCTCACTCACCGAACGAAACGCATTGCTGCTTCACGTCGATATTCTGTGAGAGGGTGGTACTTCCCCGGTCGAGCTAGCCCATTTCATAATAATTGCTCTACCACTTCATATGTATATTATATTATGTAAATAATGTCATTGTTATTATTATATTCGTTAGTTTTTATGTTAACCATTCAATAATTGTTACAAGACTATTGTTTTATATCAGTTTCGATGTCCTTATAATTACCAGTTTTGTAGATAACAGTGCAAATAGTGTCATTTGATGTTTAGTGGCAATCGGAAAGTCATTGATATAATATAATATAAAATATTAATATTAATATAAAAATAAGGAACAGTAGCGGGGCCAATACTCCACCCTGAGGTACACCATATTTGACTACATTTAAATCAGACGAGTGTGTTATTTCTGCTTTACTCTTTACATCTATACGCGTAATCTGTGTTAATTGTTTTCTTTTATCTACATAGATATGATTGTATGAGTTGAAGCACATTACCCCGAACACCGTAGCGATGTAATTTGTTTAGGGGGATTTTATGGTCTACAAAGTCGAAGGCCTTAGTCATATCCATATACATTGCTGCAGTTGGTTTTCCTATATCCATGTTGTGGTGGATTTTATCTAAAAGGTTATTGTCTATAAGTCTTTAATTCGTTCTGTAGCAGAAATGTATTCTGCTTCTGTAGACGAAAGAGCAGTGACGGACTGCTTCCGTGAACACCAGTGCACAGGTCGACCACTATACAGAATTACAAAGCCAGTCGTACTTTTCCATGTATCTGGGTAACCTGCGAAATCTGCATCACAATATGCCCTCAATGTCAAATCATTCCCCTGCAGATAACGAATTCCTGAGTCTACAGAACCTTTAAGATACCTAAACAAACAAGAGGGGAAAGGTAAAGAGAGTGATGTGCATCGATATAGACAATTAATAGGTTTTTTTATTATATCTTGTTAATAAAACACGATTAGATATGGCTTTTCAGATTGGTTATTGTAGTAGACATTATAGACAATAATAAATTTCAATTAAATTTTGATCAATTTTTTCCTTAATAAAATGATATTTAACATCTATATTTATTTATTTATTTAACTTAAGGGTGGCCAACAGCGTTCGATGCATATTAAGTTGGAAATAATAGAAACAAATAGCCAATGATAGGCCTCCGCGGATATACATCATCTTAATTCTAAGCAAGAAAGGGTAGCCGTCAAATTGAGAGCACCTATTTCAACCACACCAAATGAGAACATAATAATAAAAGAAAGTAGACTTAATTGTGAAAGAAACTTTTAGTGAGCATCCTCCTCACCGACGCGACGGATGTACAGAAGAGATCTATATCGTGATGTTTAGAGCAGACGTTATAGATCTCGCTAGCGCGCCGCAAATAGGCATATATATGTTTACTTCTCCTACTGAATATACCATTCTTTATCAAAACAATAGCCGGCTGATTATCCACATACAATTCTGTTTTTGGAACTTTACCGATTAATTCTTTATATAAACTTTGAACATACAACAAGTCTTTAATACATTCTGCAGCAGAAATGTATTCTGCTTCTGTAGACGAAAGAGCAGTGACGGACTGCTTTCGTGAACACCAGTGCACAGGTCCATTACTATACAGAATTACAAAGCCAGTCGTGCTTTTCCGTGTATCTGGGTCACCTGCGAAATCTGCATCACAATATGCCCTCAATGTCTAATCATTCCCCTGCAGATAACGAATTCCTGAGTCTACAGAACCTTTGAGATACCTAAACAAACTTTTTATATACGAGAAATCATTTAAATTAGGACATTCCTGATGTCTACTACAATAACCAACCTGAAAAGCTATATCTAATCGTGTTTTATTAACAAGATATACGAGTAATAAAGAACCTATTAATTGTCGATATCGATGCACATCACTCTCTTTACCTTTCCCCTCTTGATGTGTGTCGATTAAAATATCCGCTGAGCAAATTTCTTTAATATCATTATAACCGTTATTCTTTAATAATTCATCAATATAAGATTTCTGATATAATTAAATATAATTTTCATTTAATAAAATATCAATTCCAATAAATTTCTCAACTTCAAATTTCCTCATTTCAAATTCTTTTTCTAATTTTCCTATAATAACATATTTAGTTGGATTCATTCTCATTACTACCAATTAAAATACCATCATCAACATAAATATATTTTTCACCTCACAAGCTCGGAAAAAATCTGTTTTTCATTCGAAATCTGAGCGCAAAAGTAAATTTTGTGCCCTAGCGTGGAATAGTAGATTTTACAACAAGTGCACAAAACGAATCATTTCTATCCGAGACTTTTAGCAGCCCGAGCCGAAGGCGAGGGCTGATAGTAATGTCGAGGATAGAAATGGTTTTGTGGACGAGTTATAAACTCTGCTTTTCACTTCGATTGCGAGGAAATAAATAAATAAACGCAAGAAAAACAAGACCCTGTTTCCCATTTCCCGCCGCTTTCTTTTTTTAAATCTTACGACTTTGAAATTAGGCTTGGGCTGCAGACCTATACAGCCTACTATTAAATTAATTTTGTAATAAAATAATTTTCTTAAATTAATTAAATAACCTACCGTACTTTAATTTAAAGTTTAATATCTTTTATGACTTAAAAAACACATTAGGCAAATAAATTAAAGTAAATATTATAAAATAACAAATTCTATCTCTGAACTTTTTGTTGTGTTTGGCTGTATGGCTTATTTTTCCTTTGTCATAATATAGATACATTTATGAGTTTACTTTTCTGCCCTTGTGCACAAAATTCGATTTTGTGCAGCCTATATCCTGCGCAAATAAGCACTTTCTGAGCATGAGAAGTGAAAAGAATTTTTAAAATTCGAACCTTTCTATTCTATATTTTTTTATACCGCCAGTCCTCTGAAAATGCATTAATACTTATTTCATGCCAGTGCGCCAACCTTATTTTTAGAATAATCGAACTGGCCAGCACGACACCGCATGAAAAAAAATAAACACTTATTTAAAATATTATTTGCGTTTTTCTTGCACCTAGCATTTTCCTCGCTGTAATGAGGTGAAAAGTTGTGTGTTTCGCTCGGCAGCAAAGTTATTCTGCGTCTCGTGCGAGGGTTTCAATTTAAGTACTCGCGCCAAAAAACAACTTTGCAGCCTTGCATAACAAATAACTATTTTTATATATTTATTTTATTTTATTTATTTTGACCATCGATGTTTTGACGACCTCCGTGGCATAATGGTTACCATGCCGGCCCGCATCCAGGAGGTCCCGGGTTCGAATCTATTACATTTACTGATTTACAATATTAGATTATTATGATCAATCTCTACAAAATTGTTATCCATATCATGCACATCTATGTGGTCAGAAATACATTTATATCCTATACTACGACCGCAGTCTGGACAATTCCAGGATTTTGCATGCGTTCCGACAGAGTCACACTTGTGGGTTTTGAATTTTTTCTCATCATACCACAACGAACAAATGTCACATTTATTTATAATTCTATTAGTAAAAGTTTCGTCAATATTATACACCTTAAAATCCTGCGTATACTCTTGATGTTGTTTTATATGATCGGGGTTGTCCTTTCTATAAAAGTGTCTTTCACATTTAATACAAGCAACTACTTCTTTATCAGAATCATTCCCACCCTGACATTTTTTGAAATGTATGAGTCCAGTTTTGTCGTTCACAAAATGTACAGTGCACTTCTTGCATTTAAATAGAACAGATTTTTGTATTATCTTTTTCATCATGTTTTTGGATTTTGGTGTCTCCTTTTTCTTCTTTCTGGGTGTATCAACAACATCTGAAAATTGTATTTTTGTTTAGTGCATAAATAACAGATTTTTATACGCGTCGAGTGATGGACTCTTTAGACAAATTCTCCTAAATTAGAACTACCTCATTCAAAATATACTTTACATTAGGAATCGAAAAATATACTTTTACAATAGTTGGGATCAGGAGCTAGAAACGCATCATTTAAAAATGTAAAATACTTTCGATTACAAGCCATTACTTCTATCCACTACTTAAACCCGAAACGATTTTTGTATATTTTTGAGAAAAAATCATACTAATATCTAAATTTTGTTTGACATACCATCATCCTCTTCCCCGCTATCAATAATAGTAATTGGACTTCGGCGGACTTCGTTTTCATTTTCTGTAAATACAATAATCATTAGTAGATTCGGTTCTAACTCTTTTTGGGCCGACTTTTTTTATTTGCTTGTCACGTTCTGTAAAGAAAAGGTATATTATAAATGTCATTGTTTGTAGTTTTTATTTATCACTTTACCGTGGCTATCTAAGAGAATACTCGTCAAGGCGAATTAAAGAAAGGAGCCTTCCTGTGTATATCAACGCACAGCCCAAACCGCTGGGTCTAGAGATTCCAAATTTAGAATGTAGGTTCCCTACGACATCTAAGGATGTACTAAGAAAGGATCTATCAAAATTCCCACGGGAAAGCGAGATATACGCAAACGTAATTGCGAAGGTTTCACTGATCCGCTGGGTCTAGAGATATCGAATGTAGCGACACATTGACGTCACGGGCGGATTGTGCATGCGCAGCGATTTAGCCGCAGGCCACGCTGCCATGTACAATCCGAGCCAGTCGTCCCCTATACCCCGTCCACGTAGGTAGATTAAGTCAAGGTTGAAGGATTTAGTGATTGTGAGGACAGTTTGTCAGAAACTTAACCCTGGATTTGTATTTTGATAACAATAAACAGTTGGTGATAATCAATACTTTCATATATTCCCACTATCTCTGCTAGGGTATAAACCTCATAAAGTGGTGACCCTAGACTTTGGGCAGTGTGGAACGTGTGAGTTCGTTTCGGGGACGGCTCATTTTAAGTGCACCTACGCGGACGGCTCAGTTTAATCTGAGATAATTTAACATTATTTTAACACAAATTTATTATGGAGTCAGCCGAGTCAAAGGTGATCTCTTGATGCACAAATTCCTGAACTTTGGATTTGCATCAGCGAGATTGGTGAAGTCAGCGGACCGTCGAACAGTTTTGGAACGGAAATGGCGAAAATTATAATGCGTTTGATTGGACATCACGGAATGAGCAACACGACGACCATTTGACAGTGGGAGCATCGCAGAGCTGATATAGAGGTGCGAGGAAGCGACCAGAGGACCTACTGGCCGCGGTTTCCATTGCTACAGCTGCGATAGCGTGCTTTATTTGGTGATAGTGAACATTCCAACATTCGTGAAGTTTAAGTAATTCAGTCAAATATTAATTGCGTAATTATTTTCTTTTTGTGTTATAAAAATAATCAATTGTAATCGTTTTGCATTAATGTAGCGTTAGCGAAATGTACGGCTCGCATCGAAAATGCCGTGGTGTTATGTTTCGGTGCCCGGCACAGCACGCCCGGTTGTCGCCGCTGACTCGTCAAAAGTTTGTATTGTATTAACAGAGCGTGTGAATTTTGCCTTAAAATTTTTGGCGTACGGCTTTTGTTGTTGGTATTTATTTGGTGGCACGACATATACGACATGGCACATACCCGGTGTTCTACCAGAGAAATGACATATAGGGACATATTTTTGGACGTAATGTGAACAGACGTAGGATTGTAGACCAAAACCTGTATCACCTGCCAAAAGCCTGAGGTCAATGGAAATAATATGATTTTGTAATTGGATAGTTTAGAGCACATTGTCGCCGCTATGGTATGTTTTTTCCCTATACCTTCGACACAGACGGTTGCATATAGGTATTGCATTACTGTGATCGTACGGACGACAGGTTGGCTAGATCATTCACACGTTCTTTTGGATTCTCTGTTAGGGTAAAAGATAACCGACCAGGGGAGATCTTTGAGAATTTTTTTAAAATTTTTTTTTTTGACGGAACAAGTAAATGTTAATTTGCTACATTTTCGATCAAATTATATTTCATCAGTGTTATGTAAGATAATAAATATAACGTAAAACATAGTTACGCGTCACCATTGCTTTCCGGTAGGAATATAGCATGTTGACTGTACTGGTACTGCCAGTATCATAAAAATGTTGGGTATTATATTAGTATATTTTTTATATAAGTAACTAAAAACTTTGTTTTTTGTTGGCAAAGGAACGCTTAATCAAATTGTTTAAAAGTTTAGTAGAAATTAATAATTAAATGTAAACGTGGTATTTTGCAATTATTTTCATTCAGTTCACATTGTTTAACTAGGTCGTCATTTAGTTGAGCGTGTTATGACCAGCGGCAAAATGTCGAGTACTTTTAGTTATCGGAATGGTAGCCGTAATGTAATGTGATCGTTTTATTTACCACGTATGTTATTGTAGCAGTTGTAATCATTTCCTGTGGGAAACTTATTGTAACTTGTAATCATAAAATTTAATTTATAGAAAATAGCGGAGGGCGTAAAATACCACCCTGCGGTACACCAGCAAACAGACTTCTCTATCTTACATATTACGGCTAACTGACACCGACCGCTGACTACCACGAAGTTAAGACGAGAACTAATCAAAAGCAAGGTAAATATTTTTAGATGTTTATGAATGGTAAGAAGAAAATCGTGGTCTACCATATTAAACGCGTTGGAGAAATCGCTTAAAGAACAATGGTGACCAACTTACCTTGCGTACCCTTGCGAATGTCTTCTACTTTGAGGAAACCGGTGGCAGTGCTGTCGGGCGAACATCAGACTAAAGTGGAAAGAGGTCATTCGAGAAAATAAAAGATGACACTTGTTTATGTGCCGTAGCTTCAATAACTTTTAAAAGGAATTAGAAAGGTATGATAAAACTAGACCGGTAATTATTTGATAGCAGAGGAGTGCGTTTTGGAAGAGGCGTTACTAACGCTTGACGCTGAATAAGAGGAAAAGTGCCACGAGGGAGAGCTAAATTAACAACGTGAGTGATGATGGGAAGAATATTTTCCATGACAGTGAATATCATGTCTCTACCAACGTCGTCGCAGCCCATCGCTTTGGATTTAATAGACCATAATTATCTCACGGATATCATCTTCACAAGATGCAGAAAAAGAAAACATTAGGAGACTGAACTATGTTCGTTAGATTTTCACGTGGAGCGAATGACTTGCCCAAACCAAGTGAGTGAAGAAAATTCTTGGGAGTGGTAGAGCAATTATTATGAAATGGGCTAGCTCGACCGGGGAAGTACCACCCTCTCACAGAATATCGACGTGAAGCAGCAATGCGTTTCGTTCGGTGAGTGAGAGATCCGGAAGCCCAACTCCTTCCCTATCCCGTCTTTCCCCCTCCTTCTTTCCCTTGCCGTCCTCCTTCCTTTCCTCCAACTTCCTTGGTGGACAACGCATTGGTAGCACTCCTGGTGTTACTGATGTTCATAGGCGGCGGTGACCCCTTTCCATTAGGGGACCCGCTTGCTTGTTTGTCTACTGTATGACACAAAAAAAACCTTAAGTTGGCCGAAAATACTGAGTTAAAATATTTTTGCTTAGCTTTTCTTACCATCATCTTACAATTTTTTTAGCATTATTGTACGACTGCCTGTTCGACAGTGAATTCTCACAATAGTAAACACAAATTGCGCGATCTCGTCGAGTCATAGCCAGACGTATATTTTTACAAATCCAGGGTGGTCGCTTAACAGCTCTGAAGGGCGCATGGCCGTCAAATAACTCTAGAACTATTGTACGTATTAGGTAAGAGATTTTGTTTTCAATTGTTTTTGCATTATGCACTATAAAAAATTAAGCAGGACTTTTTAGTTTATTTTTATTACTTAATTTCAGAAAATTTTCGCATTTTGGGTTTGGGTTTAGGTAGTCGTAACTTATACTGTAGGCTTCAAAGGCAGAACAGAACAGAAGAAAAGAGGTTTGGTTTAAGCCAGCAAGGTGATGCGTTGGTAGTGATCCCACCTTCGCCAGAGGGCACGTGTTCGATTCCCGCTCGGAGCAAACATTTATGTGATGGCTTTTTTTTTATGTCAAACAGTAGACAAACAAGCAAGCGGGCCACCTGATGGAAAGCGGTCACCGCCGCAACACCAGGACATCAGCAACACCAGGAGCGCTACCAATGCGATGTCCACCAAGGAGGTTGGAGGAAAGGAAGGAGGAAGAGAAGGGAAAGAAGGAGGGGGAAAGAGGGAATAGGGAAGGAGTTGTGTTTCCGGATCTCTCACTCACCGAACGAAATGCATTGCTGCTTCACGCCGATATTCTGTGCGAAGGTGTACTTCCCCGGTCGAGCTAGCCCATTTTATAATAATTGCTCTACCACTCCAAAACTGCTTTTGTGTTTGTTCTCGAGTATGGGTGTATTATATATATTTTATGTATTTATCTGGTACTCAGAACACAAGAAGGTTAAGCCTAGCTTACTTTGGGACTAGGTGGCGCTGTGTGAATTGTGTAATTTTTTTTATTTTTTTATATTTTTATTTTTTATATATGCGGACAATTCATACAGATTGAGCTAGCCCCAAAGTAAGTTCGAAACTTGTGTTATGGGATACTAACTCAACGATATTATATTTTATAACAAATACATATCGCACGTTTAATCGCAAAGAGAAATAGTTCAAAATTACCGTTTGTTGGGAATGAGCTGTTAAAGTTTTGCACTTTTAAGAGTTGAAGTTTGTTTAGGTCTAGTTCAATATAAATAGGTATTTTAAGAAGATAAATGGTTTTAAATTTAAGTTTAATGTTATAGTATTTATGGGACATCTCTAAATCACCAAGTTTATTTATTTATAATTAATAAAACCATGATATAAAAAACAGTTCCGAATTATTTCACTTTACAATTAAAATGTAGGATCATTATTCTATTTTTAGTTGTAATAAAACCAAATAATTCAGTTTATTTCTAAAAAAATATTAAATGATGTGAACTAAATAGACTTTAATGCAGTTTAAAATTAAGGAACTGTATATTTTTTTACTATAAACTCAAATGTTGCATTTTATTATAATATTGCACATAATTTTATTATTATTTTTAGTAAAAGACAAAAATAGTTTGATTGCTTTTATTCAAATTTAACAATCTTTGTTTAACGGCAGTAAAAAACGAATCATCCTTAAACTATTAATTAACTATCAGTCTAACATCACAAGAAAATCTTCTATTTACTAATATCTATTACTAGTCAGTCGACATTAATTAAATAAACTTCAAACTAGACAATATTCATAATATATTTACCTACATAGAAATGTTTCATCCGAAACAGTATAAAAAATATAAAGTTACTCTACAAAATAAACGACTATTGTATAAAGTATAACAATTACGAAAATTATCCCATTATAGTATTATAAGAATGAGATCCATTCATACAAATAAACTTAGAAACTAATTTATTATTGAATTATAATAATTCGCATAAAATGGTGGGATTAATCCTTTATTGACAAGCTCTTTGAGATCCTTCTTTTTATTTAGGCTTATTGTTTGTTTTTCTGTGTAAGCTCTTTGTAACGAAATTTCAGTAATATTTTTCATCTTCTTTCTTTTATTTCTTACATCTATTTCTTTAAAATTACCCTCCTTATAAGAAGTCTTGTAAAAAATACTAAACGGTTTCTCTTTCTTGGCCATTATTGATTTTATGTCATTCCAATTGACCGTTTGTCCATCTATATTTGTATTGTAATTGTAACCCCATTCTTCCTGTAAAAGCTTAGTATCCAAAAATGCGTCAAAAGTCAGTTCATGTACGGTTATGGCTGGTTTATTTTTCTTAGCGTTTTTTATTATAGCGATATACTGATCCGGGGTGTAAATTGGCCCTGATTTTAAATTCTTTTTAATTTCTTTTTCTATAATGCTGTGCACACTATCTGCCTCATTTTGCGTGTGCCCCAAAAATTTATGTGTTACACTTCTAGTGTTCAAATTTTTAACAGCATATAAGTATAAGGTGGCTATATACTTATTTTTATTCTGCCCACAGCAGTTATCAGAATAAAACGTTATATTTTTTTCAATCATGTTTTCTTGAGCTATATCTATAAGATACATCCAGACACCGGTTCCAATTTCAATTGCTCTTCGTTTTGCATCCGACTCTGTCCAAAAATAACAATGAACTTTGTCATAAGCCGTTTTAGAATCGGTTTTTGTTAATTCCGTTAAAGTTAAGTTGTAGCTATTAAGTTTCGACTTATAATAAAATGATGAGGTATCGCCTCTTGGACATTGCAGTACAGCCTCTAAATCATAAATCGCCACCCTATCCTCTTGCGTGATTTTCATACGATCTTGTTGCTTTTCCATTCTACTTAATGATTTCTCTTCTAAATGTTTATTATATTTCTCTTCTAGTTCTTTCTTTTTGTCATCACTACTGTTACTATAAGATACTATAAGACATTGGTATTTTTTAGGCTTGAAAAAACTCAAATTAAATTCAGATGTAAATATGTTGTACTAAGTAATATAATTTCCTGTTTCTTTTCTATTTTCTTCTTGTTGTAGAACATAATCGTTATATAAATATTTTATTGTTTTTCCACCGTCTATATATTCTTTACTAGAAGTTGCTCTCAAATAGTGTGATTCTATTTTTGGAATTGATTGTATATGCTTCCTAATATCATTCTTCAGTTCAGAATTTATAGTTTTGCGGCTTTGGTGTTTGGCCTCTTAAATCTTCTAGCATAAAACCATAATCATTAATTTTACACTGTACTGTATAAATCATGCGATCAGAAACGTCTAGGGTTGATTTTAAAAAAGTCTTGCATACTCGTATATGAATATTATTAACAAGAAAATAATAGGCCTTGTTAGCGTTTCGTGGTTTTTCCGCATTTGTGTATTTATATTTGGGTGTTACATCCTGCATACACCTACCTACAAAATTTATTTGCTTAGTCAGGTCTCCTAAGTCCCAAAATTGTTTGAATATGTTATACCTTTCTTCAGTATTTATCTTTTCTGTACACTTTAATTTACATTTATCTGTACAGGGAACCTTAAGACAACGACTAGGAATTACTCTGCAAGATTTTGAAGTGGATATATACGATTCACCAGTGTTCCTTAATCTTTTAACTTTATTTCGTTTCCAGTTTGCAGGGTTTCTAGAACGCTTACGGCCTTTTTTATTAATTTGTTTTTTTTTATTACCGTTATCTGAATCTGAAGAGCTATCGTCACTATTAGTCGTGCCAGTTTTGGAATCAAATAAGAAGTTTCTTTTCTTTCCTTGCTCTTTGGACAACTCAAAATTGAAAGTAGGATCGTCGTCGCTTAAGTCTATTTCACTTTCGGCGTTAAAAGTTAATGAAGCAGATTGATTAAATTTGGTAGGTCTAAGTGATCTTAAAGGACTATTGCACATTATTATATTATTTTCTGATCGACATCTATTTATTAAACTAATCATACCGTCGTTTTCGGTTTCTATAACTGTACCGTTTTTGAATTTGTATCCGGCGAAATTTTATTGGAACGGTGAGAAGATGAGGAACTATCAGAATCAGAAGATGAACTACTAGACGAAGAAGAGCTTGAACTTGAAGATGACGTGCTTGATGAAGACGAACTTGAGGTAGATGAGCTTACTGAAGATGACCCGTTCGAAGGTGATATTGTGTTTGTCTGATCAACTTCAGTACGAGTTTCAAAATTTCTAATGTTGATATTTTCATCAGAACAATCATTACTTTCATAATCTGGCACTATGCTTATTTTTACTGGACTTTTCTCTTGTACTTTAGGAGTACAATTATTCATTGTTTTACGGGAACTAATAAAACGGGAGTCAATGTTGTGACTGTAATCATCTAAATTATTATCTGATAAAATTTCATCACAACTGCTTACCGATTTATCAAATTTATCACTTTCGTGTGGTGAATTGTATGTAATATTATTTATGTATGGAGAAACATTTTCTTCATTATTACATTCTACTATGTCGTTATTTATATTATGATGCTCTTCTTGAGTCGGTAAGTAATATTAATTTCGTCATCCATTACGTTTTCTTTTTCTGATAAAGAAGCTGGCTGTACTAGTTGCAAAATTTTTTGAGCTCGCCGAAACGCCATCCTACAATAAAAGTAATGAAATTAAATACAATATAATTATAAATTAAATGTACAATTATTTCATTTATAAAATTTACATAAAATAGAACTGAGTTACAATATTTATTATTGACAATGATAATAAAATTCTTACATATTTTTTTTATAATTTGTGCAGGTAATAAGTAAAATCGTTAAGCATTTTCAAAGCATGCCAAAAATTCTTTCCTAACCCTGCCGCATAAAGCAAAATAACTATGGTAATAAATTTAGTAATAAGGTAATAAAAATCTATTTTATTTAAAAAAAACGGAAATAATATCAAATATTTCAATGAACTTTGATCATTTTAAATCTAAAACTGCAATAACTATAAATTGATTATTAGGTTTGAACTATTATTTAGTATTTAAGAGAAAAAAGTCAACTTGTTCCACAAATGATGTTTAATTTTTAAAATGAAACTGAATTATCTATGACTAATTCATAGAAACCATAGATAAATTTAAAACCAAATCGCAATAAGTCTTAATGGTAGCAAGAAGCAATGCAATATTTTTAATAGTAAAGTGAAATGAATGTAAATATTTCAGTTTGCGATTAAAATAAAACAAGAATTTGTACTCACCTGTTAATATCACAATGCTTTATTCAAGTTTATTTCACTTATACCAAAATTTAATATGAATAATCTCAGAACACTGTCGGCACAAGACTGAATCTATCAGTTTGTTGGTGCGCGCGCGTTAATCAGAAAGAGGAGGGTGATCTACTATCTCGCTCATTTTCATTCAAATCGCGCGGCTGTCAAAATGCTCCTATTTGTACCGTCAGGTTATTACGGATTATGATAAAAACTAAAAATCAGCCATTTTTGACTTATTTCACTTTGCGATTAAACGTGCGATATATAGATCCAAGACCCGAGGCCAATCAGAAAAAGTTTCATTTTTCATCATGACCCGACCGGGGATCGAACCCGGGACCTCCTGGGTGGCGGTCTGGCGTGGTAACCATTACACCACGGAGGTCGTCACCATATATAATAATAATAATATGCAAAAAGACGCATTACTGAATACACTTAATATGGTAGAGCCTCTAGCCATTTACTATGTAACTGGTAGTGGCTTGTAAATGGGCTGGTTCAACCGGGGCAGTACCGTCTCACAGAATATCCACGTGAAATAGTGGTTTCCCCTCCATACCACTAGTGATCATGAGCCAAAAAATACTTTTGTATAAACAATTTAAAAAAATATTTTTTTACTATTCAAAAACTCACCGAATACGCACGTCGCCTCGATCTTGATACTCGGATCATGCTTGAATTGAAAAAAAAAATTGTTTTAAGTGTTAATGTTAATGTTTTAAATCAGTAGGTAGTTTGTGTAGTATAGCGCTGTAGGGGCAACATAGCGTCGTTGTTAAGCTTTTTATTATTATTTACTAGCTGACCCGGCAAACTTTGTTCCGCATAAGAGGCACGGGATAAAAAGTATCCTACATCCTTCTCCCGGTTCTAAGCTACCTTTCCACCAATTTTCAGCCAAATAAATCGCTTCAGCCGTTCTTGAGTTATAAATGGTGTAACTAACACGACTTTCTTTTATAAATATGTATAGATTTGTACTATTCGATACTTAGGCTGGTTTTACAGTCGCGCTGACCGCACGCTGACCAACGAGGTATATGTATGTCGATGGCGCTGACAGCAAAATGCATGGACCGTCAGCGCTGATAACTACGAGTTATTCAAAAACGCTTCCTAGAAGTTCAACAATATTTTTACGCGGCGTCCACGTGTGCGTTGTCGATTAGTCCATAAAGTTTGATTTGTTAAGAACGAAAATTTTCAGTCTACCGCCGCGAGGCCCCCACGTCATCAAAACGCGCCGTCATACTGGTACAGTCGACAAATGAAAGAGGTATCCAAGGCCGAGATTTGATTCAAGATTTCTAAATTTTGCATGAATTGATTCAACTCCTATTTATTATTAATTATTGTTTATTCATCAATAGTATTCAAATTGTACTGTGTAATCACAAAGTTTAAAAATAATGTATTTATTGGAATGAAATCTTTAATCTTAATTTCTTTCTCTAATCTGGTTTCCTCTTCCGTTTGTTGACTGTATTAAAAGGCCTATAAGACTTTTATTTGAAGTACTTACCGATATATTAGGCGCAGCGGTATTACCATTATTTTCTTCAACGAGTGGTGAACTCTTCTCCAACCCCCAAAATGAACCAAAATCACCAATATCAATATCACTTTCACTTTTTATGGAAGCTGCCAAAGCGTCTTGTGAGCGGTATTCCGTTGCTGAAATTTGACGTGAAGTAGAAGGCTGACTCGGTAACGCTGCAGTTGATTGAAGCGAGGAATCAGCTGCTCGCTGGGTATTCCTGGGCGTCGTGGACTCTGCGGTTGCCGCAGGCGAATCTTCGATCTTGCGGGCGAGACGTAGCATATCATCAAACGATTTAATATTCTCCCGTCTCAAATGCTCACGGATACGCGAATCCAGTAAGCCATAAATCATATCGATCTGGACTTCGTGCGACAGATCCCCTGGTCGTATCCTCGAAAGATGCTCTCTGGCGGTCTTGACGAATGTGTTCGTATTCTCGCCGCCTTGTTTTAGCTCATAAAATTGAGTATACACTTTATAGCCGAAGGCGCGGCACATCTCCAGTATGACATCTTCCCAATAGTTTATCTTATGCTGGACAGTTCTCCACCATTTGGCTGCCGAGCCCGTCAACAATTTCTGCACACTCCGTATAGCATTGGTGTTCGATATTTTGTAAAGATTTTTGTAATTTTTAATGTCGCGGATAAATTCATGGATGGATTCGTTGCAGTCATCGTTAGAGAATCGAAAGCAGCATTCGTTGAAATCACTATTGCATGGAGCCGTTGAAGGGCCCGCAGAGTCTTGATGTGTCATAGTGCTCTCGGGTAGTTCGTAAGGTACAGAAAGATTCTTGTTGGGCGTTGACCACTGCGACATTGTCCGATTGTTGTTGATTTTGATCTCTTCCAGCGCACTACAACAACAACAAAATAATTGTAAATGAAAAATTATCTAAAAATATAAATAATCTATTCACAGAGAACAATCACATAGTTTGCCCTAAGTGGGAATCGAACCTGCACCCTCTGGCTGGTGCCGAAGGTAGGATCACTAAGCACCAACGGGCTGTCAATTAGTTTTATAGTGCTACCAACATCATTATGAACGTGAGTAACGTTTGTGGGAGGGCGTTACTGTAGCATATTTTCATCATACATTTTGTCAAAGGCGAACTGTCAAAAAGTGTCATACAATATGAACGGGAGTTGTAGTTATAATTTCGGCCACGTTCATAAAGATGTCTGTAGATCTGTAAAGGTCCAAAGTGACTTCGTGGTTTCTAAGTATGTTTTTTATATATTAGGAGAGTGGCAACAGTGCCGCCGTACAGTAAACATTGCCTCCGCGGTAAAATTGGAATAAAATTAAAAAACAAGTGGAATAAATGTAAAGTGTAATAATAAATATTCAAAATAAACGTGTAAATATAAACCAAGTGTTGTAATAAATGAAAATTATACCTAAACCATTTTAGTTCATCAATTTACAAAACGATAACCTCAAATTAATTACCAATACCGTAATTATATTCTGTTTAATCAAGTCCGTGAAAATATATTTTTTATACGCTCAGAAATTTCCAACGCAATAGATAACATAAGAGCCGAACTAAACCATCGCACAGAAGTTTTTTTATCAACAGAACAAAAACTAATACAAATTAAAGTAAAAACGATTGATGACCAAATAAAGAAATTGGAAAATGAACTGAAAACTCTACTAAGTATGTACATCAAGAAATGAACCCAATAGTGGCAAAACTACTACAGAGAATTTCCCTTTAAATAGCATAAAAAACAGTTACTAACTTGTTCTCCAGGGTTTAGAAGAATTTAACAGAGAATACGAAGACGAAACGCAAGATCGTGTCACTCAAATAATATATGACATAACAGGAGTTAATCTTGAAGGATACATTTAAGAAATACGCCGTATAGGTAAACGAGGTCCTGGACGGCAAAGACCTCTAGAAATTGAACTTATTAGTAAGCGGATGATAAGGCACACACTTCGACATAGCAAATATTTCAGAGATTCCGGTTCCGCAATAACAGAATACCTTAACAAAAATTAAATTTCTAAACGAAGGGAACTACGAAATATTCTGAAAGAAGCGCGAGCTGATGACACGCAGTAATCAGAAATAATAAACTATATATAAACGGTAAGGAATACCTCAACCCACCAACAAGTACAGAAAAAAATATCACACCAATTACAGAAATAGACGATCAAAACAACAACACTGAAAAGAACAAAAATACAAGACAGAGCGAAAATTTTTATAAAATCAACTAACAACCCTTTCGAAAATGAAGTTAATATACTGTTACAAAACACAAGAGTCTAAAAAATAAGTTGCCAATAGTAGAAAATCTCTTACAAGAATTAAACATCCACGCGGCTTGCATTACAGAAACTTGGATAACATCAGATCAAAAAGACCTATTTCATATTGAAAATCACACTCTTTGAGAAGGATTTTACCGCAGTCAACGAAGGGGAGGAGGTGTAGAGTAGTAGGATATTGGGCTTCCTATCCCACTTACCGATAGGAAGTATTCAGACGCACAAACCCATCTCGTTCTGTCGGCGTTCGCCTCCATCACGATGGGTTAGTGCATCTGAACACTTCCTATCGGCAAGTGGGATCGGAAACCCAATATCCTAAAAATTAACGTACCCTATTGAATCGACCGTTGCAGATGGTTGAAAGCAAAAAATCAGATCAGATATACTCATGTCTTACGCAGAAGTGACTTATACATTAGGTTGGCGCGTGAACCCAAAGTGGTTTTTGAAGTCCGATTCGGTCTCGTAACAATTTGTATTTTTCCGTTGGACGGGTGTTATATATATTGCTAGAGGACCACATCCCATTTTGGTCGGCGAGTCCAGTTTAATTTTTTTATTCACTCGCTAACTAACCAATCGATGATTGTAACAAATGGAACATTTACATTCAGTTTATATATAAGTGTGTATTTCACATATTATAATCAGTTTTGTCTAGTAGTCATAAAGAGTTAGGTTGCAATGAAATTTATTAAACAACCTCAATCACTTCGCTTTGAAAATATGTGTTTAGAACCAAAAAGTAAAATACGTCGTCATGGAAAACTACTACCTAACACTGTGAGATGTGTCATATGTGGCCCGTCTAACTGTGGTAAAACAAATTTGATTATAGGATTGCTTTTACATGAGAATGGATTAAGCTTTAGGAACGTCTATATTTACTCAAAAACGCTTCATCAACAGAAATATATATTTTTAGAAAAAGTTTTAAATTCGGTACCAGGTATCTCATTTTCGAAATATAATGACAAAGAAGAAGTGATTAATCCTCAAGATGCGGAATGTGATTCAATAATAATCTTTGACGACGTAGCATGCGAGAAACAAAATAGCATGCGTGACTACTTTGCAATGGGCAGACATAAAAATATAGATTGCTTTTACTTAAATCAAACTTATACTAAGATACCAAAACAACTTATTAGAGATAATGCCAATCTAATAATACTTTTTAAACAAGATGAAATAAATATGCGTCATGTGTATGATGAGCATGTAAATACAGATATGACCTGGAATCAATTCCGTGAAATGTGTACAAGAATTTGGTGTGAGCCTTACAGTTACTTAGTTATAGACAAGGACTGTAAAAAAAATGAAGGCTGCTATAGGAATAAATTCGACACTTTTGTTGTCTTTGATTAATGATCATATAAATACTTTTGTATTTTAAATTCAGCATTACTTATTCATTTAACATTGAAGCTACAAGGTGTGAAAACAGTTGTGAAATGGAGCAAACATTAAAAAAACAAATTGTTGAAGCTGCACAGGCAGTAAAAAGAAAGGTGAAAAAATTACGTGACAAAGAAATAGAAAATAAAAATGTACTGGAGACAGTCTTTAAGCCGGTCACTGGTCCTCTTACCGAAATAATTAATGCAAAAAAGAAAAAATACAGTGCAGAAACATACATAGATAAAGATGAATACGATACGCCAACAACTAAAACTTTAACAAAACGTATATCAGACATAAAAGACGAATCAGATTTTTTTAGAAAATCTGAAAAACATAATAATAAAGACATTGAAGAAAGTGATAATTCTGGTACTCGAGAGGGCAGTGATGGTGACAGCGATCATATTGATACAGATGATAGTAATGATGCTAGTTATCATTCGTTAAACACTCCAAATAATGATATTTCGTCTTGGTCGTTAAGCAGTGAAGTGCACAAAAATGTTCCATTTGGGATTAGACATGAACGGGGTAAGCTGATGTTAGGCTCTGTTCGCGTTACGTTTAATGATGATTTTATCACAGTAGGTGTACAGAAACATGTTACTACACCTGGACTAAGAGAATTATTGTGTAGCAAAAATCCTGACCCAACAATAGTTACACGAAATGATCTTCGTAATTATAAATCTTTGATGATATATACTAATGCTCATAGACGAGATTTCGATGAAAGAAAGCCGATCAAAAGTAATAAAGGTAAAAAATATTTACAAATTATTAAACCAATGTTTAAACACTGTAAAGACCCCGAGTTAGCAAAGGATAGCGTTTTAAAAGGAGAAGGTCTTCCGGTGATGAAGAAATGGCGAAAAAATGTAGACCTTATTTATTGGGATGATCCTAATGAATTGGTTGAAAGATTAAAACTGTTGATTGCATCGAAGGAAGCAGGTAACACAGGATTGGACAATGAAATAATTTCAATTATAGAAGAGTTGCGTGAATGTGGACTTATAAGTAAATAAATACGGTATCATAAGTTGCGAGTGTTTCATTCAAATTCCAGCTTGACAATATATCACACCTTCGAAATGAATGTGGATAAATTTGGTCACCATATTCATAAAAGAATGCGTTTTTCAGTATTTTCAAATAATATCGACTTTTCTGAAAATGTACTAGTAAAGTCAGAACACGGTGATTTTAATTTGAAGATGAACACATTACGTGGTGTAAAGTATCCTGTAGCTGCAGATGAAGTTGTAAATAAAGAATACGTTGATAAACTTGCAGAGGAAATGTATACAAAGAAGGATATTGATGAAATATTTGACAAGCACATGCATAAAATTAGAACAGACGTTGAAGTCATGATAAAAGATTTAAAAGTAGAAGTAAAGGAAATTATGGATCAGTGTCTGAAGAGCCATCACTTAGACAAAGACAAAATTTAACAACAGTAATGGGTTCTGTTAAGGAAGAAGTCGTTAATGAATTACATAAAACGGCTCGAAGAAATTTTACACGACGTCCAGTTATTTTAAGGAACATTGATGATTTGTGGCAAGCTGACCTGATTGATTTTAATAATCTTAAATCACACAATAAAGGATATAAATTTATCTTAGTAGTGATTGATTGCTTCTCAAAGTTTGCGTGGACAATGCCATTGAAAACTAAATCAAAGATTGAGGTTACGAATGCTTTTAAATTTTTATTGGAAAAGAGTAATCGTCATCCTAACAATTTACAAACTGACATGGGAACAGAATTTTATAATGACCTGTTTAAAAAGTTGATGGGTGATTTCAAAATAAATCATTATTCTACATTTTCTACAAAAAAAGCTTCAATAGTAGAGAGACTGATAAAAACATTGAAAACAAAGCTGTTTAAAATTCTTAGTTTCAATGGTAGTTATAAGTGGACGGGGAAACCATTAGACGATGTTGTGAATTCCTATAATAACTCGATTCATAGGACTATAAAGTACAAACCCTCTGAAGTTAGTAATTTGAATGAATCAATTGTTATGAAAAATATTTTAAACTCACACAGACGAACCCCTAAAACCAATAAATCTAAATTTAAATTAGGGGACTTTGTACGTATAAGTAAATACAAAAATCTCTTTCAAAAAGGTTACACACCTAATTGGACTAGTGAAATTTTTAAAATAATAAAAGTAAATAATACTAACCCAGAAACATATTTTATTGAAGATCAACGAAAACAGCAAGTTTTAGGTGCCTTTTACAAAGAAGAACTTCAAAGAACTCACCATCCTTCTGTGTATTTAATTGAAAAAGTGATGAAAAAGAAAGGAAATAAACTATACGTGAAATGGTTAGGTTTCAGTGAAAATGATAATAGCTGGATTGATTCAAATACTATTGTAAAGTAAATATATAAGACAGTATAATAAAAAATATATCATTTCATTATTAGTAATGCGGGGAGGCGGACTAGTTAACACTATAATAAATAACCTACCATTCGAAGCCCATTTACCAGGATATCAGTATTGTGGTCCTGGAACAAGACTACGTGAACGCCTATTGCGAGGGGATAGAGGAATTAACAAACTAGACGAGGCTTGTATGCATCACGATATCGCCTACTCCAAGTACACAGATTTAGCGAATCGTCATAAAGCGGATACAATACTATTAAACATGGCAAATAGTCGTGTTCGATCTAAAGATGCTGGCAAGGGTGAAAAACTAGCCTCTTGGTTAGTAAGTAAAGTTATGAAAGCAAAATTAAAGACTGGATCAGGTGTAAAGACATTCAGATCCCTAGTATCAGGAATTCGTTCTCGAATTAAGAAACAAAAACGAAATAAAAACAGCAAAGCAATTATTAAACATGCTTACTTAGCTGCAAAAAAAATGTTTCCCAAAAATGGTAAGATTCCCTTACCACGTGTTATACCACTACCTAAATCAGGTGGAGTTTTACCATTGATACCAATATTTGCTGGACTGTCTGCATTAGGCGCACTGGCTGGAGGTGCCGCAGGTATTGCTAAAACAGTGGACGAGTACAAAACAGCTCGAAAAAATTTACAAGAATCTCAGCGTCATAATCAAGTAATGGAATCTATTGCTTTAGGTAAAGGATTGTATATTAAACCATATAAAAAAGGAAACGGTTTGTTTGTAAACAATTCAAAAAACTAGTCACGAAGCTACCCCATCGAGCGCTTACTAATATAGATATCCTAAAATTCTCTAAAAGAATACCATATTTTCGAGGAGTTTTTATGAAAGACAAATTACCAAAAAAACCTAGACGTATCGAATGTGGTATCGTTAATTTAGACAATTCTATGAATGAAGGTACGCATTGGGTGGCTTACGTGAAAATCAAAAACCATTGTGAATATTTTGACAGCTTTGGTGACTTAAAACCTCCAAAGGAAATAGTGAATTATTTTAAAAATTATAATATTTTGTACAATTACACAAGATATCAAAAATTTTATACTGTCAATTGTGGTCATTTATGTTTATCTTACTTAATAGATTATTGGAATAAATATGTATAAAATAAATATTTTTCTTTAATTTACTTCATTTACACAATGTCATTCACACTGTCCATTACTGGTAACTCATCTATTCTGTCTTCAACACATTCCCCAACATTACAACTTGATGGTGATTATGAGTGTGCATTGTTATATTTATCTACTTTCAATTCTATTCCAAATATCGACAGCAATAATAATAAGTTTTATTATAGTGAAAATGAAGTAATTGAAATACCAGAGGGCGCTTATGAACTTGAAGATATTAATGATTATCTAGTGTCTAAAATAGAAAATACCACTTTAAAACTCTATTGCAACAATAATACACTGAAAACATCTATAATTTGTTCAAAAAATGTAGACTTTGAAAAGGCTAATTCTTTGGGAAAACTAATAGGTTTTAGTGGGCAGATTTTACAAGCAAATAAATTACACGAGTCGCAGTATCCAATCAACATTTTGTCGACGACAGTGGTGCGGGTTGAATGTGATATAGTCACAGGCTCGTATATTAACGGAAAGCCCGCTCATATTATTTACGAATTTGCACCATCGGTGCCTCCTGGTTATAGAATCATAGAAATCCCTAAGAACATTATTTACTTCCCAGTAAGTCAAACAAGTATTAACTGCATACAAATAAGATTACTGGACATAAACAATAACTTAATCAATTTACGTGGTGAAGAAGTACAATTGTACTTACATCTGAAGAAAAAATGATTGACTATAATAAATACTCCACCGCACACACTCAAATCACCAGTCCTGAACGAGCTGTCCATAAAGCAGCAACCATCAAAAAATCAATCAAAAAAGAAAGAAAGAAGAATTTGTCATACGAAAATAAGTTATTCCTGAGAACAATAGGATTGTTAAAATGAATATCTTAGATATATTATCGACTCCTAGTTACGACAATACCATCGACAGCATCGAGTATCATTCATACAAACCGTACGTCACGAGTTTTGGCAGAAATGACGAAATTCGCATACCCATCAATCAGCAAGATTTGTATGTGCTACCATCAGCAAGTACATTATATTTGGAAGGGACTGTTAAAGTCTATAAAGGAGCATCAGATGAAAAAGAGAGAGACAGAGTAAGAAGTGTGCATTTTACCAATAATCCACTGTTATATCTCTTCCAAGATATTCGATACGAGTTAAATGGAGTTGAAATTGATCGAATAAAAAATGCTGGTATTACATCGACAATGAAATCGTTAATTTCTATGAGTAGAAGTGAATCGCGAATATCTAAAGCTTGGGGTTGGGATATTGATGGAACGACAAACAATCAAGGTGGATATTTTTCAGCTTCTATTCCACTTAGTAAAATTCTTGGTTTTGCTGAAGATTACAAAAAAGTTATTGCTAATTGCAAACATGAACTCATACTTTTGAGAAGCAATACCGATTTAAATGCTCTACTATTGAATGATGATGAATTTATTGAAAGTACAGAAATACATAAATTAATATGGCGAGTACCTCATGTTAAAGTTTCTGATAGAGAAAAAATACAACTACTTAGACTTTTAGAGAAAGATCGCGCTATTCAACTAACATTTAGAAACTGGGATCTGTATGAGTATCCCTTGTTACCTCGAACTTCAAAACATACTTGGGCTATCAAAACTTCTTCTCAAATTGAGAAACCCCGATACGTAATCTTAGGGTTACAGAGCCAACGAAAGGACAATAAAACGGCTGATATGTCATATTTTGATCACTGCTACTTACGCAACGTTAAAGTATATTTGAATTCGATTTATTATCCGTATGAAAATTATGACGCAAGCTTTTCTAAGAATGCGTATGCTTTAATATATGAACAATACGCAAAATTTAAACAGTCGTATTACGGGTGTCATTCAGATCAACCGTTACTTTCCGTAGAAGAGTTCAAAAATAAAGGACCACTGTTTATCATAGACTGTTCTAGACAAAATGATAATTTAAAAACGGGAGCTGTAGTAGATGTAAGTGTGGAAATCGAAAGCGAAGCAACTTTACCAGATCAAACAGCTGCTTATTGTCTTATTCTTAACGACTGCATTGTTGAGTATAGACCATTAAGCAACATAGTGAAGAAAGTATGAATTCAAACACTATAATAGTGGATATTCAAGGATTCAAAGATATTCACAATAATTTCATTGTGAAAGAATTGGCTATTGCAACACAAGAGTACACATTAATGTTCCTAGTCAAACCACCCTATAATTTCAATACACTAACAAAAGAAGAAAAAAAGCATGTTAGATGGTTAGAAGCAAATCGCGGAATCTACTGGAGTGAAGGTCATATTGAGTATCACGAATTCAAGCAAATAATTGTTCCTTATTTAACCAACATGAAAATTTTAACTAAAGGACTAGAGAAAACTAAATGGATCAGTGATATGTGCTCCGAATGCTTGGTGATTGATTTAGAAGACGAGGGATGTCCTAATATTTCAAAACTGTCTAAAATTTATTGTAAAGGAAAAGAATTAAACTGTATAAATCATAATAAAATGTGTGCGTTAAAAAATGTAATTTGTGTAAAAAAATGGTATAATGATAAGGTTTTTTAAACATAAATAAAACTTTGATTTATGATATATACTTGGTATTTATTTTTATCCTCAGAAAACATGTATTACAAGTTACTTTACTAATATTACACAACCAGATTCGAATTACAATGCAAAACATCAATTTAACACATACAATAACTTAACACAAACTTAACTTAAATTTAATTTTATTTTAGCAAGATATTTATTTAAATCACAATGAAATGTAAGAAATGATTGATTACAAAAATCGTACCTACAACAACTTAATATCTACAATAATCTACATAGAAACAGAAATCTTAAATTAATATAATATTTTTTATTTACAAGTTAATTAAGTCACATCTAGAATTATTTATTTTAAGAATAATACATAACTAAATAACATGAAATTGAAATTAGTTAAGCTAATTATTTATCTAATACTTACTTAAAAATACAATAACTTAATTACACAAAAATTACAAAATTACACAAAATCATAATACTCTCCGCAAAGTTTTTTAGATATTTTGTTAACTAATGAGTGTGTTTCGCTCATAATATTGTCCACCGGATCACTGACTAAATATTGCGCATTTAACACTATCACTTCATCACTATCTGGTTCTTGCTCTCCGCTAATATCCAGCACCTTTATCTGGATCAGCCGTACACCTCTTTTCTTTTCGTTATTGATGACAAAAGACTGCGAGACTGGATGCTTCCGCTTTTGTGGTTTAGCTCGCAACCTCTTCGCATCGGATTCTCGTGGTTCAGGAATATGCCAGCTTGCAGTGCTTGGCGGTGTAAAACGCTGTGCGCATTGTAAGTATATGTCTTCAGAATCCGGCATGATGAATGATGATCTGAAATAAATTAAAGATAAATTAATATTTATGAAAATATTAGGAATATCTTCATACCTAGGTCAAATAGTATTCAATAGATACTTACAATTTAGTTGACTTCTACTTAGGTGATGTTACCACTCCGACAGCTTGCTGCAAAATGAATGACGGAAACGAACGGTGGAATAGGATGGAGGAAGTAGGTATACGTACAGGCTCAAACGTGTTTCTTCGATGTGTAATAACATTGAATTTTGATCTAAAACACCTGTGCGCGGTAGAATAAAGGATTGATTGTCGTCGGGATTCGCGATAACTTGAAATTTGATCTAATGCGCGGTAAAATAAAGGATTGATCATCGGGATTCGCGATAACTTGAAATTTGATCTAATGCGCGGTAAAGAATTGAGGAAGTAGGTGCCTCATCGAACAGGTTTGAGCTTGTTTGAACTTGCTTGGGTGCGCGATGCGCTTTGTCAACGGAATTTGAACTAAAACACCTGTATGAGTAATTATAAAATAATATTTATTTATTCAATATAACCTTAATATATGTACAAACTAAGATAAGTAAATAGTTACACATTGATTTAATATAGTAATTGTAATAATAAAATTGTTAAGTATTTTTGTTTTTTAATTAATCTAATCTTATTAAGAGTACTTATTATCTATTACAACTTTAATTACAATTAATGGATTTTGGGGTATCCATCTAAGTATAACAATAAAGGAATCATTAAAATGATGTTACAATATAGCTTTATTGCCCCACGCTAAAGTGGATATCTTATCAGACAATATTAAGCGTTTATCATCGTTGCTAGAAAGAGCTACTTTATTTATACTCTGAGTGAATATTTCATGTTTTATTGACTTAAACAATAAATTTTTTTTCCGTATGATGTTGCAATTATACAATACATTTTTATAATCATTCAATTTCAAATTTGTGGTAACACATTTTCTTATACCCTTTGCCTTTTTTATGGTTTTGTTTAATGTTTTAATACAATAAAGCTTTGAGCGCAGTCCTACAAATTCTTTAATAATTTTACCCCCCATTTCATCTTTGAAAAGACCTGGAACCTTCTTGTTGATAACGGGTAAATTATATTCATTATCAGAATCATAATTGCTGGTATCAAAATATTTCAAAAAGTGTAATTTAACATCTCTATAAAAGTCATATGTATTTACATTATAAACTAAACTATCTGTGTCAGTGTAGCACAATTCAATTTGATCACCGTAAAATGGTTTTATTACAGAATAGTGGAAATCATACATGTGACATTTCGACAATTCTAACACAACAAATCCTATATATATCGGTTTATCGAGAATAACACGTGAAGGCTTCATTTGAATTGCCACTAAATCTTCGGAGAATATGGAAGCACTATGAAAATAAGGGCTAGCTACCAATTTTTCAGCACAAGTTACCTTTTTTGTTTTGTTATTATTATCACACCATTTGGTTACCAATTTCACATCTATTCTTTGTTCAGTGTTTTCTAGAGTCTTTCCAAAAATACTATTGTTTAACAATTTGAAAAAATCTTGTTCAAACGCAGATTCTGCTTTTTGACGTAACTGAGTGTTAAGATCAATATATTGCTTTAAATAACAGCTTTGCTTGAAAACAATAGCACGATGGATCCTTCTCAGTATCAATCCGTGCTGTAAGCATTTTTTTAAATTTACATAATGAATAACGTAATGGTATTTATCGTATAAATTCGGTATAAGTTTTTTTATTTTTACCACCGGGTGGTAAGCATTTTTCGGGACAAAATGGAAAGTCATTATGCTCAGTATGTAATATAGCAGGGTATATTAAATCTACTTCAAGAATATATCCGTTTTCCGCGGTATCGCTAATGTCCTTCACGTTCAATTGCAATTCGTCAATTTCTTGATTATTCATAAATCTAAAATCACAAAACGGCAATGGTTGACACATACTGTAACCGTATAAATTGTTACTGTCTAAATACATAATAAATGAATTTGGTTGGGATGGATCGTAAGATTCTAAATATTTATGATTAGCCTTGGCATGTCTTTTAGAACACATACAAACACCACCCCTGAGACCTTTTTGTATCATCCTATATATTTCAATATCGCTGATCAATTCTAATTTAACTTTTGTTTTTAAAAGCATTGCATCGAAGGATAGACTCGGTGCTGTAAGATAAAACGCGGGATCTAGATTATAATAACGTTTACATGTTTTTCTAAAACTTTCAAATATATCTGCAAGCAACAAAACGTCTGTTTTCAGATACAAATCTGTATACATTCCCATATTTTGAATATTGAACACTGCCCAAACAGACTGAGCATGTTCATAATCCTTATCAGTGATTGCTTCGTTAGTCAATGAGTTAAAGAAATTATTTTTAGAAGGTAAACACGTATCTGCATAACATCTCCAATGAGACATGTAATCGTACGGATACACTCCTTTACGTGTAAGCAGATTAAATTGTTTTTTATCGGGAAAGTAAGATTTTAATTGATTAAACTCCTGTTTTTTCATAGTACTAGCCAGTTTGTCTAAACTAGTTCCTAAAAACCTGAATGAATCTACAAACCGAATCTGCATACTTTCCTCAGTAGTTATAGGAATAAATTTTGTGAAAGAAATGTAGTTTTCTTTTGTTTTAGGTATCACTTTAATAGGTCCGGGAGCTGTACTTAATTCTTTTATAAAAAGATGACAGTCATATCCAGATAAATTATGAAAAAATACCGGTAAAAACGTTGGCAGTTTGTATTGTAAATTGCAAATATTATGAGCTGCGCCGCGATATTTACCAGTCACGTGACAATGGTCCCGAACTCTGTCGCCGAACAAAAAGTGATCACATATATGACATGTCACTGCGTTTTCGAAATCGTAAACATCGTCATCTGTATAAATCATGGGAGCTTTATTTTTCAAAATTTTATGAATGTTATGTGCATCTTTATATATTGACTTTATGAAATTAGCAACACAATCCAAGCCGCGATAAGAAACGTAACGATTGTAGCTTTCGTCTAACGTACACGTAATATGATAGGCGTAGGCCACAGGCACATGTCGCTGTCGCGTCACAGTGTTCGCTTTAGATGGATCAGGGTCACAAGATTCGTACCTTTCTAACATTGTTTCAAAGTCTGCGTATATTACGAAAGGTACCATCTGCTTTCTTTGATAATTTTCAAATTGAATAAACGAGCCTTTTGGAGGTAATTCAGTAGCAATACCACCACAGCTATGAGAACTAAGATCATCGCTTGAATTAAAAAACATTAAACACGCGTTACATAAGTGCAGCTTACTATGATGCTTCGTTATTTGTTTTTTAACAAGACGAGGCAAATCTTTAATGAGACAGTAATGTGATAAATTACCGCTTTCTAAATAAAGTAAATGAATTACTTTTTCCTTCAAGGTTTTCGGTTTGTAAAGAGGTCCTATTACGGTGTTATTTTTTAAACCATAGATATAAATACAAATATCAGGGTTATTTACTTCAAACCGCTCAATATCTGAGAAACCCAATGGGAAAGTTATATCTTCTACATTTAAAACATTACGAAAATCAGGGTATGATGATACTCTTTCAGGATGATGCTTAGCTGGATATAAAGCAGCTACAACTGACCACAGAAAGCAAAAGTCATCATTATTGTGAATATTTATACATGCTTTTTTTGATTTAATCGGAGGCGACAATTCAATAAAACCCGAGCCGCGCAAAGGTTGGTATTTGTTAACATTGACTTCTATATGAGAACTACTCAAGAAAGTCCACCCACTGTCACGGCCCTGGAATTCTTCTATCTTTTTTGTTAATGTGTTTTTGATTTGAGATATTAATAAATTATAATCATAATTCTGATGGATTGTATAGTTTTTAGTGCCAAATGATTTCATCTCTTGATTATCATTTTTAAACATATAAAACAAAGCGAAATATTCAAAATTAATTTTTACACAAATATGTTTCTTAAGAGTTTTGTCTATTAATATCTTGACTTTATCTCGAATATTGTTCAAAAATGTTTCTAGTGCGTAGTTATCATTGATATCTACAATTCTATAAGAAGCAATGCGATTTCGAAATGCCGAATGTATTATCTCAACACCATCGCAAAAATATGAAACATTATTATTTTTGTGCTTAGTACTGCGTAAGTGACCTGTCCAGTGACTGCGCTCAACAGTTAAATTGCAAACTGTGCAAAAAGGCATTTTGAGGATATACCAATATAAAAAATTTAATAATAAAATATTTAATGCAATTAATATTAATATTTAACAAAATATCTTAAATACCTACTTGAATTTATTTTTTTAATATGATTACATAACTAAATAACAGAAATTAATTAAAACTAAACTTTAAGTACTACTACTAAGTAAAAAAATCAATAGTGAGACAGACAACAAATGTGAACATGAATAAAAATGAAAAAAATAATTAATTTTTATCACTAAAATATACGGGCTCCGAGTCATTAAAGAGCTCGTGAGCCCGTAACATAAACGCCTGCAGCGCGTCCCACTGCGGCGTTTCTCTGTCTAATTGAACTTTTAACGTGACGGACGCCTTCTTCCACCGCTGGTCCGCAGGCGTCGAAAGGATGTCTGCTTTGTGGTAGACTTTTACATCCAGGTAAAACTCCCCTGAGATGTCTACCGTCCGCTTTACCTTCCCGTTCGCCACGTTGCTCACCAGGGTATTTGGGAGGTCCGTCTTGGTTGGTGGGGGACGATGCTCCACATCCCCCTCCAACTGGAACAGGTCTCTCGCACTAGCGTTCCGACTCGTTTTTTTACTGTAAATAAAATAAAGGTTTTATTAATTTACATTAATTATAACACCAGTAAGTATGTATTTAGAGATAAAGGACAGAGACATCTAAGCCTACGTAAATGCTTGTTTGAGCAGCAAACATATATGGGGTTATTGATAAAATTATTAGCTCATGAAAAAATAATTTCCGCAACAGGATTCGAACCTGAGACTATAGTATGTTTCTATAAAATTAAAGACCTTACTGCATTGAAAAAAAACAGCTTGTGTAAATTTTTACTATTATTGTCGATGATAACTGTACAAAAAAAATACCTTATTTTGGATCCGGTCGCGATCGGAGCTTTTTCCGATTTCCGCTTCGGGGTTGCCTTAGGCTTCTTAGCTACCTTGCTCGAGTAATCTGTTTCGTAGTCCGACCTAAAATCATACCAAGAATTAATATTTTTTTAAACTAATCAAAGTAACTTCTAGTTAATCTAATGTATGATACAATAGTGAGACAGACACTAAAATTCAATTAATTTTTCCTTCTTTTGTGGTAATTAGTAGAAGTCAACTGCGGGTTAGCTGGTGTCAGTGTTTTTAAATCATCTGACAACCACTGACTTGATATGTACCTAGACAACAGTCAAGGATGTAACTTTTACTGATACACGAAGAAGTCGATTTTTTAAACCCATCAAAAATGCTGGATGGGATTGTAGTTGCTTGACATGTGATGAAAAATCGTAGGATTTACCCTGACAATGTTATGACCTATCAACCCTAGTGTCCACTCACTGCCAGTTACACAGACTCATGCAACTGATCGTACTGACGGCTAAGGGTGTCTTGGCCACAGCGAGAGGTACACCAGATTGATGAATAATAACTTTATACTCACTTACATGTTGGTTAATAAGTAATTTGGAACGTTGACTTTCAGGTGTTTCACCTTATGAAAGACTGATCAACAACTGTGGATTTTTAATTAAATTAAATCCCTTTTATTAAAAATAAATGCAGTTTCAGCAATATATTTTTTCATTACAAATTGAACCTTAATACATAGCTACAAAGCCGAAGCCGATTTTGAGGGTTCTTGTTATGATTATTTTAGCTAAAAAAATCATTACAAATTGAACCTTAATTACATAGCTACAAAGCCAAAGTTCGGTTCGGTAATGAATAAATTTTAATTCAAGAAAGACTCGTTCCGAATAACGTAGGTTCCGTAGTACATTATTGTTGGAACATTTCTTCAAAATAATGTGTAACAATTCAATATCATTACTTACCATCAAGTGATACACCTCTGGAATATCTTGATGATGAGGATGATGGAGGGTACGCTGGCTCTCACACCAACTGAACTGATACCGCTTGCCGACTGGTATGCTATTTTATTATTTATTCTCTTTATGTTATTATTCATTATATACATTGATGACAAAAATTAAAATAAAACAATATTTCCGAATGTATACTCCGAATAAATGTTTAGTTTTGATTGTTTGTCGACTTTATAAGCGGATCCCCAATTCCTAATAGGTAATATAATTTTACCATTCAACAACAGGAACAGGATGCTGATAAGGTGTAGACTTAGATTTCATGAGAAACAGTTTAGACTAGTTGAAACGTGTATACCCATTAGAATTACTCTTAATCTCGCGTCAGCAATAATACACTAAAGTAGACTTTACATTAATCAACCTTATACCTTAATTTAGCTTTATCTTATATATCGTCTGCATTTCATTTTTTTTTGGACTGTGACTACATAATATAGGTAGGTATATTATGTACTCTGTAGGTGATGAATATAAACACATATAATTAAATTCGTTTTAATTGTGGTACTTATGGATTAAGTTAAGCAATGTTTGTAGCATTCAGATATACCCATAAATATGTTTCCATCCAGGGATTTTTTGTTTCTTTTTACCGATTTACTTGATGGTTAAGATTATAAGACAAAATAAGCTTATATATAATATTTTTTTTATTTTTTACACCTCAATGATAATTTTGGTATTTTTTACACATCAATGATACTTTATTAACAGTGTAAATGTATATTATATTTTACGAGAAGTAAATTATGTTAGTAACGACTATCTTGTGGAAACGGCTCTTTACTCGCTCGCTGCGTATAAGTACAGGGGATTGTGACTCATTTGGTTCATTCATAGACTCGGTAGCGTGTGACATACCTTAGCGTGAGCTGTTAGCTGTATTAAATTAAATTTAAATTTGGAGATCTTCGAGCCAAACTGGCCACAGAAATTGAGAGCATTATCTATCTCTTAATTTTGTGGAACGATCTAAGTCAATTTGACCCAAATTTAAGTTTAATAGAAACAATAATCTAAAATTTAGACGAGGTTCAAGCCAATTTGGTCACAGATGAGAAAGTAAACGTGTGATAAGTTTATCTCAAAGTTTGTGGAAGTTCGTGAGTCAATCTGACCTGAATTTAAAGTTATTGTTTGCAACCACACGCTAATGTCATTAAATGTATGCCGATGATTATGAATGATTGAAATTGAAATTTAGATGTCTTCGAGCCAATCTGGTTATAGGAAAAAAGCTACTTTCAATAGATAGACATGAGTCAATCGGACCTATATTTCAATTTCATTTTCTAAGATATTCTAAAGTTCAGATGTTCTTTGAACCAATCTGGTCATGGAAAAACGCTATTGCTAACTTCTGTGAAAGACATGAGTCTATCTGACCTGGACTTATCATTATTTTATATACTTAGTAGAATAATCAAATGGAATTGTAATTTAGATGTCTTCGAGCCAATCTGGTTATAGAAAAAAAGCAACTTTCTATAGATGGACATGAGTCAATCGGACCTATATTTCAATTTCATTTTCTAAGATATCCTAACGTTCAGATGTTCTTTGAACCAATCTGGTCATGGAAAAACGCTTATTGCTAACTTCTGTGTAAGACATGAGTCTATCTGACCTGAACTTTTACTTTTCATTATTGTATAATGATAAGCAATCCCCGTGCTGGACCTCACAGCATAGGGGGGCGTCCCCCGGGTGGCGGATGGGGGAATGGTCGGTAGCACAGCCTAGCTAGCTACCCGGCTAAGTCCGATGGACTCGCCGACCAACGTAGGTTGTGGTCCTCCAGCAATATGGGGGTTGTGCGGCGGGCAAACACCCTTCCCACGGAAAAATACAAATTGTTACGAGACCGAATCGGACTTCAAAAACCACTTTGGGTTCACGCGCCAACCTAATGTATAAGTCACTTCTGCGTAAGACATGAGTATATCTGATCTGATTTTTTGCTTTCAACCATCTGCAACGGTCGATTCAATAGGGTACGTTAATTTTTAGGATATTGGGTTTCCGATCCCACTTGCCGATAGGAAGTGTTCAGATGCACTAACCCATCGTGATGGAGGCGAACGCCGACAGAACGAGATGGGTTTGTGCGTCTGAATACTTCCTATCGGTAAGTGGGATAGGAAGCCCAATATCCTACTACTGTGTAGCAATCATATTTGTTCGGTGCAATCACACCAAACACATGAGTTGTACGCGCGCCGACACGTGCCTGACAGTATGTCGGTCAAGCGCGGTCACTACTCTTGCTTTTAGTGCATAATTCGCCGTGGTAACAACCGGATGCGCTCATCGAACATATTTATCATTTTAACAATTCATTAACATTTTAACAATTTAGTATTTAGACATTTGTGACAATAAACATTTTACTATCAAAGTGGACATTTCTATCAATCTCCGAATTCCACGTAGTTCAGGCCCCAACATATGGTCCTTCGAGCTACACCTCGCGCGCGTATAAGTAATTCGTGACTTGAGGTGAAAGAACAGTGAACAGTGGTGAACAGTGTGGACGTGGACTTGGTGGAACTTTGGAGCGCGGAAGGGTAACATTGCTCTTTCTAACAATCTGAGCGATCTTCTCATCTCTTCAACAATACAAGTAAGATCGTTCATTTATTTTCTATTCTTATCAGTAACAACATAACAACATGGAGGTGGAAAAGTACACACAAATCATGAAAAATCAGGACGAACTTATGAGTTCGATGGAGAAACTGTTGACAAATTTTAAGAAGGATTCCTTTGCGCGTAGGACTCCGTCTAACATTAAAAGACGCTTGGAAACTCTTGAAGCGTACTGGCAAGATTTTCAAGCGAATCACTACAAACTGAGCGAAATAACAGATAAATCGAGCTATACATATTTTATAGAAAACCATTATGAACAAACGAGCGAATTTTACAGTAACACACATAGCTATTTTGAAAAAATGTTAACAACCGAAACAGAAACACATGAGCAAGCAGGTACAAGTAGGGAAACCAAGAACTTAGATTATGTGGAAACCCCTGCCCGGGATCAAAGTGCGCGGGCAGGTACACAGAAGGAACGTCAAGAAGCGGAACAGCCTAACTCTGTAATTTGCAACATGTTAGGCAAACAAGAAGCAAACTTCAAGGCGTTTAGAAGAACTATGGAAAACATCGACATTGAAACAATTACAGAAAGGTGGGAGTTTGAGGATCCATTAAAATCATTACAGGGTCGCTGGTCTGTAGTGGACAATTTACATTGGGAAATTGTTTATCAATCTAAAGGAGGAAATTTGGATTATGAAGCAAAATTTGATTTTTTTGAACGACAATACAACAAAATGAAAAAAGAAATTAACACCAAAATGTGGTCCATGGTACATCGGGAAAAAACTACTCCACAAATAGACATTCCAATATTCAACGGAAACTTCAACCAATGGGTACCCTTCAAAGATTTATTCGGAGAAGTTATTCACAACAACCCATCACTGTCAAACGCACAAAAGATGCAGTTTTTAAGGGGTAAGGTCCGCGGAGAGGCTGAACGACTAATTCAACACCTTGTCATAAGTTCCGAAAACTATAAGGATAGTTGGGAGATCCTGAATAATCGCTACAACAACAAAAAGCAAATATTTACATCGCATATTAAGCTCGTATTAGGGCTTCCCAACATGCAACAGCAATCTGGACCACACATCAAAAGGTTGCACGACGTAATTGTCGAAACTCTTAATGCCATAAAAAACTTACAAGTAGACATTGCAACATGGGATCCTTTACTTGTTCATTTATTCGACCAAAAACTCGACGCCCAAACACACGACGAGTACATAGCTACTTTAAAAAATTCGCGAGAACTTCCAATTTTAAGTGACTTTTTAAAATTCCTAGAAGGAAAGTTTACCGCGTTAGAGGATTCCCGCAAGAAGACAGACAACATTCAACAAAAATTTACAAATCATAACAAGGAGCATTCTAACAAATGGAATAACACTAACAATTATCAAAATAGGTATCACGATAACAATTATAAACATAAACATAACAATATATTTCCCAAGTCATATCATATTTCGAGTAACATTAAATGCCCACTATGTTCGTATGAACATGGCCTCTATAACTGCAGGAAATTTCTAGAAATGGCAAATGAGCAAAAATTAAAAACAGTTAACAAATTAAAAATATGCGTCAATTGCCTGTTTAGCCATAGTGGAAATCCTTGCATCTCAACAAAAACATGTCGCAAATGTTTCAAAAAACACAGTACCATATTACACGACGCCTGCAACAATAATCAAGATACTGCGCCGTCTACGAGTTCGTCAGGGGGGAATGTGTCCGGAAACTCACATGTATCTCAAGGCAATCACGCTGAAATATTGCTGGCCACATCCGTACTCAAAGTTAAAGCAGCTGACGGGACTTATCATAACTTGCGAGCTTTGGTGGACCAAGGTTCACAAATATCACTAATTACGGAAAAGGCGGCACAACAGTTAGGAATCAAGAGACAAAAATGTAACGGGACAATTTTCGGAGTAGGACAAAAAGAAAACTCTTGCAAAGGACTATCTAACATTGAATGTTCTTCGTTATACACCGATTTTACATTCAACGCTGAAGTGCTGATAATGAACAATTTAATCAAAAATTTGCCGAACAAAACATTTGAAAAACCAGCATGGAAGTTTATATCTAACATTAACTTAGCAGATCCAGATTTTACAAAAGCCGCCCCGTAGATCTACTACTAGGCGCGGATATATACTCCATTATAATCTTGAACGGTATGATCAAAGGCGAGGATATATCCGAACCGATTGCGCAACAAACCCAACTGGGTTGGTTGTTATGTGGTAACGCGAGAACTTATCAATGTAACGTGATAATAAACAATTTAGAGGATATAAAACAGTTTTGGGAAATTGAGGAAATTAGCGAAGACACCAACCTCTCCGTAGAAGATCAAGAATGCATAACTTATTACTCAAACACAACGGTAAGAAAAGAAGATGGTCGGTACGAAGTTCGGCTACCTTTAAAGGAAGATTTAGAGAAGAAGTTGGGATCATCAAAACAAATCGCCATTGCTCAATTTCTTAATTTGGAAAAGAAATTAGAAAGAAACAAACAGCTTGCAATTGATTACAAAGCGTTTCTGTATGAATACGAGAATTTGAATCATATGAAACGTGACACGGGAGATGGTTCAACATTGGAGTGTTATTTACCTCACCATGGTGTTCTTCGTAGCGAGTCAACAACCACGAGCTGTAGAGTCGTGTTCAATGCGTCCGCTAAAACCTCAACGGGTTATAGTTTAAATGACGTAATGTACACCGGATCTAACCTTCAACAAGATTTGCAAACGTTGCTATTAAAATGGAGGAACTATCGATACGCCTTTACTGCTGACATTGAAAAGATGTTTCGGCAGATTTTGGTTAATGAACAAGATAATGTTTACAAAAAATTATTTGGCGGGAATCACCACAGCAATCATTAGAAACATACAAGCTAACAACAGTGACGTACGGCAATAAAGCCGCACCCTTTTTGGCCATGATGACGCATAGGAAGCTGGCTGTAGACGAACGTGAAAAATACCCCGAAGCTTGTAAGGTGCTTGAGTCAGCATTTTACATGGATGATCTAGTTCATGGAGCTCACACCATTGAGCAGGGAAAACAATTGATAACAGATCTTAATTCGTTACTGAATGCTGGCGGAATGAACCTGAGAAAATGGTCATCGAATGAAGAGAAGTTACTGTCCAACATCAAACAGGAGGATAACAAATCAGGAAAAAATATTTTCAATTTCAAAACAGAAAACACCACAAAAACATTAGGATTGGTATGGAATTCAGAAACGGATAATTTTACCTTTCAATGTAAAATATCAAAACAAAACATTAAACCAACAAAACGCAGCTTGTTATCTGAGATTTCAAAGCTATTTGATCCGCTTGGATGGCTAACACCTTTATCTACAAAACTCAAACTACTTTTCCAACAGTTATGGAAGACAAACCTGGGATGGGACGATATAGTGCCAGACAACATTTACAATGAATGGTCTAAATTAGCGATAGACATTCACCTTATCAACGAATTCAACATACCGAGATGGATAGCATGCAAGGCAAATGATGTTATCATACTGCATGGGTTCTGCGACGCCTCGGAAGAGGCCTACGGTTGTGTTGTTTATGCGCAAACACAAGGACATCCAGAACCAATCATAGTGGCGGCAAAGAGCAAACTTGTCCCTAACAAAAAGGCATTATCGCTGCCTAAATTAGAGCTTAGTGGAGCTTTATTACTCGCCAAGTTAACAGAAAAAATAAAACAATCATTAAATCAACACGACACTCAAATTTTTTCCTGGACGGACTCTATGGTGGTGTTAGGCTGGATACAAGGAGAACCCGGCCGTTGGAGACCCTTTGTAGCCAATAGAGTTGAGAAAATTAACAACATAATACCAAAGAACTGCTGGCGTTATGTAAAATCAAGCGAGAACCCCGCAGACATCGCTAGCAGAGGATGTTATGCAACCCAATTAAAGGAAAGCCAGTTATGGTGGCAAGGACCTTCTTGGCTTATAACAATGGAAAACATGCAACAAACAGAACAACCAATATATAACACGGATCTAGAATTGAGATCAAAACATATTAAACAAGTAAACATAATTCAAACCGACCATAGCAACAACATTATAAATGACTTATTACAAAAACATAATTCTATTTCAAAAATCATTCGTATAATTGCATGGATTCAACGCGTATGGAATCCACAGCGTAAGCAGTTACCTACATACATAACGCTACAAGAATTAAATAAAGCAAAATTAACAATTGTGAAATATGTACAAGGTACAAATTATGACGCAGAAATTGAACATTTACGAAAACATGGAATTGCGAAATCAAATAGTAAATTGTTGAGTTTATATCCATTTATCGACAAAGATAATATTTTGAGAGTCGGCGGGAGACTGAAACACGGCAAGCTGAGCATACAAAAGAAACATCCAATAATAGTTCCGTCGGACAGCCGTCTAGCAACACTCCTTATCGAACAATCTCATCTTCAGACGTTTCACGGAGGTCCGAGGATTACATTGACCCACCTGAGACAAACATTCTGGATAACAAGCGGACTCAGGACGGTCAAAAAATATTTATATAATTGCATTATCTGCAGAAAAAACAACCCAATAACACAACAACAGATCATGGGAGACCTCCCAGAAGTGAGGGTTAACCCGGCACCCCCATTCCATCACACCGGAGTTGACTATACGGGCTTCATGGACATTAAAATGAACAAAGGACGAGGGGCTAAAACAACAAAAGGCTACGTTGCCGTCTTTATTTGCATGGTAACGAAAGCTGTTCATTTAGAGTTGGTATCTGAACTGACCAGCTCGGCCTTTATCGCCGCTCTTCGTAGGATGGCTGCGAGACGAGGAGCACCCGCACACATCTACAGCGATAACGGCACCAATTTCCATGGAGCGAATAACATCCTTCAGGAAGAACATCGTCAACTTCAACAGACATTTAATGACAGCTTCATGAAAGAAGTTTCAGAAATGCAGATTACATGGCATTTTAATGCACCTTCATTCCCAAGCAGTGGAGGACTTTGGGAGAGAGCGGTGCGCAGTTTGAAACATCATCTAAAACGTGTAGTTGGAGAACAGAAGCTCACCTTTGAAGAGTTTGCTACCCTTCTAACGCAGCTGGAGGCATGCCTCAATTCGAGACCGCTTTGTGGAGTCTCGGAAAACATCGATGACCTCGAGGTTTTGACACCGGCTCATTTCTTAACAGGAGGAGCTGGGCTAACCATCATAGAAACATCAGAGGATGCCAGGACCAGGTGGCACTTAATAACGAAGATTTTTAATGAAATATGGAAACAGTGGAAAGCGGAATACCTAACACAGCTTGCTGCGCGTAGAAAGTGGACTAAACCTCAACAAAATGTACAAATCGGTGACATAGTAACCATTCACGACGATAATTTGCCAGCGGGAAAATGGGCTCTTGGCAGAGTAGTTAAGACTCATCCCGGCTCCGACGGCTACGTAAGAGTCGTAACATTGAAAACAAAAAATGGAGAGATAAAGAGACCCGTCATCAAATTGTCTCTTTTACCAATACACTCCAACTCCTACAAACAAGAAACAACGCTTAACGCGAACATTGCTGACAAACAAACCAAGCCAACCAAAACACTCAGGAAAAACAAAGGGACGTCTAAACTAGTCTCAGTGGTTATGGCATTACTATACTTTTTAACATTATTCACAAAAACATTTGGAGCCAACACTATCATGGAATTAAATAACAACCAAACATTATATTTCGACCCCGTGGCAAAAATGCAATTGAGTAGAGATAAATGGACCCTTGTGGTGTATTATGACATGTCACCATACTGGGAAGGAAATACAGCATACGAAAAACTACATTATTATTTGGAATCATCGTGCGCAAAATTTGACGGAAAAAATCAATGCAACATGATAATGCAACAACTTAGTCACCGGTACCTAGAATTACAATACTATAACCAGCTGTTGCTAAATCAACATTTTGACGGGCACTCCAGACAGCGCCGGCGCCGCGGGCTTATCAATGGTGTCGGATATCTTGCGAACACGCTATTCGGCGTACTGGATGAACATTTCGCAGAACAGTATACAAAGGACATACAGCTCCTACGGCAAAATCAAGTACACTTATACAAGTTATGGAAAAATCAAACGTCGGTCATCGAAGCAGAGTATAATTTGCTAAAGCGAACGGAAACCATATTCGCAAAACAACATAAAGCCATTAATAAACATTTTACAAACATAGAGAACTCCATGGACTTTATTAAGAAACAAATTAATGAAGATTCACAAACAGAAGATTTTACACTATCCGCATTAACAGCTCAAAACATGCTAGAAACTTTAAAAGATATGCAGGAAGCACTTTTGGACACCGCTATAGATGTATACCAAGGTCACTTTAATGTGAATTTATTGACTCCCTCACAGCTTCAAAAGGAGCTCAGTACTATTTCGGGATTACTATCTGCGGATCTCACGCTTCCCATCCAGAACATTCAACAACAAGTGAGAGATATACACAAGCTATTAAAGGTTCGGGCAAGAATGACGGAAGACTATTTCATATTTGAAATTGTAATTCCTTTAATTAGCAGAGACACTTATGACTTATACAAGGTCATACCTATACCTCAGAGAGCAGGAAGAAGCATGATAAACATAACACCTATTTCTAACCAAATCGCTATTAACTTACAAAAGGATTCTTATCTACCTATATCACAAGAGGATCTTCAAAATTGTCTATTAAGAGACACTTCAACATTTATCTGCAGCTCACAAAGCCCTATATACAAAATGAAAGGCGATCAAGATTTATGCATGAAGAAGGAAGAAAGGCAAAGTCAATGCCAAACAAGCATCGCCGCGTGTCAGAACAAGTGGTACAGTCTGACAAAATTAAACACCTACTTGTACATATGTTGCGCTCAATGTCAAATACGAATGATATGCAAGGATCACGTTACCGCTCGACAGCTGACGCGACCTAGTGTAATAAACATAGACGGCGATTGTATAATAAAAACAGATAATTTTACTGTATTCGCTCACCAGAATCAAAAGAGTATCTTGAATATTACGCCAAATTTAGAAAACGTAATCATAGCTCCAATAAATCATGTCATTAACATCAGCATAGAAAAGTTTAACATAGAAGACAGCTTGAACGACACTGACAAGCATCTGTCTGAAGAAATTGAAAGAAAGATCAAAACACTGAAAGAAGCAGAGTTAGCGGAGCCTGACTTAACAACAGTCTCATACCATGACATACACCATTATGTCTTGATTTATGGGATAATAGGAGTAGCTGCATTATTAGGAGTCATCGTAGTATACCGGCGCGTGCGACGTCGCCGGAACGCATCGGCTCCCGTTGCGGCCGCGACGACACCAGCGGCGGCCGAGGATCAGGACGGGCCGTCTGTGCAGACGCCCCCCCGCCCCCGCCGCTCACACAGCATGCACCACGTTAATGACTACAGTGAGTGTAACAGTGCGCGAGTGCGTAAATTCAATAGCGAAAGTGAGCTAAAAGTCTTAAACCCAGTGTCGACTCCGCGAAAATTAGTGTTCAGTGCGGACTGATTAGGAGACAGAACTCCATATAGATTTTAACATTTTCTCAACTATCATTCATCAAAACACTTTGTCTAACACTATCATTAAATTTAAGACAATGGTATTGTTCATCACCTTGTCGCATCTACTAACCAACATACTTTGTTTGTATCCACCTCATCCACATTTTCCCGCCCGGGAGCATGTTCGGTGCAATCACACCAAACACATGAGTTGTACGCGCGCCGACACGTGCCTGACAGTATGTCGGTCAAGCGCGGTCACTACTCTTGCTTTTAGTGCATAATTCGCCGTAGTAACAACCGGATGCGCTCATCGAACATATTTATCATTTTAACAATTCATTAACATTTTAACAATTTAGTATTTAGACATTTGTGACAATAAACATTTTACTATCAAAGTGGACATTTCTATCAATCTCCGAATTTCACGTAGTTCAGGCCCCAACAATATTTAAAGATCAAGAATACGTGGAAAAGCAGGACATATCAGAACTTTCAGTCGAACATGTAGTGGAGTCTTGTGCAGTAGAACTTAAGCCTAATACCATCAATATAAATATTTATAGGCCTGATCGTGATATAGAAACATTTTTTGAAATTCTTGATAAATTGTTAGATAAAATTAAGACAAAAACTAACAAACATATTGTTATTGCAGGAGATTTTAATATAGATAAGGAGAAAAGTCCAAATAACCACCTCAAACTAATAAATATCATGTTAGAACACGACCTAAAGCAAATTGTTAATACTCCTACTAGAGTTACTAATAATTGCTCATCGTGCATAGATCTCATTTTTACAAATAATAAAACATACAACATCACAATAGAAGACTTGGGCATATCAGACCATAAAGGTATAATCTATAAATTTACGTCAAACACAAATTCACAAAATAGTATAATAAAAAAACAACACTAATAACACACTGAAAACTAATAACGCCGAACTAAAATGTCCAAAATTGGTTGCAAATCATCTAAACGACTATTACATATCAGTCGGTGAGAATTGTAAACAAAATAATACTAACACTATCAATAACAGGACATCACACTGTGTACAAGAGTCAACATTAAATTCTATATACTTACAACCAGTAACTCAGAAAGAGATAAAATCAATAATCAACAAACTTCCCAATAAATATAGTTCTAGAATAGTTTTTTTTTTTTAAATTATTTAAGAATGAATATATAATTCCTACTTAAGAATATTACAATCTAGCGATTGGCTAATTAGTAATTAAATTTTGACCTAAACTTATAAAACGTATTGTCTAAGAATATTGTCCATCGACTTATCTTAGTGTCTATTAATTGAAACACTTTGTTCATGTGTTAAATGTTATTGCACTATCACTAGTATGGTTTTCACTACACTACACTAACTCAAAGGGTTTAGTTCTTTTGAGCCTTCTCACTAGGTCTGTGTTATCGAGAAGCTGGATTCACATGATGTCGAAGTCTTTGTTCATGAGCTTCTGCACACTTTTGAACCACTTTATCTATGAACTCCATTTTAAGATCCCGATGGAGATTGTCATTTGTGAAGTACCAAGGTGCGCTTACAATGCCCCTAAGTACTTTATTTTGGAACCGTTGAATAATTTGTCTATTACTATGTTTGGTACAGCCCCAAAGCTGTGCGCCATACAGCCACACTGGCATGAGGACTTGTTTGTATAATAATAGTTTATTGTGTGTTGACAGGCTGGATTTTCTGCCGAGCAGCCAATACATATCTCTATAGCGTATTTCTAGCTCTTGTCTTTTCTTCTTGACGTGAGCTTTCCAGCGTAGTTTCGCATCTAGGGTCATACCGAGATATTTGGCCGTATTAGAATACGGTATTGGTTGGCTATCTAAATACACTGGATGATAGTGCGGGTTTTTGTTTGTAAAGTCAATGTGGACAGATTTTGATTCATTTAGTTTGATTCGCCATTTTTGAGCCCACTTATGAACTTTTGTTACAGCAACTTGGATTTTACTAACTGCCTCTTCATGTGAATTTCCGACAGACATTATAGCAGTATCATCCGCAAAAGTGGCAATTGTATTATTTTCTAATTCTGGAAAATCACAGGTGTGTAGTACAGAACCGGACCTAAAACACTACCTTGCGGTAATCCAGCTTTTATTTCCTTTAGATCAGAGAAAACATCTTGCCTGATTCTAAACATTCTATTTGAGAGACTTTAGTATAGTCGTAAACTGTTTTGGCAACATTGAATTGAGTTTGTATATTAAACCTTTATGCCAAACTTTATCGAAAGCCTGCGCAACGTTTAAAAATATAGTCGAGCACACTTTCTTTTCTTCCAAAGATTTTTCTATAACGCTCGTTATCCTGTGGATTTGATCTATAGTAGAATGTTTTTCTCTAAAACCAAACTGATGATGTGGTATCAGATTTTTTTATTCTAATATAGGCTTCAATCTTTTTAGAAGTAGTTTTTCAAATAATTTTGATATAATTGGTAACAGGGAGATTGGCTTGTATGAATTCGCATCATGAGGTGGTTTTCCCGGTTTTGCTATCATGATCACTTTAGCTACTTTCCAGACATCATGAACTGTCTTTAATCGGAAAGCAGCATTTATGATGTTTGTTAGTTTGCCCAGGGCTTTGCGTGGGAGATGTAGCAAAATTTCTCCCGGTTTAAGGTCGTATCCTGGAGCTTTTCTTCGATTAATGTTACTTTTAATTTTATTTGCTATTTCTTTTGGCGTGGCGAGTTTTATCATATCTAATTCTTATCGGAGAGTTTCATTAGACGTTAAGACATAATTTCCTTCATTTGGCTGAAATATTTTTTCCAAGTGCTGTGCAAATCTCTTAGCTTTTTGCTCGTTGCTTATTGCCCAATTTCCATTTTCCTCCATTATTGGAGGGATTTGCAAAGTAGGTTTTTCATTTTTTTTGTGGCCTTCCAGAGAGAATAGTTCGTGCTACGGTCATTTGTCTTATGCTCTAAATGCTCTGTGAGGGATTCATCTTTAAAATTCTGTATGGCTGTTCTAAGTACTTTAGTTAACTTGTTTAACTGTTGTTTGTCATATGGACACCTTGTTTGATGCCATTTCCTCCTTTGTCTTTGGGTTACTAGCTCCATTATTTCTCGCGGATATCTATTTCCTTTAGTTTTCCATTTAACGACAGGCGTGTTTTGCCATGCTGCTTGTTGGATGTCAGTTGTGAATTTTTCTACTTCTAAATTTAATTGATCTATGTTACGTAATGGTTCTATTTTCTAAATCAATTTGAAAACTTTCCCAGTCAGTTTTTCCATTTACTAATGTGGGGTTGTTTTCTTTATGTATAGGCTGTTTACTTAAAGTCAGCGTTATAGGTGAATGATCCGAGTATAAATCAAATTCTTCCTTGATACTCATATGATAGTTCGAGATGTTTTTATATATGAAAAAGTCAATTAGATCTGGTATTTTTTGCGGATCAGTGGGCCAATATGTAGGTTTTCCAGTAGATATTGTATCACATTTGCTATCTTTTATGGCACTAAACAATTCTCGTCCCTTTGTGGTTGTTAATCGGGAACCCCGGGGCATTTAGGTCAATTTTGATTCTGGAATAGATGATATCCCCCTAGTATTATTAAAATTTTGCAATGACGAATTGACTCCAGTACTAACAAAATTAATAAACCAATAGTTCGAGGAATCAACCTTTCCTGATAGACTTAAAATAGGTAAAATCAAACCATGTTTAAAAAAAGGCCATCATGGGATGGACCCCAGTCACTATCGACCAATCGCCCTTCTCCCAACAATATCAAAAGTTTTTGAAAAGCATATAACTAACCGAATATACTCATTTCTAGAAAAGTTTGATATTCTTAATCAAAACCAACACGGATTTAGAGAAAAGCATTCTACAACTTTAGCAGTATTCAACTATATTCAAAAAAGGATAAATTATCTAAGAAATAAAAATTACGCAGTGGGTGTGTTGTTGGACATGTCTAAAGCATTGGACATGGCAAGGCATGACGTTCTGTTGTTGAAGTTGCTTGGCATGGGAATTCGTGGGCCAGTTCATGACTGGATTAGATCTTACCTCAAAAACCGGACGCAGTTTGTACAAATAGAACATATAGATGATAGTAGACGAGTAATCACAACTGTAAAATCTGACACGCGCACCGCAAATTCTTCAATACACCAAGGAAGCGTACTAGGCTGTGTGATAATACTACCAACGCAACACCAGGTTGTCACTATTTAATCATACTTCATACTAATATTATAAATGAGAAAGTGAGTTTGTTTGTTTGTTATTCCTTCACGGCTTGACTAAGCAGCTGATCATTATAAAAAATTGTATACATATTGTCAGGGGTACAGAGCCCAACATAGGCTACTTTTGATCCCGTGAAAGTATGTCATTCTAATGGAAAGATATTTTTTCTAGTGGCGCTGCAATTGTGATGTCGGCCAATAGATGGCACCACAATCGCGCTATGGGTTATTTTGTTGTCAAACTAGATTCTATAATAAATTTAAACGCGAGCGAAGCCGCAGGGAAAAACTAGTAGTTCATATTTTAAAAATACTTACAATCACGGTCAGCCCTCATCGGCTTTAACAAGTCAAACGTAATAGATTAGACCGGTATCATTATCAAAGTGTTATCTAATTACTATCAATAGGTACTTATCTTCATAATTCTAATGTATCTAAATTAAAACTTTGTTTCGTCCGTGTCCGGTATTGCAAGCGTCTATAGGCTACGGTGACGGCTTACCATCAGATTACTTATTCTATGCCATCAGGCCGGACGTATGCTTGTTTGCCAACTTTGTAGTATAAAAAAAGATACAATTTACATTAAAAAGTATTAATTAAAAAATAAAGTCTGGAAAAGCTGATTGTGGTTGGGTAACGCCGAAGGCAAAATATCGCGCGGTCGTTCACCAACAAGATTGACCGATCAAGTGAAAGACTCGTTGTCGACAAAATTCTACACGGTCGTAAGAGATGCGCTCTAGAGAGAAGCCAGTGGAGGCAGATCATCCGCTCCAGATGCAACCCTGATGCTGACCACGATCCTCAGACATGAGGGACCGACTCCAGAGAGAGAATAACAATATAAGAAAAAAAGGGAGTGCCGGCAGAAGTGATGTCCCCTCCATCCGTTTTATTTTATTCCGTTTCTTTTTATTTTATTTTTTTACCCATCTAAAGAAAGTGCCAAGCGTCGCTAAAGAAGTTTTCACTTCAAAAAAATATTCAATAGATGGTGCTGTGCAGTTTCTGCTGTTTCTGAATCGCGCTATTTTCTACGATCAGGGGGCCAACCATAAGCCCGGTTTACATTTTGAGAAGTAACAAGTGAGAAGTGACAAATGAGAAGTGAAACAACTGACAACTGAGAAGTGACAAATAACAAGGTAGGTGTTTACACACCTGACAAGTAGAATGCTAAGCAGCTTCAAATGCGTTTAGTTCACGTTGTTTCGAACCGCATAGGGGTCTTCACTTCTAGCAAGCAAGGAATATTTTAATTATAATACGCTCTGACTAGAGAATTTCCAAAAGCTTTTTCATTATTTAGGCATTGGCGATATCCAAAAATAATTGAGAATTTCTTCCAAAACAATTTCCGCTCCTAATTTACCAAAAACAAAAAGCGAGAAGGGCGAGAGCGGGAGGGCGCGGGGTGCGGTGGGCGAGTGAGGGGAAGGCGGGGGTAGCGCGGGGCAGAGTTACTTGTCAGGAAATAGAACCGGCTTTTTTCACTTGTCAGTTCTCACTTCTCATTTGTCACTTGTCAGTACCCATTCACACGCAAAAGCACTTGTCACTTGTTTTACTTCTCATTTGTCACTTCTCACTTGTTACTTCTCAAAATGTAAACCGAACTATAAGCTTTTGTAAAACAATCTTATTTCAAGATTGTTTTACAAAAGCTTATGGTTGGCCCCCTGGATCTGACGATCTGACGCGAGTTTAACATTTTTTCCCCAACTAAAAAAGTGCCAAGCGCCGCTAAAGTTTTCACTTCAAAAAAAAACAATGACTATATTAATGTTGTCCCAACTTACGCTATATTTACTCGCATAATATTTCATGCTAGTCCGACAACACCAACAAACTTCAACTCATTTCTCTTGCATTTTGTATCTCGAGTAAATTAGGCCTCTTTTACGATGACCCTCTAATTCTTTATTAAGGAACCAATCAGTTTGGGGTCCAATAATAGCCATCCAATTGAATTTTTGGTTAAAGTGAGTGTTAATAACCATTATTGGGTTAACTAAGGGTTAACTTCATCCCATCTTGGGTTCATTACCTTTGGATAATTTTGACTGGTTTAATCGAATATAAAATTTACTCTTTTTGAGTTTGGTCTTACGAGACGGCACCGCGGCCAGCGGCCTCTTTATCGTTAGTGATTGATTAAGTTATGTCTTATTCTACATATTTAGGACTTGACGATAGGGATATTTAGAATGACATTCTGCGTTTAGTACTTAATTTCTGTATGTACCTGGATCTGTATTTAAAAAAATATTTTATAAAATGTATAGTTAAATGACAAAAAAGGCCGTACGTAACTGGTTTTCTTTCACCATTTCTTTTACCAGTGGTCATTTTGCTTTTCTTTCCGAAATGGTAGTAGTTTATAGAGTAGATTAATTGCATAAATAATAATTAGTCAAAGATTACTGTAATAAATTATTTATTAAAGTAATCTTTGACTGATTATGTTTTTTAAGGTGTGTTTTAAAAAGGTGTAAGTACTAATTATGTTTTTTAAAGTGTAAAACAGACTTTGTAAGTGTTTTAAATGATATGATCATCTATCATCATCGTCTCAGTCTTAGACACAAGAAGTAAGGGACCGACTCAAACGGACTACGGACTCCTTGAAGCAGTCAGGATGAGCTATTTCAAGCCGCGACTGCATAGTGACCTCAGAACACAGAAAGAAGAGAAATGTAATAAGACAGTTTTTGTACCGGAACCGATGTCGCCTCTTACACACACAGTTACATTTTAACACATTCATAGAATAATCTCCGACAGTCACACTCACACAAATCGTAAGCCCGTGATTTGCAGTTCGATTACGAACACAGATGTAAGAAGTGTATTATAGTGACGGGCACCTAATGAAAAAGGGCGACAAGCATTATCGATAACTTTACCTCTCGATATTTTACAATAACAATTTATTACGGACTACAACTATGAACTATAATACCTATTTAATTTTAAATACTTAAAAAAGAAAAAAAAAAATTACCAAAGTTTTTAGTTTTTATTTATTTTATTTTTGGAAAATAGTAATTTTTATACAACCAATTAAAAGAAAGAACTTTAAAAAAAATAGTACATAATAACAAGCGATTTTTGAGTTGAAATGAGTTTTTAGGTGAGCTACTTTCCCCTTGAGTTTGATCCAATACTTATGGGACTAGGACACCCTGTACAAGGAATGCACTGTAGTAAAAGTTTCAAATTATTATACTTTCAAAAATTAGAAATACAAAATTATCGATACTAAAATATTCTACTTTTGGCAGCACTACATGGCTTGTGCGACGGCCATTATTACTTTGACAGATCGCGGAAGCTACAAGCGGCGGTACCACGATATTTTCACAACATTGTAATTATCGTTACGTTTGCATTCCATTGTACGTGCATACCGCAAAACATTGAAAAACGCGGATCCAAAACAAGCAATGGACAATATTTTTAACGGAAGTATCGACTATGCCGTATATTGTTTAATGATTTCTATGCCTCAAAAATATTTCGTTAATTTGTCATTTATATAGAAAAATATTAAATAAATGACTTACCTATGATAAGTAACACCACTATTACTTGAATTTACCGTATCACTGCGATTTTTGCACGTAATTAAAGCACAAGCCGGCATTTTTGTTGACATTCACGGACGTGTGTTCGCGGAAGCGTTGTTTTGTGAATGACTTAGAACAATCAAGTTCCTGCACATTTGTGCAGAAAATGGCGTCATGTGCCCCGCCCACAAACCATATCTCTTGTATTCTGATATCTGTGATAGTGACACAGCCCGGACCCTCCATACAACGCGCGTGAAATAATCACCTATTTCTATACTACAAAGGCCAATGTCGTCTGTACACGCGCACACGTATGCGCACACGTATACACATTCGTTCACTAAACGCACACCTTTACGACTGCACCCGCCACGTTACCCGCCTGGGGTTGAGGTAACGCGATTCGGTGCGGGGCGGAGAGTAGCCATTCTCAGGACTGTTTCCGAAGTGGTGTCAGGGTTGAAACACTTATAAAAGTGATAACAGATATAAAAAACAGGGTTAAAACGTCCAAAATAAGTGTTACAGGTATAATTCTGTGACATAAAACTCGGTGGTTATTACTTATTCTATGACAGTGACCTACAGTTTTCTACACACAATAAGTACCGCTCGAGTAGTTAAACTGCTGGGTGGTCGTGCGGTCAAAGCTTCAAGCTTTTGACCATGACCACAGAATAAATAATAGTAATTATTTTTTTCAGATATTTTTCCATTATGTTAGTAACATTTGCACACTTAAAAACCAATGTTAGTAATATTACAATAGAAAGAAATATACCTAATTCAAAATTTTTTTTTTTTAAATTTTAATAATAGCTTCCGTGGCGCAATGGTTACCATGCCTGTCCGCTACCCAGGAGGTCCCGGTTTCGAATCCCGGTCGGGTCATGATGAAAAACGAACTTTTTCATTGGCCTCGGGTCTTGGATGTTTATCTATATATGTATTTGTTATAAAATATAGAATCGTTGAGTTAGTATCCCATAACATAAGCTTCTAACTTACTACAGGCCCGGTGGTCGAGTGGTTGGCAATGGTCACTTTATCACAATGGCCGCGGGTTCGAATCCTGCGCAAGGCAAACATTTGTGTGCATGAACACGTCTGTTTGCCTTGGTCTGGGTGTTTTCTATGTATAATAAGTATTTATTTACAAAAAAAAAGGATTTAAGTATATTTATTAGCAATCTAGTACCCATAGTACAAGCTTAGTTGCTTAGTTTGGGACTAGATGGCGTTGTGTGATTCGTCCAAGAATATTTAGTATTAGTATTATTATTATAAGGCTAGCTCTATCTTTAAAAAAAAACATTTATTATGTAACAAATGTTCTATAACTGCAAGAGCGGTCGTTATATGGTGGTGTGTTGGTCCTGCCACCGGCACCAGATGGCGCGGCGGCGGCGCGATTCCTGCTCTGGGCAAACATTTATGTGATTTCATTTGTTTTTGATCTCGAGTCTGGGTGTTTTCAATAATATATAGGATGTCTCGTAGCCATAACACAAGCAGGTTTTAAGCTTATCGTACTTTGGGACCAGTTGGAGCTGTGTGAGTTGTGTAGTTTTTTTTTTAAAGAAACTGGAATAGTCTGTCACAGCTTCTATTTAAAATCTTCGTAGCTATTATAAAATGTCTATATTTTTTTAATCCAATGTCAAATACAAACATCGTTCGCTCAATGTACGATTTGATTGGAAAATAATCCGATTTTAAAACGTGTTTATTTTTATCATACCTATCGTATTGACTGTCATGTCTGTATTAAAACTACGATTATTACATTCTCACGTTCCATTTTTTTTATTTTTTATTTTTATAAACTAGTGGATGTCTGTGGGTTTACTTGTTCAGTCAGCTGCAGAGAATAAACGAAATCCCACTAATATGAGAAAGTTAGTGAGTATTTTGTTTCTTCTCCACGCTCAAATGGCTGGGCCAATTTTTATAATATTTGGTATGTAGGTAGCTGTTACCTTGGATTAACACATAGGGTACTTTTTATTCCGAAAAAGTACGCGATTCCAGTAGGCTTTGGTCAAAAGTCTGATAGTCAATGGTCAATCAAAATACATGGCGTTGCTGTGCAAATTAAACGCGGGTAACATCGCGGGCCACAGCTAGTAAGAAATTGCTAATGTAATTCTCAATTTTTTTTAAACCACATAGGTGGCAAACAATCATACGGTCGGCCTGATGGTAAGCCGTCACCGTAGCCTATAGACGTTTGCAATACCGGGAGTATCGCTCACGCGTTGCCAACCCTCCCAACCCCCCCTTAGTGGAGCTCTGGAGACCTTACTTACCGTAGGAACACAACATGGCCGAGACCAATGCTATTTGGCTACGATCTTCTGTAAGGTGGAGGTCCTTCCCCAGACGGGCAGCTCCAATTTGAGCGAATTATCCGCTATGCCTTACCCTCTTGAGCCTCTCTCTACCTCTTTGAAATAATATATGAATGAAAACTATACTAACTAATATTATAAAGGAGAAAGTGAGTTTGTTTGTTTGTTATTCCTTCACGGCTTCACTTCCATCAGCCGATCATTATGATTTGTATACATATTGTCAGGGGTACAATGCCCAACATAGGTTTTTTATCTCCACCTTACAGAAGATCGTAGCCAAATAGCATTGGTCTCGGCCATGTTTGTTCCTGCGGTGAGTAAGGTTTCCAGAGCTCCCCTTGGGAGGATTGGCAAAACGTGAGCGATAGCCCCGGTATTGCAAGCGTCTATAGGCTACGGTGGCGTCTTACCATCACGCCGACCGTATGGTTGTTTGCCACCTTTGTGGTATAAAATATTTAATTACAAAGTTTCATAACGATGGTTACATTAATGTTACAAAAAATGGTTACAAACAAAACTTTGTTCTAATTTGTCTACACTGGTTACCTCTTTAATTGGTTGACTGAAGCTACTTTGTCACTATTTCCTAGTTGCTTAGGGGTTGTCCGAATCCCGCATTTTAATTAGTAAAACAAGTTTGCGAGTTACGGTCAAGAAGTTCCGAATTGTTATCTGACAATTAGCTGCTTTGGACTTCTAACTTTTGCCGTTAGCAACTTTGAATGAGGGGACGGAACGAGATAAATTCATTATCAGTGCCAAGACAAAGTCAAAGTCAAATACTTTTATTCAAATATACATAATACAGATTTACATCCTTCGATTGGTTGGCAGTTTAAGAGAGGTAGGGCACAGCGGATAATCCGCTCAAATCGGAGCAGCCCGTCTGGGGAAGCACCTCCACCTTACAGAAGATCGTAGCCAAATAGCATTGGTCTCGGCCATGCTACAATGAGTAAGGTCTTCAGAGCTTCACTTTTCACAGGGTCGGAAAGCGCGGGTGATAATTTCGGTAGTACAAGCGTATATAGGCTACGGTGACTGCTTACCATCAGGCAGGCCGTATGCTTGTTTGCCACCGTAGTGGAAAAATATATTTACGCATACCATTTCATAATTTGACGGTTTCACTTCGATATATAGATATAACTAGCTTTCCCCGCGGCTTCGCTTGCGTTAATTTTATGACATAGATCTCGTTTGACAACAAAACAACCTATAGCGCGACTTGTAGCGCCATCTGTTGGCTGATACAGCGCCCTCTATAGTAGAAAAATTATTTTCCCATTGGAACGACATAATTTCACGGGATAAAAAGTAGCCTATGTTGGACTCTGTACCCCTAACAATATGTATGCAAATTTTCATAATGATCGGCTGCTTAGTCAAGCCGTAAAGGAATAACAAACAAACTCACTTTCTCATTTATAATATTAGTAAGAATTAATAAGGATCTATCGAAAAATAAAACGTTAAATTGTAAGCAGTATGGTTTTTACAGTTTTACGGTAACTACGGTAATGTTACCGAAGACACTTACATCTATGTAGATTTAAGTGTCTTCAGATGGGATTTGTTTATTTCGATATGGATGTAGGTGTTAAGTATGCTGTATTCTGTCTGTTTTATATTTTCTTACGTTGGTGTCTGATCGATAGTAAATGTTATTAGGGCCGCGACAGCAATCCATCAAATGCCGCAAGCGTCGAGACTACACTAACTTGAGTTTAATTGCTCAGTTAATCGGTTTGGTCCCGAGAAATATTGCGTCCTGGGCCCCTACCATGATTACTTAAAACAAAACAAGAACGCCTGAGTAAGGGAGACAGCGCAATACATGACGTAAGGCGACGTCTCGTTTACACAATCGTTTATGAATAGTTATAAAAGATCGTGGTACGGCCCCCGAAACGGGACGCTAACTGCCAAGCAGTTTCAACTTTGCATACCGATAGAACTTTTGCTTTTTGGGTTTAAATTTAATTTTGCTTTATTTTGCAAAATTGAATTTCTACTTAGGTATAAGGACCTATAGTATATTTATTTTTGTACAATTCACATTTATAACTAAGTAGCATAGTTAGGCAACAACTCAAAATATGTCAAAATCTCGATTTTCGATTTTAATTTTGTTTTTTTGAAATATTTATATTGGTTTCAAGTGAAATAAATGTGTATACAGCTAGTTTACATTTGAAAACAGACTCGAGACAGACACAAATACCATCAAATTCAAATTCATTTATTTCAGATAAGCAACATCCATAAATTTACATTTATCAAAAAATTTATAAATAAAAAATAAAAATTTGACCATTAACCACCAATTAATAATAACAAATAAATTCATTTAAACTACAAAATTAAATAAAACGAAAAAAGACAAAAAAAATATTAACAAATTAACAAAATCACAATAATTATTAAAATTATTATCACATATAGAAATGTTAGCTCCGTGTCGATCGAACACGTCAACTGATGCTCTATGTATGGTCAATTCCAACAAGTCTGCGACACTAGGTTGCCGAAAAAACCTGCACCTTTTGGTGTCCAAAGAACCACAACCAACGGGCTACCGAGCTGTCGAAAAAAAAGTGAGCTTTCCATAAAAAAATCATAGAAAGCCAGCCAACTTGCTCAACCAACGCGTGAACGAGCTTTGGAAAAAAGTGTGAGCTTTCTAAAAAAGCATAGAAAGCTCGCCAACTTGCTCAACTGAGCATTATTCAAATTAAAACTATTGGGATATCCAAACAAATTATATCATTTCAATAATGCTTTCACCATTCACACGAGCCACTAAACTTGGGTTCAAGAGGCCCTTTGCCCATAAAACGCATCTAAATGTAAATATTTATGTAAAAGATTCAGTTAGAATTTAACTAAAGCGTCGGCATTTTGTCACTATGTTGGCGATGGGGGTCAAATTGTGAGAGGTAGCGGCTTATTATTTTTATTTTAATGTGTGACAAAAATCCGGACGGAGTCCGGTCTAAACTATTAGGATCCGGTCGAGACCGGATTTATACGGTCAGATGGTAACCCTAGGTGTGATGGTCAATTTTGGGCACACTTCACGGACTTTGTTCAAAACCATTTAACAACCAAAATTAATAATACATTGACCGACCATTTATCGACCCATGATATTATCGGCTGTCGCTGTCAAATTAAAGAAGAAAAAAGAGTCAGCTTGAGATCTAATCAGCGGCGGAAGAGTATTTCAAATACCAATTTGCGGGATATATGGGCTAGAACCAACCCGCATTAGACATCCGAGGTGGATTTTTACGTCCATATAATATAAGGAAATCATGGAAGCTTGCCCAGCAGTGGAACAGGTTAGGCTAATAAATATAAGGTCGGTGAAATTTTTTATTTGAATATTTTACACAAATTCAAGACATTTTTTATTCAAATTTAATTTCATTTATTTTGTGTACTAAATATTATGTGTGTCATTTTGTTTGATTACTATTTTATTTTATTAATAACTAGTGAAGCCCGCGCAACTTCGTTTGCGTATAATTATATATGCACAGCAGCGCCACCTATATCAGACTTTTGATCAAATCCTACGGGAACCGCGTACTTTTCGGGATAAAAAGTACCCTATGTGTTAATCTAAGGTATCAGCTAACATACCAAATATAAATATTGGCTCAGCCATTGGTGCGTGAAGAAGTAACAAAATATATACATAATTTTCGCCTTTATAATATTAGTAGGATGATAGGTTAATCCGTTTGTAACTTATACCAAATCCCAAAGCATTCGGCGGGCTGTCTCGCGATCGTTAGAATGGGGGAAAAAAACGTCGATCCAATTTCATTACTCGGCTATTTTACGGCGCTGTGTCCTGACCATAAACAGGATGATGTTATTTTAATTGCCTTTATTTTATGCCTACTGTTATTTTTAATTACTTAAGCTAATGTTTTAATACCTCTACATCAAATTCATATAAGATTTAATCTAATTACGAGCCGGGTAAATCTTAATTTGGGGTATAATAAAATTATTCACAATTGTAAATGCGTAATTTAGCTGTTTTTTTATAGCTTTTCTAGCATGTAGATGTTCCATTGCTGGGCAAACGGCAAAGAATAAAATTAATTAATAAATGATTAGAAAAAGTGATACTTATCGGTATGTAAATCAAAAACCTAAAAATTTTTTTTCATAGTTTACAGTTATGTAAATGTTTCTGATGTAACTATGTAAGTTTGTACCTACGTACAAATTTTATTAAAAAATTCCCATGGGTATATGAACAACGAGATTGTGTGGGCACATACACCTTTAATTTTTATGGTATATCTTTTTGTGTATATTGATATAATGTTGTCCCAATTTCCTACTTGTAGGTATGTCGACTTATTTCTTAGCGAGAAACATTACTTATTTTTTTTGTAATAATTACATCTTATTATATCTAGGCATCGTAACATAAGTAATTACTTTATCAATTACTGTCCTATTGTCTTCATAAGAGACGTACATTAGAGGTGACGTCGCCATTTTAGCTCAAGTATACAAGTAGTGTTTATGTGCTTGACGACCTCCGTGGCGTAATGGTTGGGTAGGCTGGAAGAAATCTCTTAAAGAGATAAGCTCACCTTTGTACACTGTATCTATTACTGTATTATTATTATTATTTTTTAATTTATGTGCAATAAAGAATAAATAAAATGGTTACCACGCCAGACCGCCACCCAGGAGGTCCTGGGTTCGATCCCCGGTCGGGTCATGATGAAAAACGATCTTTTTCTGATTGGCCTCGGGTCTTGGATGTTTATCTATATATGTATTTGTTATCTATATATATAAAATTCAAAGTCCTGACTGACTTAACTATATATCAACGCACAGCCCAAACCGGTGGGTCTAGAGATTCCAAATTTGGACTGTAGGTTCCTTACGACGTCTAGGGGTGTACTAAGAAAGGATTTTTCAAAATTCCTACGGGAAAGCGAGATATACGCAAACGAAGTTGAGAGGGGACGCACAGCCTAAACCGCTGGGTCTAGAGATGCCAAATTTGTCATGTAGGGTCCTTATAAGGTCCAGACCGACCGGACCGGACCGGACCGGAACGGACCGGACCGGACCGGAACGGATCAGACCTGATCGGTCTGGAAGGAACCGCACCGTACCGGGCCGTGCCGGACCGGATCGAACCGGACCGGACCGTTTTTTTTTTCATCTATATATATAAAATTCAAAGTCCTGACTGACTGACTTAATTATATATCAACGCACAGTTCAAACCGTTGGGTCTAGAGACTCCAAATTTGGACTGTAGGTTCCTTACGACGTCGAGGGGTGTACTAAGAAAGGATTTTTCAAAATTCCTACGGGAAACCGAGATATACGCATACGAAGTTGCGAGGGTGTATCAACGCACAGCCAAAACCGCTGCGTCTAGAGATTCCAAATTTGGCATGTAGGTTCTTTACGACGTCTAGGGATGTACTAAGAAAGGATTTTTCAAAACTCCCACGGGAAAGCGAGATATACGCATACGAAATTGCGAGGGGACGCACAGCCCAAACCGCTGGGTCTAGAGATGCCAAATTTCACATGTAGGGTCCTTATAAGGTCCAGACCGACCGGACCGGAACGGACCGGACCGGACCGGAACGTATCAGACCTGATCGGTCTGGAAGGAACCGCACCGTACCGGGCCGTGCCGGACCGGATCGAACCGGACCGGACCGTTTTTTTTTTCATGTATATATATAAAATTCAAAGTCCTGACTGACTGACTTAACTATATCGCTGCCCCCCGGGAATATTCCCGTATTCAACTATAACCATAGTTTTCACTTTTTGTCAGATTCTTTATCTTAAGGTCCCATTACACCTTGTCAATTTTTTTCAGATTTTTTTTATTGATATTGACGGAATTAGGACTTTTCCACACCTATTGTAACGTACATCACAATGACATTCGTTAAAATTTTATGTTCTTTAATGTACCCGAAAAAGGATGTTACATTTGATTACTGATATCTGTAGTTCGAGATTTGTCGGCAGTGTATTATAACCTTACTGTTCGAGACATAAATATTCGTAAATTTTTCGGCAAGCGCAAATACGATATTATTCGAGTAAATATTTTTGTTTTGTGTTTTTGGTAAAGTTCTAATACATTTTATTTAAATGAAAACAACTAACGTATTACTTCGATTCTGTGTGTGATTTGGCTACAGTGATTGTATCTGTGACCTGTTCATCGCTCAACAAATTCTTCTAACAAGTCAACGGTAAAGTTCTAACAAATCCCGACCCCCACGTTCGTAACATTTGGTGTCAAAAGTAGGATTTGGAGATGCTAGTGACTCCGAGGGAAGAAACTGCCGGGGTCAGAACGAGGGCACAGGAAGCCGCGGAAGTCATGGCTACTGCCCGACAGGACCCATCAACGGACCATCGGGACACGCCTACCGACTCCATCGACCAGGACCAGGCGACATCATCTATGCAGGCCCCGTCCACTAGATCCACCCATCGGACCTCATCGCCAGTTTAAGAGGCTAGAGCATCTGCATTCGACTTTAATAGATTAATGCAGATTATGGACTACATGTGCCAGGGGCAAGAGAAAATGCGCCAAGAGCAGGAGGAATGGCGTCAAAAATTACTGCATGCCGTAGGTTCAGTGGATGATAAGGTGGAAAACCTACAGAAGAATGTAGACCAAGTAGAAGAAAGGGTTATCAATCTGGAGGACAACATGGACATTGGACACCCTAAAAAAAGATGTCGATGGCTGCGGAAGGGGCTTCTGCGAGTGGAGACTACAACAATAAGTTAAACATTATGTTATTGTTTAAGTCCATAACAAATATCAAAAACTATTTCACTGATACACTATCGGCATTCTATTGAGACACGATTGAGACACAATTGAGAGTCCATTGGTGCATTTGTTTAGTAGAATTGGGCCCCTGTCATGTCGAGTGGCTTTGCTATAGGCAGCCAGGCGCCTCTAGTAGAAGTTTCAACCTACGACGGCACTACATCCTGGACCGCCTACCATCAGAAATTTAAGACCGTGGCCAATGCTAATGATTGGATGGAAGAACAAAGGTTGACAACTCTGACAGTTGCACCTTGGGGGATCGCCTCTTTCGGTTCTGGAGGCGCTACCGTCCTCGGGGAGCACATTCAAGGAGCTAATGGAGGCACTGGAAGCAAGGTACGGCGAACAACATCTGGAGCATGTCTTCCGTGCTCAATAACGAGACTGAACTCAGCGTTCGGTAGAAGAGCTGCAGCAGTGGCCCTTGGAAATTGAGATGCTTGTCCGCAAGGCCTACCTATCTATACTACAGCGTTTCGTCGATGGGATCAAAGACATGGAGATTAGGGCTGCGGTATGGCTTCGCCATCATGTCTTATTAAAGGAAGCCCTAGCGCAAGCCCTGGAAGAAGGTGAAACCCTGCGACGTGATGTTCGACCAGTTTACAAAGTACGGGAAGTAATGGAAAAAGTGCGGGAGATATAGACGTCGTTCCAGCCGAAGAAAAAGACCGCAACCAAGGGGATGTGGAGAAACAGGCCATTTGCAGTTTGAAGAAGGAGCCTCAAACGGCTAAACTTGCTGAGGAGTTGAGCAAGATGCAGAAACAATTTATGGAAATGGCAAAGAAGATGGATACTTCAGCTTCTGTTGAGAATCAGGAAAACGACTAACAGCCAGGGCTAAGGAGCGGGTGCTGGCTGGAACAGAAGAAACCCCGAGAATGATCGTCTCACAAGCTAGCAATGGAAATAGTTTAAGGCTACGGCACTCGGTGAACCTGTTCACTGAGCGGCGTATCCTTGAACTAGCGTATCCTTAAACAGTTATCTTGCAGTCTCTCCTGAGAGACTGCAAGATAACTGTGGACACGGGTGACGGGAGCCTCTAGGACAATAATCACGCCGAAACTGGAGGGCTACTACGAAACGTAAATCCGATACTTCGGCCGAAGTATCGGATAAATTTTAAACGTCGAATACAAGGTATTTCATGGTTATAATTCAACAAACTACTAACATAATCATAAAGTACAAGGTATTTCATGCATACAATTCAAGAAATTAATAAAATAACCATGAAAAAACCTTGTAATTCATAATTAAAATTCTTCCGATACTTCGGCCGAAGTATCGGATTTACGTTTCGTAGTAGCACTCCAGCAACTTCATGCAAACCATGAAGAGGCGCAACAATACCACTGATGTCCAACTTATTTCCGCTTACGGCCAGCATATAAAATTTCCCCTAGAACGGGTCTAGGGGAAATTTTGGTCACATTGCAAGTGGGTGAAACATTATACACTCACAACGTTATCGTGGCTGAAATTATGGATGACTGCGTATTGGGCCTCGACTTCATGAGAACTTCTGGCAGCCAGGACAATAGTCAATGGGAACACGACTGCATTCGTAAGTTGAGGGACTTCCATACATTCCGGGCAGTGTTGGGGAAGATTTGTTAGTCACCATGAAACTTTTGCGGCTTTTAAGGGTTTTCAAGAGATTAAATTGAACGAAGGCGACTAAAAAATTCAGGCAAAGAATACAAAGGATGTCGCTCTAAAAAGAAATTCTAAAAGAGTAATCGTTTTTTGTTTTTTAATATTAAAATAAAGATTTTAACTGAAAAATAGTGTTTTTTTACAATAAATATTTGTTATTTGCTCTAACTGCAAACTGTTATACATAAAATATCTAATTACCTAGATTCGACGAATAACACGATTACACAACAATACGTCAATGCGTTTGTTTTCACTGATACTCGAATAAAATGGCTTTAATTCGTTACGTTTACCCAGCGCAATATTGAGAATAACGAATAATATCGTAATACTTTATTATTGTGAAGCTAGAATCTTGGAATTTACTCGAATACTATTGTAATGTAGCTTAGCGTCGTAAAATACACTTACAATTTCTGGTAAAATTAATTTTATTAATAATTTAAATACCAATAATAATTAATAATCACAAAATGCATATCTTTATTTCCCAAAAAATTAGCTTTCTTTTGGTATATGAATGGTTTCTTTACCTTGTGTATTTTTAAAGTTATTTAGTAAAAACAGTTTTTTATTTTTCCTGTAAAATTTAGATTTTTCGATAACCATAATATTCGCCGGGGACAGCGATATATCAACGCACAGCCCAAACCGGTGGGTCTAGAGACTCCAAATTTGGAATGTAGGTTCCTTACGACGTCTAGGGGTGTAATAAGAAAGGATTTTTCAAAATTCCTACGGGAAACCGAGATATACGCAAACGAAGTTGCGAGGGTGTATCAACGCACAGCCAAAACCGCTGCGTCTAGAGATTCCAAATTTGGCATGTAGGTTCCTTACGACGTCTAGGGATGTACTAAGAAAGGACTTTTCAAAATTCCCACGGGAAAGCGAGATATACGCAAACGAAGTTGAGAGGGGACGCACAGCCTAAACCGCTGGGTCTAGAGATGCCAAATTTGTCATGTAGGGTCCTTATAAGGACCGGACCGATCGGACCGGACCGGACCGGATCGACCGGACCTGATCGGACCGGATCTGATCGGACCGGATGAAACCGTACCGTACCGGGCGGTGCCGGACCGAAATTTGTTTCTGAAGAAAGATATGCTGATTGTTACTAGGCCACGCGGGCGAAGCCGCGGGCGGAAGCTAGTAAAATATAATATCGTTGAGTTAGTACCCCATAACACAAGTTTCGAACTCAAGCTGTATGAATTGTAACTATAATTAACTATAATTTTTTTTGTGGTAGAGCCAGCGAGTACTTAGCCCTTTTGAATAGAGACGCCTTCGAGTCCATTGGCTTTGTCCAAAAGTGTTGCTACCTTTTTTGTATTGTATTTTAAAATTTCAACCTCTATTTTGGTTGCGTGCGCAGTAATTGACAACTTAGATTTGAGGACAATTATTTTCGAAGAAAATGACAAAAATTACGTCTCTTTTTTTATTTTGTATTCCACTAAGGTGGCTAACAAGCATACGGCCTGCTTGAGTGTAAGCATCACCGTAGCCTATAGACGCTTGCAATACCGGGGGTATCACTCGCGCGTTGCCAACCCTCCCAACCCCTCCAAGTGCAGCTCTTAGAACCTTACCGTAGGAACACAACATGGCCGAGACCAATGCTATTTGGCTACGATCTTCTGTATGGTGGAGGTCCTTCCCCAGACGGGCTGCTCCGATTTGAGCGGATTATCCGCTGTGCCCTACCTCTGTACCTCTCTTATTTCTATTGGATACGTACTCGCTGGGTAGAGCCGCCACTACTATCAATTGGTAATGGCTCGTAAATGTGCTGACTCGACCGGGGCAGTATTACTCTCTCACAGAATGTCAACGTGGAATATCGGTGATATGCCGCTGTGTTTCGTACGACGAGTGAGAGACCCGGAAGCCTAATATCCCTCCTGCTTCCTACTCCCCTTTTCACTTTCATTCCCCCTCCCTTCTTCATTCCTTTATAGGTGGGCAACGTATCCAAGACCTTGTAGTCGTTGATGTCCATGGGTAGCGATGATTCCTTTCGGCATCTTTCACTCCCACTTCGAATGAACGAGAAATTAACATTCTGAACACAGAGAACGTTCATTCGGGTTTGGCTATTTTGTTTTAAATTACTTATTGAAGGAAAAGAACAATGTTCTTTTCAATATCATTCCGACTAAGCCGTGTGAACATGGAATGAAAGAAAAATGAAGCATTCACTCCAGTGAATAATCACTCGAATGAACCGCATGATTGAGGCTATACCGTCCGAATGCTCGTTTGCCAATGTCTACCACAAAAAAGTGTTTTTTTTTTAAATATCATACAGTAGATAAACAAGCAAGCGGGCCACCTGATGGAAAGCGGTCACCGCCGCCTATGGACATCAGTAACACCAGGGGTGCTACCAATGCGTTGTCCACCAAGGAAGTTGGAGGAAAGGAAGGAGGACGACAAGGGAAAGAAGGAGGGGGAAAGACGGGATAGGGAAGGAGTTGGGCTTCCGGATCTCTCACTCACCGAACGAAACGCATTGCTGCTTCACGTCGATATTCTGTGAGAGGGTGGTACTTCCCCGGTCGTGCTAGCCCATTTCGTAATAATTGCTCTACCACTCCAAAACATACATTGCTACATTATTTTCGGACATTATCGTAAAAACTATTAACTTTTGGAATAAAATGTCATTAATATTCATCGTTTGTCATACAGTCATACACCATTGATTAGAATCATATCCTTTTTATCCACTAAGGCGCAGAAAACGTGAATGAATTTTGAAATTGCATATTATCAGCACTCACTTGCATTAGAACAGTGCAAACTATCAGATCCGTCTTGTGTGTCATCCCATACGCATCGTGTCGTGCGTGTGTCATCCAATAACATAAAAAAACGTGAGTATTTTATTTTTTTATTTTTTGGTGACGACGAAAAACTTATCAGACCACCCCCCGGCTTCACACGCGTTTTACTAAGGATCTCTAATAAAAAATAAAAAAATACAATAGCCTATGTTACCCGAGAGTAATGCTGAAAGATTTTTTAAATTGGTCCGGTAGTAATTGAGTTCATTCGTTACAAACAAACACACAAAATCTTTCCTCTTATTAACCCATAAAAAACAATACTTGTCAAAAAAACCAAGTCTCGCAACTCAGTTGTTCTACCGTAAAAAGTTGTGAGATCCATACCAAGTCGGTAAATAATTTATTCAGTCCCTACTTAAGGGACCTTCTATCTTAAGTTGTTACGTAATTATCTAACCTAACAACATATTATAGTGACCATATCAATATTGTATAAAGTCGCAGGGTTTCCCCTGACGACCTTACTGAACTACCCTAGTGTCCTCTCACTGCCAGTTGCAGAGACTCATGCAACCGATCGTACTGACGGCTAAGGGTGTCTTGGCCACAGCGAGAGGTACACCAGGTTCGGTGTTGATTGAAACAGCAATCCGAAGTGAAGAGAATTTATTAATAATTTATCTTATTATTTATACAAAAAATATATATCTATGTGTGTATAATATTTGCAATCTATTTGTATGTGTCTCATGTGTGTAAAGTGCAGCGCAGCAGGTGAGCTGTGCTAGATAAAGAATTGCAGCGTTGCGTTCTTCATGTTCATTCGGTAAATTGAACAAATATTAAAAACCTTTAACGTTTTAACTAAATATATTGACTCGAAAACACAATCTATCTTCCAAGTAATACATATATAAGTTAGATTGTACTTTTTTAAGTATCCACATTAAGGTCCACATAAAAAAAATCGGGCAAGTACGTGTCGGGCCACGCACAATGTAAGGTTCCGTATTGGCTACGCATTGCTTGCTTACAGATGAATACAATGACATATTGTATGACATTTGTACGTTTTCATCAAATAAATTTTATTTTATAAGTTCGTTGGCTTATTACTCGGTAACTAGTAGTAATAGTTTGCACATTGAACACAAGGCTTTCGGAGATAGGACGGAGGGGAGGGACCGATTCCGAAACGGATCATTGTATCGAAAAATGATCTTCCCACACCCTCGATATTTTGCAGAGACCTATCTAACGATACTACACAGCATGGCGGGTGGGTGCGAAAAAAAGAATTTATTTCCACTTATCATGTAGGGGAGGCATCCTAAAAAAATATACCTATTTCAAAATTTTGTTCAAGCACTTTGCATTGTTAATATGTGTATACGTACCAAATTACAGCTTTCTAGCATTAAGCATCTAGGCGCTAGACTAGAGATATGGCGAAACTATAAGGGTTCCTTGTTTACTACGTAATTCTATAAATGAGTTATTTTATGTTATGGAAATGAACTCAACCTGTATATAGAATAATCTTAGTTTTATGCTCCGTTATAAAAGTACGGGCAGGACATCGTATCAATTGCCACATTAAGATGTTGTGGATACGGGGATACAAGTTAATCACATTGTTAATAGTGTGACATTGTATTATAAAAAATAAAAAAAAATATTTGCACATTATGTAGTTTTTGGAGTGGTAGAGCAATTATTATGAAAGTTCGGTGAGTGAGAGATCCGGAAGCCCAACTCCTTCCCAATCCCGTCTTTCCCCCTCCTTCTTTCCCTTGCCGTCCTCCTTCCTTTCCTCCAACTTCCTTGGTGGACAACGCATTGGTAGCGCCCCTGGTGTTACTGATGTCCATAGGCGGCGGTGACCTATCGGTTGTCTATTGTATGACATAAAAAAATAAAAATAAAAATTACTTATAGTGTAACATAATTATAGACTTTTTTATTTGCATTTTATAATAAACTAGCTGTTTACCCGCGACTTCGTTCGCGTGGTTGTCGAAAACACCATCGTGATTTGGATAACTTGAACAGTATACGCAGCGCACGCAACGGAAGCCCTCAAATATGAATAATTTTCCCAGTTGCAACATTTTGCACTGATGTTTCGCTTGTATTAGTCGCAGAGTAATGTAATATAGCTTAAAGCCTTCCTCGACAAATGGACTATCCAACACAAAAATAATTTTGCAATTCGAACAAGTAGTTCCTGAGATTAGCGCGTTCAAACAAATAAACAAACTCTTCAGCTCTATAATATTAGTATCGATTAGTGAAACCCGAGCAAGTCCAAGTTTTATGTCTCTACGATCAGCGGTTTAGGATGTGCGTCGATCGGTCAGTCATTCAGGACAATGCATTCTATATGCATAGATTTATAACACGAGAAACTTATAATTTTATAAAAGCAGAAACTTGAAAATTTATTAGGGAAATTAAAATTAAACAGAGTATGGTTCTTGTGGCAAGGCACCCAAAATGCTTGCAACATTGCCTCGCTGAATGTAGTAAATAGAGATGAATGTGTTGAGCGAAGTAAAGCTGCCAGTTCTTGGTTCACCTGTGCTGTGGTTTCGAGAAGTCGTCGTTTAGAAATGTCGCCGATGTATCAGAGTTCCCGTGGCCATTTAGGGGCGATTGGCATCCCGTCAGTTTTATTGGGTAACTCCTAGGGGAGCCCCACAGTCCCCGCCGCTTATTGTCCGGGCTGTGGGACTGCAGTAATGCAATTTTCTGAAGACATAAATTAAGTTCCGGTGCAAGAGCGTTTTTTTTTTAATGTTATACGTCAGACAAACAGGCAAGCAGGCCACCTGATGGAAAGTGGTCACGGCCGTCTATGTACATTAGCAACACTGGGTGCATTACCAATGCGTTGACCACCTCTGACGAGATCTTAATGTACATTTTAAGAGAGGTAGGGCACAGCGGATAATCCGCTCAAATCGGAGGGGGGGGGGGGGGGGGGGGTTGTTGGGAAGGTTGGCAACGCGTGAGTGATACCCCCGGTATTGCAAGCATCTATAGGCTACGATAATGCTTACCATCAGGCGGGCCGTTTGCTTGTTTGCCAACAAGAAAAAAAAAATGAACATCTTAAATAGTCCCATGTCATAGTCCGAAGGAAACACAGAGACTGAAGACGGCGACCGAGAAATTTGGTGTGACCAGTAATATTACCACATAACCACTGACCTTCCTCTAGCGCAGATGGTAGAGAATACCGCTTAGATTTAAATAGGTCTTAAAAAATGTTGCATATAAGCAACTTGGATTAATTTTGCGTTTATCTAAACCCTTCAAACGGTCCCTCACATATAAAATTTTATATTACGCCTATGTCCGTAGCATTCTTGAGTTTGGTAGTGTTATATGGAATCCTCAATATGCAGTCCACATCGCGCGCTTAGAGAAAATCCAAAATAAATTTTTGAAATCTTTAGATTATCGTACAGGTCATTATTTCGAAACTTACCAAATTACAGCCTCGAGACATGGCTTGGATTCCTTGGAGAAGAGGCGCTCCTATATTGATGCTACATTTTTATATAAAATTATCAATAATGTCATTGATTCCTCACGTCTTTTGGAGTCTACTACCTTCAGAGTACCGCGCGTCTCCTCACGTTCGAAAGATACTTTTCATGTCTCATTGTGTAACACTAATTATGCCAAAAACACTTATATACGACGTTCTTGTGCCTTTTATAACAGGTATTTATCTAATGTCGACATTTTTTCAAATTCTTTACCTCGATTTAAGTTTGAGATAAGTAAAATATTGTTACCTAATAGATTTAGAAAATCCTAAAGCCAGATATTCCTACATTGTAAATTCTTTTCCCTATTATTAGATTTTTGGTATCATTTTTTTTTATGATGGTATTTTGTTGTGATCTAATGTAACTTAATAATTCATGGAACTTTAGGTCTATTAGTGCTTAATCTTACATGTCTATATTTGTAAAAGACTGTTTGTTTCCTAAATAAATAAAATAAATAAATAAATGTGTTTGCACTATGAACAGCGCCTTACCACTGAAACATAACCCCAAAAGACGGTTAAAAACATTCCCGAAGCCTAATATACCCTGTGGAACTCGAATGCCACGTCACAAGCGTTTACAGATTGGAAAAGTTGTACGACCATCGGTCCTTTTTTAATATAAAATTGGATTAAACGCACTTCATTTCGGGTTAGTAGCGAAATGAGGTTTTTTGACGGCACTCAAGTTCAGTTCTCAGTTGAAATTGTTTTAATACTGTTATAAGGTTACGAGTATAGACAAAGCTATGCTTTAGCGAATAATCCGCTCAAATCGGAGCAGCCCGTCTGGGGAAGGACCTCCACCTTACAGCTTACAGAAGATCGTAGCCTAATAGCATTAATCTCGGCCATGTTGTGTACCTACAATGAGTAAGGTCTCCAGAGCTCCCTTTTTACAGAGTCGGCAACGCGCGATTGATGATACCCCTGGTATTGCAAGCGTCCATAGACTGCGGGTGACTGCTTACCATCAGGCGGGACAGGACGTATGCTTGTTTGCCACCTTAGTGGTATAAAAAAAACTTGATTGCACCAAAAAAATAGAACAAATAAAGCTAGCTAGGCGATTTCTTCTAGGCAACCAGATTTGCTATTTTTAAACATACTTAGAAACCACGATCTTTAAAACTAATTGACAGCCCGTTGGTGCTTAGTGATCCTGCCTTCGGCACCAGCCAGAGGGTGCGGGTTCGATTCCTACTTAGGGCAAACTTTGTGATTGTTCTCTGTGAATAGATTATTTTTTTTTTAGATAATTTTTCATTTACAATTATTTTGTTGTTGTTGTAGTGCGCTTGAAGAGACCAAAATCAACAACAATCGGACAATGTCGCAGTGGTCAACGCCCAACAAGAATCGTTCTGTACCTTACGAAATACCCGAGAGCATTATGACACGTCAAGACTCTGCGGGCCCTTCAACGGCTCCATGCAATAGTGATTTCAACGAATGCTGCTATCGATTCTCTAACGATGACTGCAAAGAATCCATCCATAAATTTATCCGCGACATTGAAGATTACAAAAATCGCAACAAAATATCGAACACCAATGCTATAAGGAGTGTGCAGATATTGTTGACGGGCTCGGCAGCCAAATGGTGGAGAACTGTCCAGCATAAGATAAACCATTGGGAAGATGTCATACTGGAGATGTGCCACGCCTTCGGCTATAAAGTGTATACGCAATTTTATGAGCTAAAACAAGGCGGCGAGAATACGAACACATTCGTCAAGACCGCCAGAGAGCTACTTTCGCGGACCCGACCAGGGGATCTGTCGCACGAAGTCCAGATCGATATGATTTATGGCTTACTGGATAAGCGTATCCGTAAGCATTTGAGACGGGAGAATATTGAAACGTTCGCTGATATGATACATCTCGCCCGCAAGATCGAAGATTTGCCTGATGAGGCAACCGCAGAGTCCCCGACGCCCAGGACTACCCAGCGAGCAGCTGTTTCCTCGCTTCAATCAACTGCAGCGTTACCGAGTCAGCCCTCTATTTCACGTCAACCTTCAGCAACGGCATACCGTTCACACGACGCTTTAGCAGCTTCAAAAAAAAGTAATACTTTTGGGGATTTTGGTTCACTGTGGGGGTTGGAGCAGAGTTCGCCACTCGTTGAAGAAAATAATGGTAATACCGCTGCGCCTGCTATATCGGTAAGTACTTCAAATAAAAGTTTCCTAGGCCTTTTAATACAGTCAGCAAACGGAAGAGGAAACCAGGGTAGAGAAACAAAGATTAAAGATTAATTCCAATAAATATATTACTTTGAAACTTTGTGATTACACAGTACAATATGAATACTATTGATGAATAAACAATAATGACTAATAAATAGAAGTTGAATTCATGCAAAATTTAGAAATCTTGAATCAAATCTTGGCCTTGGATACCTCTTTCATTTGTCGACTGTACCAGTATGACGGCGCGTTTTGATGGCGCGGCGACCTGAAAATTTTCATTCATAGCAAAATTAAGCATATTTGTATAACGCGTATCAGCGCGGACGGTCCATGCATTTTGTTGTCAGCACCATCGACATACATATCGCCTTGTTGGTCAGCGCAGCGTGCGGTCAGCACTGTAAGTATCGAATAGTGCAAATAAATAATAAAAAAAGACCCTACATCGCTACTACTACTGCAAAAAAAATGTAGTTTTTGCAGTAGTAGTAGCGCAAGCATAACAGCGTCGTTGTTAAGCTAATGACTTACCTAAAAACATTTTTCTTTCAAGGGTGATGCCAGTATCATCACGAGGGAGGGGACATCCGGTGAGTTTCTTTTTTAATAATAACAATTATTTATTTTGAAATTATTTATATAAAAGTATTTTTTGGCTTATGATCACTATGGAGGGGAAACCACTATTTCACGTGGATATTCTGTAAGAGGGTGGTGCTGCCCCGGTTGAGCTAGCCCGTTCACGAGCCACTACCAGTTCATAGTAAATGGCTAGGTTAGGTACCATTCTAAATGTATTCAGTATTGCTTTTGCATATTTTTTATTTTACACAATTGATCCGTATAAAAAATTTCAAATCTCATATTAATAATAAAATTTCTAATTTGTCATTTGATGATAATACAAATGTAGACTTTTTATATAAAAATCTTTTTGAATTAATTATGTGGGAACATGACTCGATTTTTACTGAAAAAACTGTAGTAATGGATCCATTTAATTGTAAATTTAGTGACTGTGCTACTCTCGGTATCTTTAAAAGCAGGAACAAACTTTATGAATTATATGATCTAAAATCAAATACTAATGATCCGAAACAACTTGATTATGTTAAGAGTTATTCAAAATTGTTTAAGAAAGTCTGCACCTCTGCTAAAGCTATTTACTTGCGCAATAAAATTATTAACTCTAATAGTAAAATCAAAGCAACTTGGAACATCATTAATAAAGAGACTTGCAAAGTTAAACCACAAGATAAAGAATTTTGTTTAAAAATAAATAATACTATTGCTAAATCAAATAAAGATGTGGCTGACGTCTTTGAAGCTATCTTTTCAAATATAGCTGTTACAACCACAAAAGATATAAAGTCTAGCACTCATCTCGCTAAATCATTACTCAAGTCAAGTGTTGAGGTATGTAAAACTGATTTTAACTTTGAATATGTAATTCCGCTTGATATTATTAAAACTTTTAAAACTCTTAATATAAAAAAAACTAAAGATTTGTGGAGAATTTCGACTGACCTTCTAAAAACAATTATGGATTCGATTTCATCTGCTTCAGCTTTCATATTCAATAAATATATTGATGACGGCCAGTTCCCTGATTTGATGAAATATAGTAAAATAATTCCGTTATTTAACGCAGGTGATAAGAGTGATCCATCTAACTTTCGTTCAATATCTTTTCTACCTGCACTTAGTAAAGTTTTCGAAAAATAATTATATTTCATCAGGTGCTTTTACATTTTAACGATAATTAATTATTACACGAAAAACAATTCGGTTTTACAAAAAATAAAAATACTACTGATGCAGGGGTTGCACTTATTAAACATATATTTGATGCCTGGGAGAATAAACAAGATGCCATAGGTGTATTTGGTGATCTATCAAAAGCATTTGATTGTGTCGATCACCAGATTCTATTATTAAAGCTAAAACATTATGGTGCTTCAACTAATTCGTTACGCCTTATACAATCATATCTTACGGGTCGAATACAAACAGTAAACATAAATGGATTTAATTCTTCCGGTGCACCTCTTCACATGGGAGTGCCCCAGGGTTCTATATTGGGCCCATTATTGTTTTTTTTATATATAAATGATCTGCCTTACTTTGCTAGGGACCTATGTGAAATAGTATTGTTTGCTGATGACACTTCTTTGATTTTCAATGCTGACAGGCATATTTTGACAACCAGTTTGGGTTTAGACAAGGGTTGTCAACGGAAAGTGCTATAATGTGCATGAAGCATGCCGTCAGATACTACACTGATAGAAATACGCCCGTATACGCCTGTTTCCTCGACTTATCGAAAGCGTTCGACCTGGTTTCCTACGACATCCTATGGAGGAAATTACATCAAGCGCGTTTACCACCAGAACTGATTAATGTATTTCGATATTGGTATGGAAACCAGGTCAACAATGTGCGATGGGCGGGTGCTCTGTCGGATCCGTACAGGTTGAGGTGCGGGGTGAGGCAGGGAGGGTTAAGTTCACCCACGCTTTTCAACCTCTACGTGAACAGTCTGATTGTCTCGCTCAGCAGTTGCCACGTCGGCTGTCATGTAGATGATATTTGTTTTAATAACATTAGTTACGCTGACGATATGGTGCTGCTGTGCGGGTCAGTCGGCGGACTCAGGGAGCTCATTAGTATCTGCGAAACTTATGCAAAGGATCATGGTCTGAAATATAATGCTAATAAAAGCGAACTAATGGTCTTCAAAGCTGGGAAGAAATGTCCGACAGAGGTACCCCCTATTAAGTTGGCCGGCGTGGCTCTGAAGCGCGTAGAGAGATTCAAGTATCTCGGTCATATTGTGACTGAGGACTTGAAGGACGATGCGGATATTGAGCGCGAACGGAGAGCACTATCGGTAAGAGCAAATATGGTGGCCCGCAGGTTTGCACGATGTTCAAAACAAGTAAAGTTAACACTTTTTAGAGCCTACTGCAGAACTTTCTACACGTGCAATCTGTGGGTCGCACACTCCCGACGGTCGCTCGATACTCTTCGCGTTCAGTACAATAACGCATTCAGGGCGATGTTGCGGCTGCCTCGCTTCTGCAGCGCGTCGGGAATGTTCGCGGAGTCACGCATTGACGGCTTCCACGCCACCATGCGCAAGAGGGCGGCCTCAATGGCGCTGCGGACGCGAGTCAGCGGCAACAGCCTGCTGCGCGTCGTCGCGGACCGCATGGACGGTCCCTTTATAGCTCACTGGCTCGCATTGCATGGGCCAGTGTGCCGCAGGAGGTTTTAGTTATAAGTATTCTCTTGTATTAACATAGTTTTAAGTTTTTTTTTGTTTTTAAATACCTACTAACAAATTATAATGGACTGTAAAATTGTCTGAAATAAAAATTATTATTATTATTATTATAAAAACGTATCTGACGATGTAAACAATACTCTTTCTCGGGTCCTTCACTGGTTCACTACCAATAACCTTTTATTGAATTCAAAAAAGACCAAATGAATTAAATGGGGCCCACATATTACGGCTCTGGCAGGAAGACTTAGTTCAGCAGCGTATGCAGTTAGGAAAATTAGGCAGCTTACTGATGTTGGAACGGCAAGATTAGTGTATTTCATCTATTTTCATAGCGTAATGTTGTATTGTCTACTGTTGTGGGGCTCCGCTGCCGACATTAAGACTATCTTTGTACTTCAAAAAAGGGCCATTCGTTCCATATACAACCTTAGAAATTAGAATTATTTAAGGAGATTAACATCCTAACCGTGGCGTCCCAATACATTTTTAATTGTATTATGTATGTATGCAAAAACTATGGTGTTTTTCTTAAAAATTCAGACTGTCATAGCCTAAACACTAGAAATAAGCATAAGCTTGCCGTACCAAGCCTCAGACTTCATAAGACTGGTAATTGTTTCATAGGTATAAGCATTATTATTTTTTTATCATTGCCTTTGCCATCTTCACCAGACACATGGCTAGATTTAATTCTTACATCTTCTGTAGACCATGGACACCTTTTAGCTCCAGGTTTTTCCAGACATGATCTAATCTTTTTGCAGTATAAGTTAAGACCACCTAAACGCAAACCCAAAATGCGAAAATTTTCTAAAATTGATAAAAATAAACTAAACATTCATGCTGCAAAGTTTAATTTTTCTGTAGTGCTTAATGCGAAAACAATTGAAGAAAAAGTCTCTTACCTTAATACTTAATAACTCTAGAGTCATTTGACGATCATGCGCCCTTCAGAGCTGTTAAGTGCCCCCTGGATTTGTAAAAATATACGTCTGGCTATGATGCATTTCGTGTACTAACGTGAGAAGTCACCGTTGAACAGGCAGTCGTACAAAAATGCTAGAAATAGTTGTAAGAAGTGGTAAGAAAAGCTAACCAAACATATTTCAACTCCGTATTTTCGGCCGACTTAAGGAATTTTCTTCACATACTTGGTTTGGGCAAGTCTTTCGCTCCACGTGAGAATCTAACGAAGATAGTTCAGTCTCCTATAGATTTTTTTCTTTTTCTGTATCTTGTGAAGATGACATCCAGAGATAATTATGTCTATTAAATCCAAAGCGGTGGGCTGCGACGACGCACGGTGGTTTGAAAGTATGGGGAGCATCGGACATTTGACTCCGGGATATTTTTTTTGAAAATTTTGAGCAACGAATGATGCCATCATGTTTGACTATTTAATAGCTTTCGAAATTGTTATGTAAACATTTTGTGTAAATTACTTTTTTACGGAGAAAACATGGAAATAGTGTTTTCTTACTATGGAAATAGATGATTAATGTCTCATAACTTTTGATTCCGGTCTCATTTCGAGTTGCGGTCTTCAGTATAGTGTTTCAATTTATTACCTTTACAATTAATGCTAAGACACATGGTGCGCCAAGCGTGCACTTTCTGCGGTATATAGCTATGTCAGATTTTCTTAATACGGTAATGAAAAAGTCTCGTATTTGTTAGAAAGTTATTTATTATCATCATCATATTCACAATCATGATCATTGATTACTTCTGCTTCAGAATCAAATTCAGCTGACTCGTTTACATCAACAAAATCAATATTATCTTTAGAAATTGTTAGTTCATAGAACTCAGAGAAAGAAGATCTTTTTATAAATGTATTATATACTTGTCGCATGCTTGTGAGCAAGGGATCAGAAGATAATAGAAGATTGTGAAGTACATCTTCATTACATGAAACACTGCTATGCTTTCTGGAACGATTTTCGCGGTACTTTCTAAATTCTTTGTTGCGGGCCTCAGAGGCCACTTCAGACAAAAAACCGATAGGCATCACTGAAAAATTCTCAATTATATCCGGCCCATGGATCAGCAATTTATGTAAACTAGCGGGCATGTAATACCACGGGTTTCACATAAAGCAACGCAGTTACATTACAAAAGTCACGAAATTTGTCAAGATAATTTTTTTTCTCCTGAAGATATGCACTGCAATATGACAGCTAATTTTCTCATCGCGACCAGTTAGTTCAGCTGATTTATCTGGATTATCAAAAAACCTTCTAGCACAATTACCGGTGTTAGTGGTTCCAGCACCTTGCTTCACAACATCAAGTAGCAGACCGGTTTCTTTCCTAAAGGCTTTCTGAATTATTGTTTTCCTTTCCGTAACTTTTTTTTTTGCTTCATCACCTTTGGCTTGCCATGCTTTAATATCTAATTTATAGGCTATGTGTAGACAACACTCCATGGTCCTTATCCATGCATGAAGCGAACTCAATCTGTATTTAAACATATGTTCATTCACAGGCTGGCTCCTTACTTTTTCAATATTGTTCATCTCTGATGGACGCGCTGTGCAAATATCGCACACTGACGCAGCTGTGCCTGATATATAGCTGTGTATCTTACCATCTATCATGGTCAAATGTAGCTCGTGCTTTATGCTAACGTTGTCGCTCTTAGTAGGTTGCAAACACTGAATCTCTTCTTCGATTTCGGTCATCTCTCGTTTAACATTTTCCTCTGTTTCCTTAATGAATTTAATAAGAATTGGTCGACAGAGAGATGTTGATGATGGTCGCTCATTTTGCCAAATAATATCCCCCGATTCGGATGTGAGTCGGATAGGTACAAGACTTACCGCAAAGACCGTGGTGAAATCCGTCTCCTCAGCCTCACTTGTTTTCTGGTTGTAAACACTTTGGTTCGAGGAACCATCAACCCCCACTTGCTAACGGGCACAAAATTTTTCTCCTCGGTTGTGTGGATGTTTTGGGATTTTATTACTCTTTGTGTGGTAATATCTAGCAGCGTTGGATTTTCGCTGAGCTTGCAGTAACTATAAGTTGTTCTTTTTTTGGGTAACATTTCTTTTTTATTTTAGTAACATATAATAACTGGCATAATTAGCCACTTCTTCCTTAACATGGAAATCTCGTAAAATCATATACCGTGATTTTGAAAGGTCCAGTGATACATATAGAGCCAGTGCTTTCGGTGGAGTTATGTCTTTGGTAGGGGGGTATGTGGTGCTTCGTCCGCTTATGATTTGTTTGATCTTTGAGGCTTCTGTAGGATTTTCAATCAAAATTTTTAGAATATCAGCTTCATCAATTTTTCCTGCAGCTCTTAAACTACTTTCTGTGCTGAACATAAGCTCATCAATGCTGTAACACTTACGAAGATCTTCAGTGCGTCTTTTCTTTTGACGGTAGCCTAAGTCTTCAAATGATTTATGGTAAAATGATGTGGAAGCATGTGTACTCGTAGAAGAATCCAATTTAGAAGGTGAAATCGTGTGATTAGCGATTACTTCTTCTACAGTATTTATTGGCACAATTTCCTGTAAAGACCTGTGACGTGACTTTTGTAATGTAACTGCGTTGTTTTATGTGGAATTATACCCGTCGTATTACATGCCCGCTAGTTTACATAAATTGCTGATCCATGGGCCGGATATAATTGAGAATTTTTCAGTGATGCCTATCGGTTTTTTGTCTGAAGAGGCCTCTGAGGCCCGCAACAAAGAATTTAGAAAGTACCGCGAAAATCGTTCCAGAAAGCATAGCAGTGTTTCATGTAATGAAGATGTACTTCACAATCTTCTATTATCTTCTGATCCCTTACTCACAAGCATGCGACAAGTATATAATACATTTATAAAAAGATCTTCTTTCTCTGAGTTCTATGAACTAACAATTTCTAAAGATAATATTGATTTTGTTGATGTAAACGAGTCAGCTGAATTTGATTCTGAAGCAGAAGTAATCAATGATCATGATTGTGAATATGATGATGATAATAAATAACTTTCTAACAAATACGAGACTTTTTCATTACCGTATTAAGAAAATCTGACATAGCTATATACCGCAGAAAGTGCACGCTTGGCGCACCATGTGTCTTAGCATTAATTGTAAAGGTAATAAATTGAAACACTATACTGAAGACCGCAACTCGAAATGAGACCGGAATCAAAAGTTATGAGACATTAATCATCTATTTCCATAGTAAGAAAACACTATTTCCATGTTTTCTCCGTAAATAAGCTATTTACACAAAATGTTCACATGACAATTTTGAAAGCTATTAAATAGTCAAACATCATTCGTTGCTCAAAAATTTCAAAAAAAAAATCTCGGAGTCAAATGTCCGGTGCTCCCCATACTTTCAAACCACCGTGCGACGGTAGAGACATTATAGTCGCTATCATGGAAAATATTCTTCCCATCATCACTCACGTTGTTAAATTTGCTCACCCTCGTGACACTTTTCCTCTTATTCAGCATCAAGCGTTAGTAACGCCTCTTCCAAAACTTACTCCTCTGCTATCAAATAATTACGGGTCTATTTTTATCAAACCTTTTCTTTTAAAAGTTCTTGAAAAAGAACTGGCTAACAAAGGGATTAAAAAAATGTAAAAATAAACGCTTATATATGGTACTAAAAAAATATTATAAAAATACGAAAAAACGTTAAAGAGTGACAGTACTTTAATAAATAAGAAAAATCTTCCAATAAGGTAAAATCTATGTGGAGCATAATTAACGACCGCAAAAATAAAAGAACTCGTAAAAATAAAGCTAACATTCAACTAGAAAAGAAATCCATAACAATATAATGTCTGAACGTAAGGAAATTGCCGACACATGAGAAACGTCTTGCGCTCAATCTGCAGCCGGTAGATCTGTAATCCACTAAGAGTCCACTCGATAGAAAGTACAATGTAGAAACATTACATTGTACTTGTACAATGTACAAACAGCCTTGTCGATTATCGAGAGATACAAAGCATAATAAAAAACCCTTAAAAAAAAAAGTTATGGGATTGATGAAGCGCCACTCACCTTGCTTCGACAGTGTGTAGATGATTATCTCTTCTGTTTTGTCTTCTAATTAATGAATTCTTCAGTGAGGATATTTTTCCTGATCTTCTGAAAATAGCATTGATCAAACTCATACATTAGAAAAAGTTAAAAACGAACCCGAATATTTACCGCCCAATAGCTTTTTTGCCGAATGCTTCAAAAAATTATGAGAAAGCTATGTGCAATAGAATATAATAATACGCCTTTTGTGAAAAATAGGTTTACACGACATATTTGATGAAATTTGTTTGCTGGTGTACCGCAGGGTGGTATTTTACGCCCTCCACTATTTTTATAAATATACTAGCTTTTTTGCCCTCGACTTCGTCCGCGTGAAGTTCCGGACCCGTTGCCATAGGAACCACATTGAATTTGGGGAAAAGCTGTACCCTATGTCACTCCCTGATAATGCAGCTATTCAATGCAAACAAACAAACAAACAATCAAATCTTTCCTCTTTATAATATTAGTATAGATTGTCACCTTCGATTAGTTGCTCTTAGCAAGCTAAATTCAAATCTTTTCAACAATAGCAACTGGTCCAAGAGGTTCGTTCGGTACCAGTAGGGAGTTCTAAACAAGTTTCTCTATACCTATTTCGCCTCTCAACTTTGAACGTCAGTCTCCGGAATATCTAAAATCTAAACAGTTTTACTAAAGTCGTCTAGTCTTAGAACTTAATTTTACACTTTTACAAAATCCCATTTATGATGACAAAATTATTATTATTGTTACTCGGAGTACTCATCTTATGATGGGTACAGGAAGGCTCCTTCCTTTTATTCGTCTTGACGAGTATTCTCTTCTTAGATAGCCACGGTATAGTGATAATTGTGATAAATAAAAATAATCACCTTTAATGAAATTTCTAATATACCTTTTCTTTACAGAACGTGACAAGCAAATAAGAAAAGTCGGCCCAAAAAGACTTAGAACTGAATCTACTAATAACGAAGGTTACCTCTTCTTACTTAACACACAATTGTATAAAGTCGGAGTTTCCCCTGACGACCTTACTGAACTAACTACCCAGTGTCCTCTCACTGCCAGTTGCACAGGCTCATGCAACCGATCGTACTGACGGCTCAGGGTGTCTTGGCCACAGCGAGAGGTACACCAGGTTCGGTGTTGATTGAAACAGCAATCCAAAGTGAAGAGAATTTATTTTTAATTTATCTTATTACTTATACAAAAAATATATATCTATGTGTGTATAATATTTGCAATCTATTTGTATGTGTCTCATGTGTGTAAAGTGCAGCGCAGCAGGTGAGTTGTGCTAGATAAAGAATTGCAGCGTTGCGTTCTTCATGTTCATTCGGTAAATTGAACTATAATGATAAATACAAAAGTAATATGTCCTAAGTATAAGGTCCTAATTTATTAATGAATTTCCTTTTAACACATGACTATATAGGTTACATAATATGATCGTTTAAGCAAGAAAATAATGGTCTAGTATTCAGTAAAAAAAAAATGTATTGTAAGTAGTTAGAAAAATTTGCTTACTATAAATTCAACCATATTCAACCATTCTGATATGTGAGACGCGTTGACGCGCCCTTCGCACCGCACCCCTAAACATATTTTTTCTACTGACGGATGGTTGCTACAAGAGAGGTGCATTTTACAGATTATTTCCAAATTTAATGTTTTTTTACTGAATACTAGACCATTATTTCCTTGCTTAAAGGATTATAATCATATGTAACCTGTAAGTCATGTGTTAAAAGGTTCATTAATAAATTAGCACCTTATAATATAAATGATAATTATTATATTTACAGAAAATGAAGACGAAGTCAGACCAAATCCAATTAATATTATTGATAGCGGGGAAGAGGATGATGGTATGTCAAACAAAATTTCGATATTAGTATGAACTTTCTCCAAAAATATACAAAAATCGTTTCGGGTTTGAGTAGTGAAGACGTAATGACTTGTATTCGAAAGAATTTTACATTTTTAAATGATGCATTTCATGCATATTTTGAATGAGGCAGTTCTAATTTAGGAAAATTTGGCAAAAGAGTCCATCGCGATCATCACCCGACGCGTATGAAAATCTGTATTTTATATACTGAAGTAATATAAAAATAAAATTTTCAGAACCCGTAAAGAAGGAAGAGGACAACATCTTCTACCATCGATGTCAAATATGCTCTTGCTTCTTTTTATATTCTAAAGATTTAGAAGTACACTTAAAAATAGATCATGACTTTGAGGTTCCTATCTCTGAACACATTTTTGAGTATGATGCGAACTGCCAATTCTGCGAGCAGGCTATAGTCGTTATGAATAATGACGTCGAAATGTATAATCGTCATATTCAAATTGAACACAAAGATAAATACTACGAAAAAAAATATATAACCAACACAAATCAAATCTATCAAACGACAAGTTTAGAACCAGAGGTTTTAATAGAAACACCAAAATTCAAAAATTTGAACAAAAAGAATATACAAAAATCTGTTCTATTTAAATGCACTAAGTGCGATGTACATTTCCTGTACTTTTCCAAAATTTTACTCGAACATATCAAAAAATGTCATAGTGATAATTATTTTAGTAATGATAAAGTCGCTTGTATTAAATGTACTAAACACTTTCATAAAAAGAACATCACTGATCATTACAAACAACATGAGCAGTATAAGAAGGATTTTAAGGTGTATGATATTGACGAACATATTACTAATAGAATTATAAATAAATGTGACATTTGTTCGGTGTGGTATGACGAGAAAAAATTCAAATTCCACAAGTATGTCTGTGTCAGTACGCGTGCCTCAGAATCCTTAGATTGTCCAAAATGCAGCCGTAGTATGGCATCTAACTGTATATTTGACCACATGAACATGCATAAATACTTGGAGATGATGGGTTATGGGGATAACAATTTTGTAGAGATTGATCATAATAATCTAATATTGTAAGTCCCGATAAAGATATTATGTATTATGTTTGGAATAAGAATAGAACTAACATTACATAAAATGGAACTAACATTATGATCACCGGGGCAATCACGTTAAATAGTCACAGCCGAAACAGAGTTGAACCTTACCAAGAATTCAGTATCCGGCTAAGGCTTTAAACCTTAACCTAAAAACTCGTTTCAAACTCAATGTATGTCTCACTCATACATAATAGGAACTGACCGTGACTGCGTTTGAAACGATCAATCTCGTTTCAAAGGCAATCGTTGTCTCGCTCAATGAAAGGAAAAAAAAAATTGCTAAATGACAAAAAAGGCCGTAACCGGGTTTCTTTCGCCATTTCTTTTACCGGTGGCCATTTTGCTTGTGTCCGAAATGGTGGTAGTATATAACGTAGTTTATTCTCTTTATACATATATACAAATTGTAAATGACAAGAAAAAGTGCCTGTGAAGGTCTAATTTCTGAAATAAACGATTTCATTTCATTTAATTTCATTTCAATTCCTATTTGTATGAGTGTATTGCATTGCATTGTGTTCTCTTAAGAACTTCGCCAAATGCCTGCATGAAATCACAGATCCAAAAGCTGGCAGTTACTTCGCTCAACGCATTCGTTTATTCCCACTAGTCCCCTTGGTAGTTCCTTTAAAGGGATTAGTGAAACTTTTTTGTTCCACTAGTCCCTTTAAACAATCTAAAGGATTAATGAGACCTTTTATTTCCTTTATTAAAAGCTTTTATTTAACTTGACCTGTATGTGGGTGATTCTTGGAAATGCGATTATTCGGTTGATTCCACTGGCTAGTTTTTTTTTTCAAAATATAATGAAACCTGGTACTACACGTAAAAATAGGCTAAACCTGAAGTATAAATTTCGAATAGGCACTCATTTTGAACCTATAAATTCCAAGATATTAGACATTAAAAAAATCATGACCAGGGGAATCAATTAATAGTTACAGGGGAATCAAAAATCAATAACTCTGTACTTTTTTTAAAGAAATTGTAAGTTTTTACATATCAAAAATGACAAAATTAATTCTCAGTTATACATATCTAAATAAAATTAACAAATGTGAACATGTATTCTTCAATTTTCAGATATTATTATCTACTTTTGTAAACAATCGTCTGACATAGGTACATAAATATCTAATAATCTATTGGTGTCGTAATCACATTCGTGTTCCTTGAGAGCACCCCATTTGTACAACATTATTGTCATATTCCTGCAATAAAAAAAGGAATATTAGGAAAATTGCGAAATTTTAGAAATGTTTTACAAAAATAAAGTTTAAAAAAATGTTACTTAATCCAGCTTAAGAACAACAAGGCGCCAGGCGAGGACGGAATCACAGCAGAGCTTCTGATAACGGGTGGTACACCGATGCTTAAAGTCCTGCAGAAGCTCTTTAATTCCGTGTTGGTCGAGGGCAAAACGCTTGAGGCGTGGAACAGAAGCGTGGTGGTTCTGTTCTTTAAAAAGGGCGATAAAACCATCTTAAAGAATTATACCACATCCATACGCTGCGGCAGATTGTACAGAAGACCGAAGAGTACAATCTGCTATTATGCTTAGCGTTTGTGGACTATGAGAAAGCCTTCGATTCGATCGAGACATGGGCCGTGCTACAGTCTCTCCAGCGATGCCGCATAGACTGCAGGTATATCGAACCTTTGACGTACTTATACAAAAACGCCATCATGTCAGTCCAAGTACAGGAACAGAACACGAAAGCAATCTCATTACACAGAGGCGTGAGACAGGGAGATGTCATATCTCTGAAACTGTTCACGACCGCTCTGCAAGATGCCTTCAACTTTTGGACGAGAAAGGATGCGGCATCAACGTCAACGGCGAGTATATCACTCACCTTTGATTTGCCGATGACATCGTGGTCGCTGGAGGACCTCAGCACCATGCTCGAAGGCCTCAATTGAGTTTCCCAACAGGTGGGTCAAAAAATGATCATGGTCAAGACGAAAATCATGTCGAATATCCATGTCGCACCCGCCCCGGTCTCAGTTGGGAGCTCGATCCTCGAAGTTGTTGACGAGTACGTATACCTTGGACAAACCATCCAATTAGGTAGGTCCATCTTCGAGAAAGAGGTCAATCGACGAATCCGACTTGGCTGGGCAGCTTTCGGGAAATTACGGCATATCTTCTCGTCCAAAATTCCTCAGTGCTTGAAACGAAGAACCTTCGAGCAATGTGTGTTGCCAGTGATGACCTATGGATCGTAAACGTGGTCGCTCACTATGAGCCTCATAAGAAGGCTATGGGTCACTCAGCGAGCCATGGAAAGAGCTATGCTCGGGGAGATCGAATCAGAAATGAGGAGATCCGTAGCAGAACCAAAATAACTGACATAGCCACTGACATAGCCAAACACTGAAGTGACAGTGGGTAGATCACATAGCGCGCAGAACCGAAGGCCGATGGGGCAAAAGGGTTCTGGAATGGCGACCACGTACCGGCAAGCGCAGCGTAGGACACCCGCCTACAAGGTGGTCAGACGACCTAAGGAAAGTCGCAGGAAGCCGCTGGATGCAGGCCGCTGCCAGCAGGTCGCACTGGAGACGTTTGGGGAGGCCTAGTTGACTTCTTGTGGCTGAGATGATGATGATGAAATAATTTTACAGTCAAAAACTTTATCACATTTTGATTTCACTGACCTTAGAAACAGAGTAATCAATGTCAGGGAATCAAAAAATGTAGCAAAATTATCGATTGTCGCTAAATGACTGTATCTAGTACAATGACCTTTACACCCTAGGTAGTCATTAGAGTGGCGATAGTGCATTATTTTTTTTAGTCGTCTAATAAAATTAATTGATGGTAAAATTGAGGTCAAAGTAATCAACGATGTACCAAACCAAACCCAGTGGAATCAGATACTTACCTTTATATTTCTGGAATGCAGCAAGCAGCCGCGCATCTCTTCCCTCGACACTCAAAACATGACTGACGGTTAACGCTCGGGGGGTACACATTGCTTCCAAATTGTGTCACTAAGGACGTACGTACATTTTAGTGATGTACCAGTGGAATCACTGCTAAGGCCCGGACAACATTTAAAAAATTCATATAATTAAATGTACTATAAATACGTGGTTCATCTATTTTATTTATTAATTCTTATCAATTTGGGATCTAATATAAAATATTGAAATATCTATGAACTGAATGGAAAAAATGATATGGATGATATTGTGTACAAATTTGGAGTACGGACACGCCAGTGGAATCAATTTTTAACACTTCAGATATTTTTTTTACTCACTTTGTTTTATATTTTTCTTAATTATCGTAGTGACTCAGTTAGATTACAGTTTAAATTTTAATAAAAAAAATACTTCATACGCTTATTTCAATTATACGTACACTTTTTACTTCCGGACAACGAAAATCCAGGTTTTCAAGAAACACCCATGTATGTATGTATGTAAGGGTGGAATCTTGGAACGAAAATTTGAACCTCTTCCCAAAGACCGATTGAGCTGAAATTTTGCTTAAAACTGTAGATCAGATGACAATACAATTATTATGATAACAAAATTATTATGATACAGTCATTTGTGTTCCGTTTTTCGTACAAAACCGTTCCGACCAAAAACCTATAGGGTACTTCCGGTTGTCCTAGAATCATGAAATTTGGCAAGAACCAAGATGATGTAGCACAAGTACAGGAATAAATCTGAAAATCGTAAATTTGTAGCTACTTCTTCTTCTTTAAACAACCAATATAATGTGACCCTCCCCTTGGTACACTTTACATTGATTCATGGCTCTTTTTATACCGGTTATTAAGGATGGAGAGGTTAGAAAAAGAGGAAGAAGGGATAAAGAAAACATATTCAGGAAAAATATGGTTTGATGGGCGAACGTGAAAAAGTAAAGAGAAGGTGAATGACAGACAAAAAGAATATCAAAAAAATCCATAAAGAAAAAGAAACATAACTATTTACATAAGAGGTTGAGTTCGATTTGCCACACCGGTTTTTAATTAAAATGTATTTTATCTATTACTAGCTTTTCCTCGCGGCTTCGCTCGCGTTAATTTTATGATATAGATCTCGTTTGACAACAAAACAACCCATAGAGCGACTTGTGGCGCCATTTGTTGGCCGATAGCATGCCATACAGCGCCCTCTATAGTAGAAAAAATATTTTCCCTTTGGATTGACATACTTTCAAGGGTAAAAAGGTAGCTTATGTTGGGCTCTGTACCCCTGACAATATATATACAAATTTTCATAATGATCAACTGATAAGTTAAGCCGTGAAGGAATAACAAACAAACACACTCACTTTTTCATTTATAATATTAGTATGATAGTATGACTAGTATGATTATGGGAAGGGGCGCCCTCATGCGCGAGTTCTACTTGCCCTTGGTCGGTATTTTATTTGTGATGGGTACATAAACCCGTTTAGTTTGTCACAGGGTGACTGTAGTAAAATCAGGAAATTATATAGGTATTCAAATTGCTGGTGCTAGTTATAACAAATAAATTCATTAGACTAGTACCGCCTCTCGACAATAGATGAGACTGCGAAACCTGTTCAGTGATAACTAAAAAGTAAAAAATAAATTAAAAGTAAAAAATATATTATTATGTTTAAAAACAAGCTTTTATTTAATTGTGCTAAAAAGAATAAAATAAACTTTTCTTTTAAAACTTTAACTATCAACTTATAACGTCATTACACAATTTAAATGACATAAAAGCTTGTCGCGAGATTTACCTGTATAAAAAGAAAACATAATTATCGAACTAACATTTACTGTACTACGAGTAAATGTTAGTAATTAAATCTCGCGACAAGCATTTATGTCATATAAATTGTGTAATGACGTAAGAAAAGTTTATTTTATTCTTTTTAGCGCAATTAAATAAAAGCTTGTTTTTAAATATATGTTTTTTACTTTTAATTTTTGTGTTAGGGATGGTGTTGTGACATTTTGATAAACTATTGGGATGAATTAGAAGGTGATAGATGGTTTTGGCATGAGTTAGGAAGTTCTACACGTTTTGGGTAGCCACAGGACCTGCTCTAATAATATCAGCCTAATTTTTAATTTTAGTTTAGGTTCAGTTTTTTTATTATTAATTTCATTGTAACGCTGTTAGATTTTGGGTCGGTAAGTCGGTACCTTAAGATGATAGCTAGCGCCTTTTTAATTTTTAAAATTAGTTTTGATGTTGTTTAATTTTTAATATAAGTTTAGTTTTTCGTTTAAATTTTAATGTTATTATTAGTTTAATCATTGTAATTTCACTCATTTCATTGAAATTTTATTTTATAAAAATGTGATAAGGTTAGGAAGAAGAAAAACTGCAATCTTTGTAACGAGAACATGACTTTTTTTACCTATAATTTCATTTTGAATTTAAATAAATTTTTTGTTAACATATTTTTTTTATTTCATTTATCAATACCCTATATTTTTTTATGAACGCTAACAAACGAGCTGGTGGTAAGCAATCACCGCTGCTCATGAACATCCATAGCTAATGAATCTTGGATGACTTGCCCACCTATGATGAAATGAAAAAGGAAGGAAGGGGAGGGAACAAAGAGAGTAAGAAAAGTAGAGCACAGCGGATAATCCGCTCAAATCAGAGCAGCCCGTCTGGTGCAGGACCTCCACCTTACAGAAGATCGTAGCCAAATAGCATTGTTCTCGGCCATGTTCTGTTCCTACGGTGAGTAAGGTCTCCAGAGCTCCACTTTCTACAGGGTCAGCAACGCGTGAGTGATATCCCCGGTATTGCAAGCATCCATATACTACGGTGACTGCTCACCATCAGGCGGGCCGTGTGCTTGTTTGCCACCTTAGTGGCATAAAAAAGAACAAACGCGCTGGCGGGTCAACTGGTGGTAAGCAATCACCGCTGCGAATAGACATCCATGACTATATGAATCTTGGATGACATGCCCGGATATGATGGAATGAATAAAAACGGTAGTTTAAAAAACTAAATAACCCGACTGCGTTTCAGTGTAATTCGGAAATAAAAAAACCCTAGAAAGTCGTCATATCTGATTGCACTTAACCTAAGAATTTCCAATGTTGCTAAGGCGATGTTTATAAGCGTCAAATCCGTGTTGTAGCATTGTAGTAGTCGAGACCCATTAAAAAAAGCAATGTAATATAATGTATGTGTGTGCTTTCAATTTACGAAGTGTCCATTTCTTTAATGGGTCCCGACTGCTACAATGGATTTGACGCTTATAAACATCGCCTTAGCAACTTTGGAAAATAAGAGCAGGTTTAGCTTTCGACGGTCTGCCTCTCTTCCTTTTTTGTTGCTCAATTATTTTTAGAATTGACATTGTATGATAAAATAACCGACTAATTGATTTTTTATTACTATTCATGTTTTACTGTCGCAATAATTAATCAACCGCCATTAAATTAAATAACTGCTCAATATGTTTTTGAACTTATCATAATAACATCTAGAATATTTAAATAACAGCTCAAAAAATTAGTTCCCTTATTTAAATAATATATTGCCTATATATAATACACGCGCAGTAATTGACAACTGAGATATGAGGACAATTATTTTCCAAGAAAATGACAAACATACGTCTCTACTGGACACCTACTCGCTGGGTAGAGCCGCCGCTACTATGAATTGGTAATATTGAATTGAATTGGTATTCATTGTAATTATTGGTAATAGCTCGTAAATGTGCTGACTCGACCGGGGCAGTACTACTCTCTCACAGAATATCAACGTGGATAGCGGTGATATGTGTTTCTTACGACGAGTGAGAGAGCCAGAAGCCTGAAGAATCCCTCCTGCTTCCTACTCCCTTTTTCACTTTCATTCCCCCGTCCTTCCTTCTTAATTCCTTCATTGGTGTGCGACGCATCCAAGATCTTGTAGTCGTGGATGTCCATGGGCAGCGATGATTCATTACCGTCCGAATGCTCGTTTGCCAACCTCTACCACAAAAAAAGTGCAACATTATTTTCGGACATATCGTAAAAACTATGTATTAACTTTGGAATAAAATGTCATTAATATTCATCGTTTGTCATACAGTCATACACCATTGATTAAAATCATATCCTTTTTATCCAAAGGTGCAGAAAACGTGAATGAATTTTAAAATTGCATATTATCAGCACTCACTTGCATTAGAACAGTGCAAACTATCAGATCCGTCTTGTGTGTCATCCCATACGCATCGTGTCGTGCGTGTGTCATCCAATAACATAAAAAAACGTGAGTATTTTTATCTTTTGGTGACGACGAAAAACTATCAGACCTTCACACGCGTTTTACTTAGGATCTCTAATAAAAAAAAAAAATACTATAGCCTATGTTACCCGGGCCGGGAATAATGTACCAAAGCTGAAAGAATTTTTAGGGTTCCGTAGTAAACTACGAGGAACGAGAGAGAAAGTTTCGCCATGTCCGTCTGTCCGTCTGTCCGTCTGTCCGTCCGCGGTCTAGCGCCTAGACGCTTGATGCTAGAAAGCTGTAATTTGGCATGTATACTCATATTAACAATGCTAACACTTTGCTGGAACAAAATTTTGAAATAATTATATTTTTTGGGGTGCCTTCCCTACAGGGGGTAGTGGGAATGTTTTTTTTTCCGTACCGACCCCATCTTGTATAGTATCGTTAGATAGGTCTTTGCAAAATATCGAGGGTGTGGGAAGATCATTTTTCGATACAATGATCCGTTTCGGAATTATTTACATTTAGCGTGTCAATTTTCGTTTTGCACGGTGGTCCCCCCCATCTATCTCCAAAAGTATTGTGTTTAAAAATTTGAAAAAATTCATGGTGGTAGTCCATAAGCTGAGCCTTCAATGCAAAGTATTACGGTTAAGTAGGCTCTACTAGTTACCGAGTAATAGCCAACGAACTTATAAAATAAAATTTCTTTGATGAAAACGTACAAATGTATTGTATTCATCTGTAAGCAAGCAATGCGAAGCCAATATGTGCGTGGCCCGACACGTACTTGCCCGGTTTTTTATATTGTGTTTATTAATATGTATTGTGTATACGTACCAAATTACAGCTTTCTAGCTCTTGAGTCTGGGTGTTATGATGACTCTCCCATATTTTGAAGTAATGTGAGATCACCTTTATTTTTATAGAAAGGTATAAGAAAGATCTTTCGCCATTCGTCGGGAAATCCATCGGCCAGGAACTTATTGAAAAGTTTCGTCAGGAACAGGACATCGGTGTTTCCTATTCGCTTTCAGAATTCAGCAGGGATATCGTCTGGACCAAAGGCTTTGTTATTTGCCATTCGTTTGTTTGCCAGAGTTATCTCTTCAGGCTTTATACATGGGACGCCTTCGGTAGCAGGGATATCTTGTAGTGCCTCACTAGGGAATACATCATTTAGTAATTCTGTGTAGTATTCTTTCCAGCGGTGTCTAATTTTTCGTTTGATGTTAGTAGTTTTCTTTGCATTTTTAATGAATTTGTTTGTAGCAGTATTCCCTACTGCTTTGGTGGTTGCATTTTGCCAACTTAAAGATTTCTTAATTTCAAGTTTGGCATAGAAGTCGTTTGGAATTTGTATGATTCGGACACCATAATTATAATATAGTGAAGTCAACAAATGAAAAAGTTAATAGAGAACAGAGATCAAAGAATTTTCTGCTAAAAATGATTAACATTCATCATCGTTGTAAAACTTTGTAGTTACTTATGATAGTAGAAAATAACAAATAAAAATTCGAGTAAATTCTATCATGTCATCACCTATCATGAGGCCAACGTCCGCGCAGCCTGCTGCCGCAGTTTAGGAGTTTGCAATTTCAATACTTTTTTATATTAATAGCTCTAATTGTGTGACTGAGATAGCACAATATCACGTGCTGCTGCTTGTAGAAATTGTAATCGTTTTTGGTTGAGACCGTCCCTGTAGTGTTTGGGAGTACCCACACTGTCTCGTGCTTGCTAGTGGCGACGGGGCGCACGGAGTAGACCTTGCGAGCCGTCGGCTAGAGCGTACGCGTCGCCTGCGCACAAAGTGAGTTGCCGAGCCAGTGACACGTGTATTCAGGAGTACACTTCAAGTGGCGACGAGGAAAAAGGTTAGATTTCAAAATTATTATAATTTATATTAAAAAAAATTATAAAGAGGGCAATTGTGTCAACGATGTAGATATTAACAAAAAGAATACATGCCATAAGTAGTTCGATTATACTGGATGAATTTTATGACGTCTTTTCAATTAAATAAATTATATTACTATACTAGCTTCTGCCCGCGGCTTCGTCCGCGTGGTCTACTAACAATTAGCATATTTTTCTTCAGAAACAACTTCCGGTCCGGCACGGCCCGGTACGGTACGGTTCCATCCGGTCCGATCGGTTCCAGTCCGGTCCTTATAAGGAACCTACATGCCAAATTTGGAATCTGTAGACCCAGCGGTTTGGGCTGTGCGTTGTTGATATGACAAAACCCTCGCATCTTCGGTTGCGTATGCGTTTGATTCCTAAGTAAGTAATATTGAGAAAAATTGGATCGAAACGGCCCAACCAATTAACGTATCGTATTAAATACAATACAAACGTAATTTGTATACATTACCTCAGCCTAACTATATTTAGGAAGTAAAATAAACAATATTCTTAACGCACTAGTTAGTGTTGATAGAGAGAGACAGCAACTGACGCTGCGGTGGCTTAGCCTGATTGGATGGAACAAACACCCATAGGCGGCCATAGCTCTAAAATAGCCTAACTAAACAATTACTTGATAAAAATAGGTTATTATAAAGTGAAAGATAAAAGTTTGCGGGCACTATAATTTACTCCTCTGCTTTTTTTTTCTTTCGTTTTTTAGAAAACTAGCTTTTCCCTGCGGCTTTGCTCGCGATAATTTTACGACATAGATCTCGTTTGACAACAAAACAATAGTCCACCCAACGAAGACATAACAATAGCTCTCAGGGGAAATATATCGTATAGCAGCAAATTTTGGCATATTTCACACTAAACCTTTTTCGTAGAAAATTTTATGCAGATTATTCAAGTAGAAAAACATTTTTTCACATGGGCTACCATTTACGAAATTTTACGAAAAATCCCCCCCCCCCTTTGTCGCTCCACCCCCACGCATCAGTACTTTAGTATATTGTTTAAAACACCTTTTCCTACAAATATGCCAAAATTCGCTACTACACGAGTTTTTTCTCCTGAGATTCCTTCGTTTGGTGAACTACAACCCATAGCGCGATTTGTGGCGCCATCTGTTCAAAACAAAAAACGAAACTCGGTACGGTAGCTGCAAGTTGTTGTATCTCTTTTGTGAAGTGTATAATTAAGTACCTATTTTTTTTTTATTCACAGCTTTAGTGCCTCACACGACTATCGACATTGGAAATGAATCTACGGAATTCGAAAAAATATTGTCGCTGAGCGACGCACGCGACTATAAAGTCGTATTAAGGAAAATGTTACAAAATAAAACTACTACGTTTTTGACTTTTTCAAAAAGGTTAGGCTACAGGGCAAACCCTTAAAATAAATAAAATAAAAAAAAAACGAAAATAAAATTCAATTATTTCGGACAACTTTGATCCATAGGTAGGTACGTACCTACCTATGGATCAAAGGTTAAAATTGAAATGAAAAATTGAAATTTGAAAAATGTACCTACCACGTGGTAGGTACATTTTTCAAATCAAATAAAAATATTAATAAAATAAAATAATAATAAAATCAAATCAAATTACAATTAAAATAAATAGAATGTCAAGTATTGACATTCTATTTATTTTTATTTAATATTTATTTAATATTTATTTAATATTAATGCTACATAATGTCGCCTGCGTGTATTTTTTTGTTCTCTTCGTAAAATCGCATGATTGAACTTCGAGCCCACGCGGGCCCATACTATTTATTGGTTGAAAGTTGATTGATAAATAAGTAAAAAACCGAGGAAGTACGTGTCGGACCACGCACAATGTTGGGTTCCGTATTTGCTGTGCTTTGCTTTTAGTCAATTTGTAATACCTACGAGAGTATGATCAAGCACAGTGCATGCATCATGCATGCAATAATTAGATTAGGAAAACCGCAACTATAATTTTACCAACGACCAAGGACGTAAATTATCACACTAATTATACATACGGGTGCCTACACCCTTATAGGATATATGTAATAATTTTAATTAGTATCTAAGGATTCTATACTATTATAGTATTATAGTAATAAATAGGAAAAGGCAACAATAAAATTATATTTACCACAATATTATCCATCCAACACACAATTTTTTTTTTTTTAATTTACAATTATTTTGTTTTTCGGCCATTCTTCGATTAGCTAGATTTTGTGCGTCCGGGCTTGTATATTCGTATTATTATCAAATTCAAAAAGGGAACAATTTTTATATGTTAGTTAGCATCCATGTCTAGCTGGTAACAAAAACATAGGCCCCGATTACATAGTTATCTGGCTAAATTAATTTCACAAACCTCTGTTCTCTAAGCACCGTGCCCTGTCCGCACCCCAACATGTGGTTAAAACTTGCTTGTAACTTTTATGATGTACGGATTTTATTTTTTCCATTCAACATTTTAATGAGTATTAGGCAACGGGTATCACATGAAAAAATATCCACTCAATAAAATCAGTCTGTAAATAATTATCATTTTGTAACCGCATGTCCGAACTAAAGTTATAATTGCCGTGACGTTTTCTTTTCGAGGGTGCACATTCCTAATTACGATATTTGGCACATAACTACTTGTACACGTCTCAAGCCCTCAGTTTCTGCCGCGGTCTTGCAGCAGGTGCAGGTCTTTTACGTTAGTATATAAGTCAATGAAGCACGTTAGTATATAATTACCGTATCCTTCGTTCAAAACTTTTCTAATTACCGTGTACTTAATTTTATACTAGATTGGTTAAGGTAGACTCTAATTGCTTATATAAATAGAGACAGTGCTTTGGTCTCAGTACAGTGTTGTAATGCAGTATTTCAATACTCTGTAGGTTTTCGAAAATTTTATGAAAAATCGGCGTTTTCTAATTACCGTATACCAATTACCATGTATTTCTAACTACCGTTGTATGAAATTATTAAACTTTTGCTGTGCCGATTTAGTTCCAAACTCCTTCCATTTCCTCAGTTACTCCAGCTACTTTCATGTCATTTCTCACGCCATCACTCCATCTCTTTTTTGGCCTACCCCTGCCCTTCCATCCATCCACATTCATTCTTGGCACCCTCTGGGTCACATGACTGTCCAGACTGTCCACCCTGCGCATCATATGGCCAAACCATCTCAGTCTCTGACCTCTCTTATCGGTTACAGGCGCCACCTTTAAACTCCCCCTTATGTGTACATTCCTGACTTTGTCCCTTCTCGTCACTCCACACATCCATCCACCTCAGCATCCTCCAGCAACATAACCCGAAGGGATAAGTATGGACTGAGCGTTGAACCCTGGTGCACACCTACATCAACAGAAAAGCATTCTGTTGTACTGACGCGGGACCCGGTCGTAGGCCTTTTCGATATCCACGAATACCATATGTAGGTTTTTGTGTGCTCTTTTGTACTTTGTTGTGCCTCCATTATTTTCTCCCACAGCTTTAATGTGTGTGACATCAAGTTAATCCCCCTGTAGCTATTGCACTCCTGGACATCCCCCTTTCTTTTAAAAATAGGTACCAAGGAACTGTCTTGCCATTCCTCTGGGATGACATCCTGAACCAACAATTCATTAAGAAACAAAGTGAGCCACTTGCATCCATAATCCCCTAGAACCTTCCAGACTTCTATTGGTATTGTGTCCGGGCCAACTGCTTTTCCATTCATCATTTTCCTCAAGGCGTTCTTTACCTCTAATTCATCTACCTTAGCTATCATGCCTATATCTATGTCATTAAGTTTTCTTTTCCATCGTAATCATTCTCAACATTAAGTAATTTTTCAGAATATCCCTTCCATCGGTCTCTAATGTCACTATCTTTTACCAATGTTTTACCGCATTCGTCTTTCACACATTTTACGTGACAAATGTCTTTCGATCTTTGATTGCGCTGTTTAGCCATTCTGTATAGTTTTTTCTGACCTAGTTCATTATCTAATTCATTATATACTTTTTCTTCTACCCCGGATTTGGAACTCGCAACCACCTTTGCCCGTCTCCTCGCCTCGTTATACCTCTCCCTCAATTCAGTTTTCCTATGATCATGTCACGTAACTCTGCCATTCCTTGAATGCACTCTTTTTGATTTTTAATGCTTTTTGGACACTTTCGTTCCACCACCACGTTTCCTTTTCAATTTTCGCCCAGCTCGTGTTTCCCCAAGGACTTCTTTTGCAGCAGTTCTTATTGCTTTAGCCATTTCCTTCCAATTAGCATCAACATTCATACCTCTTATCGTGTAGTTGTGTCTATACATGTTATACATGTCATTTTTATTATTATTTTAAATAGACATAATGATCTTTTCTAATTACCATTACATTAAGTAATAGATTTATCTAATTACCGTACCCATGAAATGTTTAAGTCTCATTAACTCGGAAACCGCTTTTAATAAACGAATGCCATTTTAATTGTTACATTCGCATGTTTCATGAGTTACATATTTCAATCGTTTTAAAACAAACTAGAGAAAAATAAAAAAGGGTACGGTAATTAGGCGAAGAACGCCTAATGTCGAGAATGACCGTTTTGTTGTTGTAGTGCGCTTGAAGAGACCAAAATCAACAACAAACGGACAATGTCGCAGTGGTCAAGACCCAATAAGAACTTGCCGCGTTCTGTACCTAACGAAATACCCGAAAGCACTATGACACGCCAAGAATCTTTGGGCCCTTCAACGGCTTCATGCAATAGTGATTTCAACGAATGCTGCTTTCGATTCTCTAACGATGACTGCAACGAATCCATCCATAAATTTATCCGCGACATTGAAGATTACAAAAATCGCAACAAAATATCGAACACCAATGCTATAAGGAGTGTGCAGATATTGTTGACGGGCTCGGCAGCCGATTGGTGGAGAACTGTCCAGCATAAGATAAACTATTGGGAAGATGTCATACTGGAGATGTGCCGCGCCTTCGGCTATACAGTGTATACGCAATTTTATGAGCTAAAACAAGGCGGCGAGAATACGAACACATTCGTCAAGACCGCCAGAGAGCTACTTTCGAGGACCCGACCAGGGGATCTGTCGCACGAAGTCCAGATCGATATGATTTATGGCTTACTGGATAAGCGTATCCGTAAGCATTTGAGACGGGAGAATATTGAGAATATTGAAACGTTCGCTGATATGATATATCTCGCCTGCAAGATCGAAGATTCGCCTGATGAGGCAACCGCAGAGTCCACGACTCCCAGGACTACCCAGCGAGCAGCTGATTCCTCGCTTCAATCAACTGCAGCGTTACCGAGTCAGCCCTCTACCTCACGTCAAATTTCAGCAACGGAATACCGCTCACACGACGCTTTGGCAGCTTCCATAAAAAGTGAACGTGATATTGATATTGGTGATTTTGGTCAATTATGGGGGATGGAGCAGAGTTCGCCACTCGTTGAAGAAAATAATGATAATACCGCTGCGCCTAATATATCGGTAAGTACTTCAAATAAGTCTCCTAGGCCTTTTAATACAGTCAACAAACGGAAGAGGAAACCAGATAAGAGAAAGAAATTAAGATTAAAGGTTTCATTCCAATAAATACATTATTTTGAAACTTTGTGATTACACAGTACAATATGAATACTATTGATGAATAAACAATAATTAAAAATAAATAGGAGTTGAATCAATTCATGCAAAATTTAGAAATCTTGAATCAAATCTCGGCCTTGGATACCTCTTTCATTTGTCGACTGTACCAGTATGACGGCGCGTTTTGATGACGTGAGGGCCTCGCGGCGGTAGACTGAAAATTTTCATTCATAGCAAATCAAACTTTATGGTCTAATCGACAACGCACACGTGGTCGCCGCGTAAAAATATTGTTTAACTATGAACTTCTAGGAAGCGTTTTTGAATAACTCGTAGTTATCAGCGCGGACGGTCCATGCATTTTGCTGTTAGCGCCATCGACATACATATACCTCGTTGGTCAGCGCGTGGTGGAAAGGTAGCTTAGAACCGGGAGAAGGATGTAGGATACTTTTTATCCCGTGCCTCTTATGCGGAACAAAGTTTGCCGGGTCAGCTAGTAAATAATAAAAAAAAGCTTAACAACGACGCTATGTTGCCCCTACAGCGCACTACCTACTGAGTTAAAACATTAACATTAACACTTAAAACAATTTTTTTTTTTCAATTCAAGCGTGATCCGAGTATCAAGTTCGAGGCGACATTCGGTGAGTTTTTGAATAGTAAAGAAATATTTTTTTAAATTGTTTATACAAAAGTATTTTTTGGCTCATGATCACTAGTGGTATGGAGGGGAAACCACTATTTCACGTGGATATTCTGTGAGACGGTACTGCCCCGGTTGAACCAGCCCATTTGTAAATGGGCTGGTTCCACTACCACTACCAGTTCATAGTAAATGGCTAGGCTCTACCATATTAAGTGTATTCAGTAATGCGTCTTTTTGCATATTATTATTATATATGGTGACGACCTCCGTGGCGTAATGGTTACCACGCCAGACCGCCACCCAGGAGGTCCCGGGTTCGATCCCCGGTCGGGTCATGATGAAAAATGAAACTTTTTCTGATTGCCCTCGGGTCTTGGATGTTTATCTATATATATATTTGTTAAAAAATATAATATCGTTGAGTTAATATCCCATAACACAAGTTTCGAACTTACTTTGGGGCTAGCTCAATCTGTATGAATTGTATCTTATTTTTATATATGGCGATATATAAAAAATAAAAAAAAATAAAAAATATAAATAAATATATCTACTGCTACTGTCCTGATTCGCAACGACCGTATTGGTAAACGTGGTGAAGGTGTTGCTATCTACCTACGCAGAAACCCTACATTCTCAAGTCATCTCCGTCTGTGTACTCCCGTGCTGCGGAGTACCTTTTCTTGGAAATTTCAATGAGAGGTACTACTAAAGCCATTCTCGGAGTCGTTTATTGTCCTCCTGATATAGATTACTGCGTTCTATAATCTTTCTGATCGAATTACACACATCACATAATCATAGGTGATTTCAATACAGATCTCATGAGTAATAACACTCAATCACTTATGCTTTGCAACATAATTAAGTCAGTCATTCTCCCTGTTCTGCCTTTGAAGCCTACACATCATAATCCATCTTCCGGACCGGACACATGGCTAGATTTAATTCTTACATCTTTGTTCTGACCATGTTGAGTATCATGGACAACTTTTAGCTCCAGGTTTTTCCAGACATGATCTAATCTTTTTACAGTATAAGTTAAGACTACCTAAACCCAAAATGCGAAAATTTTCTGAAATTAATAAAAATAAACTAAAAAGTACTGTTGCCAAGCTTAATTTTTTACAGTGCTTATTGCAAAAACAATTGAAAACAAAATCTTTTACTTAATACAATAGTTCTAGAGTTATTTGACAGCCATGCGCCCTTCAGAGCTGTTATGCGACCACCCTAGATTTGTAACAATATACGTCTGGCTATGACTCGACGAGATCGCGCAATTTGTGTTTACTATTGTGAGAATTCACTGTCGAACAGGCAGTCGTACAAAAATGCTAAAAAAAATTTTAAGAAGATGGTAAGAAAAGCTAAGCAAAAATATTTTAACTCAGTATTATCGGCCAACTTAAGGTTTTTTTTTATGTCATACAGTAGACAAACAAGCAAGCGGGCCCCCTGATGGAAAGGGGTCACCGCCGCCTATGGACATCAGTAACACCAGAAGTGCTACCAATGCGTTGTCCACCAAGGAAGTGGGAGGAAGGAGGGGGAAAGACGGGATAGGGAAGGAGTTGGGCTTCCGGATCTCTCACTCACCGAACGAAACGCATTGCTGCTTCACGTCGATATTCTGTGAGAGGGTGGTACTTCCCCGGTCGAGCTAGCCCATTTCATAATAATTGCTCTACCACTCCCAAGAATTTTCTTCACTCACTTGGTGTTTGCAAGTCATTCGCTCCACGTGAAAATCTAACGAAGATAGTTCAGTCTCCTAATGTTTTCTTTTTCTGCATCTTGTGAAGATGATATCCGCGAGATAATTATGGTCTATTAAATCCAAAGTGATGGGCTGCGACGACGTTGGTAGAGACATGATATTCACTGTCATGGAAAATATTCTTCCCATCATCACTCACGTTGTTAATTTAGCTCTCCCTCGTGGCACTTTTCCTCTTATTCAGCGTCAAGCGTTAGTAACGCCTCTTCCAAAACGCACTCCTCTGCTATCAAATAATTACCGGTCTAATTTTAACATATCTTTCTAATTCCTTTTAAAAGTTATTGAAGCTACGGCACATAAACAAGTGTCATCTTTTATTTTCTCGAATGACCTCTCTCCATTTTAGTTTGATGTTCGCCCGACAGCACTGCCACCGGTTTCCTCAAAGTAGAAGACATTCGCAAGGGTACGTAAGGTAAGTTGGTCACCATTGTTCTATAAGCGATTTCTCCAACGCGTCTAATATGGTAGACCACGATTTTCTTCTTACCATTCATAAACATCTAAAAATATTCACCTTGCTTTTGATTAGTTCTCGTCTTAACTTCGTGGTAGTCAGCGGTCGGTGTCAGTTAGCCGTAATATGTAAGATAGAGAAGTCTGTTTGCTGGTGTACCGCAGGGTGGTATTTTACGCCCTCCACTATTTTCTATTAAAAAAATATATATTGTCACCTTCGATTAGTTGCTCTTATCGTTTCTACGCGCATGATCTAGGAATATAAAAATGTTAACAACGAAACGTTGCAATTAACAAGCTAACTACCAATCTTGTCAACATTAGCAACTGATCCAAGAGGTTCGGTCGGTACCAGTAAATCCAAATAAATGTCAAGCGAGATTGTAGGGAGTTCAAAACAAGTTTCTCAAGTCGACTATACCTCTATTATACTTCTCAACTAAAATCTTTTTTTTTTTTTTTTTTTTTTTTTTAATACCACATAAACAATATAAAAAACACTTATAACAATCTGCCAAACTGTGAGACAGTTTGTCGGCAGTCAGCCCTCGTGGAATGTATTATGTGGAAGGTTTTGATGTGGCGTGTGAGTATGTGTGAATATATTATGTGTGTGAGTGTGTGTGTATGCGGTTATATGTTAAATGAGTGTATAGTAGTATTGTATGTATATGTGTGAGTACTATGGCTGTAACAATTCTTTTTACATTAGATTTTACTAAATCACGTTCTTTGTTTCATTTATCAATGAATCTCCACCATGTAGATGTATAAATTAATTGCCAAGCGAAATTCATTGATAATTCATACAATGTAAATTTAGTTACCTTCCAAATCTATTCCACGCAACATATGTCTTCAAATAATAATATTAAATATTATTAAAAACTTCACATCTTAGTACTAAGTTATAATGAATGAAAGAAGAAACAAAAAATAAAAATAAAAACAAACAAATTTCCTATCTTAATTTTCACAATAGAAAAGTATATAAAAAAACTATTTTTTTTTTCTTTCTCTCTTTTCAACCCTTACATTTTACTTATTTATACCTATTCTCTATAATAACCTTGTATTTTTATCATAAATCATAATACCCTTACACTATGGACAGAGACATAGATAATGCCTTTTTAGCGTAAACTTTAAGTGATTTCTACTTGTAATATTTTCAACCAAGTCTTGTGGTAATTCATTTAAGTACGTGGGAGTGAGCCACCTCCTTTCCCGTCTCCCATAATAGTTCTTAACTTTTGGCACCAACAATGTAAATTTTTTTGCTAAGCGGGTTGGGTACATATGCTCCCTTTTCTTTTTAAAATCATGATTACCATATTGTTCTATAATAATAGCCCGTTTTACTTTTGATTCTACTGGTAAAATTTTACAAATTTTGAATAATTTTTCATAATCTCCACCTAGTGATTTTTTGACATTTTCATTTATTAGTAGTTTTAAAAATCTTTTCTGCAACACTTTAATTTTGTTAAGATGAACTGGAAACGTCGGACCATACGCTCCCAATCCATACGAAATTACAGAATCCGCCAATGCAAAATAAAGCATGTACATAATACTTCTATTGACGATAAATTTCATATTTTGTAGCTTGCCTAATATTGACCTTAGTTTATTACAAACCGAATCAACATGATTTATCCAGCTAAATTTATTATCTATTTCTACCCCCAAGTACTTATAAGTATTGACATTTTCGAGATAAATACACTGACAGTTAGTATTTAAATTTCTATTTATATGTAGACAGTCATAAGAATGCCCCTTTATCCGTATATCATTTTTTGGCTCCTTATTATATGGAGATACAATAAGCATACTTTTAGTTTTATTTATATTTATGATTATTCCATTGTCATGTGCCCAACGAACTATATTGTTAAAATCCTCCTGCATTACACCTCGTATTACAGAAGGATCCCTGTGGCTGAATACAATGCAAGTGTCATCCGCAAACATATACACATTTGCATGTTTTATTACATTAGGCATGCTATTTACATGCATTTTATACCCCGTTGGTCCATAGACTGAGCCGGTCGGAACGCCGTGAAATCTAAACAGTACTTAATTTACTAAGTCTTAGAACTTAATTTTACACTTTGCTTTATGCAATTTATATGGGACTAGGTTCTGCCCGCGGCTTCGCCCGCGTGGCCTACTAACAATTAGCATATTTTTCTTCAGAATCAAATTCCGGTCAGTCCGGTCCTTATATGGAACCTGCCTTTGGAATCTTTAGACCCAGCGGTTTGGGCTGTGCGTTGATATACTCTCGCAACTTTATTTGCGTATATCTCGCTTTCTCGTGGGAATTTTGAAAATCCTTTCTTAGCACACCTCTAGACGTCGTAAGGAACCTACATTCCAAATTCGGTATCTCTAGACCCAGCGGATCAGTGAAATCTTCGCAACTTCGTTTGCGTATATCTCGCTTTCCCGTAGGAATTTTGATAGATCCTTTCTTAGTACATCCCTAGATGTCGTAAGGAACCTACATTCCAAATTTGGAATCTCTAGACCCAGCGGTTTGGGCTGTGCGTTGATATACACAGGAAGGCTCCTTTCTTTAATTCGTCTTGACGAGTATTCTCTTAGATAGCCACGGTAAAGTGATAAATAAAAATTACAAACAATGACATTTATAATATACCTTTTCTTTACAGAACGTGACAGGCAAATAAAAAAAGTCGGCCCAAAAAGAGTTAGAAATGAAATGAAATGAAATGAAATGAAATGAAATGAAATGAAATGAAATGAAATTCTTTATTTGCAAGGAACACACACACATTACATTAAAAGAGATAATGAATATTTTGTTTCCCGCCTACATATGTACTAGGCATGCAAAAATTAAATGTTGATATTATACAATAAAAATAAACAATAAAAAATTTAAATTTAAAAAATAATAAAAAGTGATTAAATTGATATTAATTCTACATTACATTTATAAATACTATGAAATGTCTAATATTTTAAAGATAAAAATTCATTAATATTATAAAAACACTTATTGACTAGCCATTTAAATAATTTGTGTTTAAAAATTCTTAAATTAAGCATTTTCATCTCAACTGGCAGTTTATTATAGATTTTTATTATCATGAAATAACAATTACTGTCCAGTACCGTACCCTTGCACATTGGCTTCAGTAATAGGGTAGGATCTCTGGGTCTAAGTCTCGGGTTTGTAGGTTTGACTACAAAATAATCCGGGTACAATTTCACGAAACAGCAACATTGGTGTATATATAATCCAGTTAGAGTCAGAAGGTTATATTTCTTGAATAAAGGCCTGCATGATACTAAGGGTCCCACACCAGCTATTGCCCTTATGCACTTTTTCTGACTTATGAAGGCCTTATGTATATCTACAGAATTCCCCCATACCAACAAACCATATCTAAGTACAGACGCGACATAGCCGTGATACGCAGTTAGCGCAGATTTAATGCCTGCTGTACACCTAAGACGTTTTAGTGCATATCGTTTATGCACTAAAACGTCTTGTAATTTCGCACAAACATTTTTAACATGTGTTTTCCAGTTACAATGTCTGTCTATGGTTATACCCAAAAATTTTGTTAGTTCCGTTTCATGAATAACTTGATTCTGGCAATGAATATTTAGTTTGTTTCTTTGAGCTTGGTAATTACAAAATTGGATATAGTTAGTCTTCGATAAATTTACTTTTAAGTCGTTTCTCTCTAGGTAACAATATATTGTTTCAATTGTCTCATTTATTGAATTTTCATAATTTGTTTCGGCAATGTCATGTGGTATTACTATAGATAGATCGTCAGCAAATAAAATACATTTGTAATCTGTGATCAAGGGCATGTCATTTATATAAATAAGAAATAATAAAGGCCCAAGAATGCTGCCTTGTGGAACTCCAGCAAAATTACGTAAATAAGAGGACCTGAAATTTTCAATCGTCTTATCTATATTAACCCTTGTTACTTCAACACATTGCGATCTATCACTCAAGTAGCTTCTCAACCATGTAAGTGCTACACCCCTGATCCCGTAATTTTCACATTTGCTTAGTAATTTGTCGTGATTGACCATGTCGAATGCTTTGGTCATATCAAAGAATACAGCTGTAACTGGATTTTTTTTTGTCGATATTTTCCGTTATATCTTTTACTAAGGAGAAGGCTGCGAGTGTCGTCGATTTATTTTTTTGAAAGCCGTTTTGCTCTTTGCATATAATATCCTTACTATTCAAAAAGTTTATGATCCTATTATGAAATGCTTTCTCAAAGACCTTTGAAAGTATAGATATCAGTGTGATAGGTCTAAAGTTGTTGACATCTTTTTTATCATCTTTCTTATGCAAGGGTTTAATAATTGAGGCTTTAAGTTTCGTGGGAAAAGCCCCTGAAGTGAACGAAAAGTTAATAAGATATGTTAATATTGGAGCAAGACAAGATGCGCATGATTTTAAGACACCAGTTGAAATGTTATCAAAACCTACTGCTTTCGTATTCTTTAGATTCATTATTATTTTATAGATCTCATCTTCATCGATCGGTACTAGAAAGATACTACTGCTTAGCTTATTTACGAGTGTTGTGATTTTTGTTCTGATAGTTGTATTGCTTGTATTTACGAAAAACCTGTTAAATTCTTCTGCAATACGCACGGGGTTGGTTTCGGGTTTACCGTCAATGGTTATGGATTCAATGCTTCTATTTGAAATTATAGCATTGTTTTTATTTTTGATAATATCCCATGCAGTTTTACATTTATTTGTTGATTGATTTAATAATTTATAATTGACGTTTTTTTGAGATTGAATTATGCATGCTTTTAAAATTTTATCAAATTTTTTAAACTGCTTTTTGGAATTATCCGAATTGTTTTTATATAACTCGAATCTGAGTTTACGCTTTGATTTAGAAGATATTTTAATTGCATTTGTGATCCATTTAGGTTTCGTATGATTTGATTTTATTTTAATTTTGATAATTGGAAAGCATAGATTATAGAAAGTACATAAGGTATCATGAAATAAATCAAAAGCAGAGTTGAAATCACTCTCCTCAAGTACCTCTTGCCAAGTTAATTTAGATAAGCATTGTTGAAATTTTTTCTTATTATCGATACTGTAATCTCTTCTTTTTGCAAACCAATAATCTGCTCTAAGTATCTTGTTAGCTATATTAAATTCCAAAATTTGGCACGTATTATGATCTGACAGGTATACCTGGTGTGTCGAACCTTTAGCATCAGGAATATTACTAATGATATGATCTATGCATGAATCAATTCTAGTTGGTTCATTGATGTGCAATTGTAGGTTGTAGTTATTCAGCAGGTTTTTAAAAGTGAGGCATTTTTCACTTTCTACCAGTGTATTTACGTTTAAGTCCCCCGCGATAATTAATTTTTTTCTGCTCATTTTATAAGATAATTTATGTAATAGAATGTCAAGTCGTTTATAGAAGGTGTCAAAGTTTTTGTCGTCGGGTATTCGATATAAACATATCACTATGCAGTTTAAATCAGGTACCTCTACACCGCAACACTCAAAAGAACCATCCGATGTAATTTCATCACCTAGTACTAAAGGTTTGGATGTGATATGATTTTCCAATAAAATAGATACTCCACCCCGTTTATAGTTTCTGCAGTATGTTGCCGCTACGTAATACCCTTTTAAAGAAATATTAGCCTCACTTCCTTTTTTTATAAAAGTTTCTGATAGACATATGATATTTATGTATTGCTTATTGTCTTTGAACTCATCAAGACATAATTCCAATCTTTCAAGCTTTGATAGAAGACCCTGAATATTTTGGTGAAATAATAAAATCTTGTTACTATTATCTTCATTTTTTTTGTTTACGAAAAAAGGTTGAATTTTCCCTATCTGCGGCATCTAATGTTTCGCATTCCTTATTGTTTTGTTTAATATTTAGTATAGGAAAATAATAAGGAATAGTTCCTCTTTTTGGTTTATATAAATGATCAGTTTGGAAATCGCTAGTTTTGTTTGTGAAGTAAATTTTATCTATTTGTTTGTTTATGACAGGGAAATAAAACGGTATTGTCCCCTTTTTCGGCTGCACTGGAAAGATTTGGTCTTTAACATTATTGTACGAATGTGGTTTCACTTGTGAGAAGTTAACACTATTTCTGCGAACCTGAGAATGAAAATGCTTATTTTTAAACATAGGTAAATATTTGTTGTCATAATCATTGCTGTCAATATACATATTCAATTTGTTGCTAATAATTTCTAAAAACTTTGAGTGCTTCAAGTTAGTTTTGTGGTGATGGCAGTTAAAAAATTTACAATAGTTAAAGCAAGAGCACATATTTTTAAGACAGTTATTTAATCTAAATTCATTTATATGACTATTTTCAGACACTCCTAACAGTATTACATTTGTATCTTGTAAGTATTTTATTGCCGCTGAAAGTTCAATTTGCAATTTAGTTGGATTACGGTCATTTTCACCACAGCTAATAATTACATAGTCCTGCTTAGTAGCTTTAATGTTGTAACAGGATTTTAAAACATCTTCTGCTAGAGCATGTGGTTTAGTGACTGCTGAAATTTTGTATTTTTCGTATTTTGTGTTGTTTCTCAAAAGGGCTAGTTGTGATGCTAAACCAACGCATTGCTGGCCCCCTACGATAAATATGTGCTTGTTGATCTCATTTGATAGTATCTTTCCTTCTGAAGCGGATTTATTTGTTGGTGAGCTCAAGGTGCATGGTGTCTTGGACGCGTTACATTCGTCCTGGGCTTGGGAACACGGTGAATCAAATTGAAAATTTAATTTCTTTTTACTAAGATTTTCTGTCTTTTTATTGTTCTTTCTTGATTTTTTATTTTTTTTTGCGGTGCCAGTTAAAACTGTATTCATAGTATTCATTAAGCGTTGTTTTTTTTCGAGTTCGCATTTAAGTGAAGAATTTTCCAATAATAATTCATCAATTTGGTTATTAGCACTTTCCAATCTAATATTCAAAGTGTTGATTTGTTCCAAGTACTCATTAATTTCACACCTAGATCCTGTGGATAGATCTGGTAGGCTTACAGCTCTATGAAATTCTGTTTCAGAGTCTGTTGAGAGGGTTATTGAATTTGAAGTACAATTTTGTCGTGCGAGCACTCTCGGCCTTCTCATAGTTATATTTTCGTGACTCATTTTTATACAGTATAAAATAAATAAATAAAAAAGCTGATCAAAAAATTCAGAATTCAGAATGGACTCTAAAAATTTGTCCGTAAAAATTTTTCTTATCAAAAATCTGTTCTGGCTCCATGCGGGTTCGAACTTGCATAGTGGGCTGCGTTAGTAACACTCTATGCCATTTGTCCAGCGAACGAATAATTGAAGTTGCGAAAAATTGGTCTATATGGCTAAGATGCAAAAAGTTCGTTAATTATGACTCATTACATTGGAATGTTCTTTGTCCGTAGCGATTCACTTTTTATTTACAAATTGTTCAATATTAGCACTTTGTTTTTATTTTATATTAGTGTTTATTCACTTAAATCACTGTCTTTTGTGTACAAAGAGTTATTAATCCACTTATTTAGGTAATAAGAAAGTTTTTTTTTTGTAATAATTCGCAATATTATTTATGTAATGGTTATTGTTCCTCTTATTGTAACTATATTATTTAAAATTATTGCTATTATAATTTTTCACTGGTTGTTTATTCACTGTTTTTAATTAAATTTAGCATATTTAATTAAATTAAGAGCATTTAGAACGGTTTTATTTAAAATTTTACTTAATTATTTCTTTCAAAATTAATTAACCACTTTTTAGTCACATCACATAATAATCTTATTACTTATTTAATTTATTTCTCAAAAACTGCAAATTTACTATTTTTAAGATTAATTTTTCGAGGAGCGCAATGTTTACGTGCCTGGCGCGCGCGTGTTTGTCCGAATCTACTAATGATTATTGTATTTACAGAAAATGAAAACGAAGTCAGCGGAAGTCCAATTACTATTATTGATAGCGGGGAAGAGGATGATGGTATGTCAAACAAAATTTAGATATTAGTATGATTTTTTCTCAAAAATATACAAAAATCGTTTCGGGTTTAAGTAGTGGATAGAAGTAATGGCTTGTAATCGAAAGTATTTTACATTTTTAAATGATGCGTTTCTAGCTCCTGATCCCAACTATTGTAAAAGTATATTTTTCGATTCCTAATGTAAAGTATATTTTGAATGAGGTAGTTCTAATTTAGGAGAATTTGTCTAAAGAGTCCATCACTCGACGCGTATAAAAATCTGTTATTTATGCACTAAACAAAAATACAATTTTCAGATGTTGTTAATACACCCAGAAAGAAGAAAAAGGAGACACCAAAATCCAAAAACATGATCAAAAAGATAATACAAAAATCTGTTCTATTTAAATGCAAGAAGTGCACTGTACATTTTGTGAACGACAAAACTGGACTCATACATTTCAAAAAATGTCAGGGTGGGAATGATTCTGTTAAAGATGTAGTTGGTTGTGTTATATGTTATAAACGCCTTTATCACAAGGACAGGGGCGATCATATGAAACAACATGAAGAGTATAAGCAGGATTTTAAGGTGTATAATATTGACGATACATTTACTAAGAGAATTATAAATAAATGTGACATTTGTTCGATGTGGTATGATGAGAAAACATTCAAATCCCACAAGGGTGTCTGTGTCGGAACGCGTGCAAAATCCTACAATTGTGAAGACTGCGGTCGTAGTATAGGATCTAAATGTATTTCTGACCACATAGATGTGCATGGTCAATATTTGGATAAAATTTTTGTAGAGATTGATCATAATAATCTAATATCGTAAATCAGTAAATGTAATAGATTCGAACCCGGGACCTCCTTGATGCGGCCCGGCATGGTAACCATTACGCCACGGAGGTTGTCAAAACATCGATGGTCAAAATAAATAAAATAAAATAAATTGTTATTTGTTATGCAAGGCTGCAAAGTTGTTTTTTAGCGCGAGTACTTAAATTGAAACCCTCGCACGAGACGCAGAATAACTTTGCTGCCGAGCGAAACACACAACTTTTCACCTCACTACAGCGAGGAAAATGCTAGGTGCAAGAAAAACGCAAATAATATTTTAAATAAGTGTTAATTTTTTTTCATGCGGTGTCGTGCTGACCAGTTCAATTATTCTAAAAATAAGGTTGGCGCACTGGCATGAAATAGGTATTAATGCATTTTCAGAGGACTGGCGGTATAAAAAAATATAGAATAGAAAGGTTCGAATTTTAAAAATTCTTTCCACGCTAGGGCACAAAATGTACTTTTGCGCTCAGATTTCGAATGACAAACAGATTTTTGCCGAGCTTGTGAGGTGAAAAATATATTTAGCAATTTATGTTTATGATGGTATTTTAATTGGTAGTAATGAGAATGAATCCAACTAAATATGTTATTATGGGAAAATTAGAAAAAGAATTTGAAATGAGGAAATTTGAAGTTGAGAAATTTATTGGAATTGATATTTTATTAAATGAAAATTATATTTAATTATATCAGAAATCTTATATTGATGAATTATTAAAGAATAACGGTTATAATGATATTAAAGAAATTTGCTCAGAGGATATTTTAATCGACACACATCAAGAGGGGAAAGGTAAAGAGAGTGATGTGCATCGATATAGACAATTAATAGGTTCTTTATTACTCGTATATCTTGTTAATAAAACACGATTAGATATAGCTTTTCAGGTTGGTTATTGTAGTAGACATCAGGAATGTCCTAATTTAAATGATTTCTCGTATATAAAAAGTTTGTTTAGGTATCTCAAAGGTTCTGTAGACTCAGGAATTCGTTATCTGCAGGGGAATGATTAGACATTGAGGGCATATTGTGATGCAGATTTCGCAGGTGACCCAGATACACGGAAAAGCACGACTGGCTTTGTAATTCTGTATAGTGGTGGACCTGTGCACTGGTGTTCACGAAAGCAGTCCGTCACTGCTCTTTCGTATAAAGAAGCAGAATACATTTCTGCTGCAGAATGTATTAAAGTCTTGTTGTATGTTCAAAGTTTATATAAAGAATTAATCGGTAAAGTTCCAAAAACAGAATTGTATGTGGATAATCAGCCGGCTATTGTTTTGATAAAGAATGGTATATTCAGTAGGAGAAGTAAACATATAGATGTTAAATTTTATTTTATTAAGGAGAAAATTGATCAAAATTTAATTAAAATTTATTATTGTCTTTAATGTCTACTACAATAACCAACCTGAAAAGCTATATCTAATCGTGTTTTATTAACAAGATATAATAAAGAACCTATTAATTGTCTATATCGATGCACATCACTCTCTTTACCTTTCCCCTCTTGTTTGTTTAGGTATCTCAAAGGTTCTGTAGACTCAGGAATTCGTTATCTGCAGGGGAATGATTTGACATTGAGGGCATATTGTGATGCAGATTTCGCAGGTGACCCAGATACACGGAAAAGTACGACTGGCTTTGTAATTCTGTATAGTGGTCGACCTGTGCACTGGTGTTCACGGAAGCAGTCCGTCACTGCTCTTTCGTCTACAGAAGCAGAATACATTTCTGCTACAGAATGAATTAAAGACTTATAGACAATAACCTTTTAGATAAAATCCACCGAAACATGGATATAGGAAAACCAATTGCAGCAATGTATATGGATATGACTAAGGCCTTCGACTTTGTAGACCATAAAATCCCCCTAAACAAATTACATCGCTACGGTGTTCGGGGTAATGTGCTTCAACTCATACAATCATATCTAGATAAAAGAAAACAATTAACACTGATTACGCGTACCTATAGATGTAAAGAGTAAAGCAGAAATAACACACTCGTCTTATTTAAATGTAGTCAAATATGGTGTACCTCAGGGTGGAGTATTGGCCCCGCTACTGTTCCTTATTTTTATATTTTATATAAATATTAATATTTTATATTAGATTATATCAATGACTTTCCGATTGCCACTAAACATCAAATGACACTATTTGCCGATGACCTGCACTGTTATCTACAAAACTGGTAATTATAAGGACATCGAAACTGATATAAAACAATAGTCAATTATTGAATGGTTAACATAAAAACTAAAATATATAATAACAATGACATTATTTAAATAATATAATATACATATGGAGTGGTAGAGCAATTATTATGAAATGGGCTAGCTCGATCGGGGAAGTACCACCCTCTCACAGAATATCGACGTGAAGCAGCAATGCGTTTCGTTCGGTGAGAGAGAGATCCCGAAGCCCAACTCCTTCCCTATCCCCTGTTTCCCCTCCTTCTTTTCCTTCCCTTCCTCCTTCCTTTCCTCCAACCTCCTCGGTGGACAACGCATTGGTAGCGCCCCTGGTGTTGTTACTGATGTCTATAGGCGGCGGTGACCACTTTCCATCGGGTGGCCCGCTTGCTTGTTTGTCTACTGTATGGCATAAAAGAAATAAAAAAAATACATATTAAACAATATTTGGTTCTCCAACTGATTCATTGAGTAATAATAACAGTGTTTAAGTTAATTAATACTAGCTTTTTTTGACGACTTTGTCCGCGTGAAGTTCCGGACCCGTTCCCGTGGGAACCACATTGAATTTCGAGAAAAACCTATGTTACTTACTCCCTGATAATGTAGCTTTCTACTGATGAAAGAATTTTTGAAATCGGTCCAGTAGTTTCGGAGCTATTCAATGCAAACAAACAAACAATCAAATCTTTTCCTCTTTATAATATTAGTAGGTATAGATTTGTGCTGGTGCATTAAAGTCAATATGACGCCCTAAACCCTTAAACCATACAATGGATATTATGTGCGCACAACTTCCCACAGTACGATTGCCTGTAAGATAAGTAAAAAGAAAAAATATTTAAAAACAATATCTACACTAATATTAAAAAGAGGAAAGATTTATTTTGTATTTTTGTGTGTGTTTGTAACGAATAAACTCAAAAACTACTGGACCGATTTCAAAAATTCTTTCACCGTTGGGAAGCGACACTTGACATATTTTATTTTCAAAAATTAGGGATTCTTACAAAAACCCGTGCATTGCTGGGGCCGCTATAATCCTTACATATTATAAAACTGTCTAACTTGTCTGTCTGCCTGTCTGTCTGCCTGTCTGTCTGTCTGTCAGTTCGCGATAAACTCAAAAACTACCCAACGGATTTTCTTGCGGTTTCACCAACGTATAGCCTGGTTCATGAGGAAGGTTTATGTATAAAATTTGTCAGGATTTTGTGTAAATTGGCTGAAATACAAAGATTATTGTTGGGACTGTCGGAAAAAATCAACCCGCTTGGGAGCTGTCGACGAAAACGCTGACTAAACCCTTTGAGATATAACAAAACAAAAATTATAGGATATTCCTCTTATTTAGGTCTCCAAAAAAGTCCGCGATAGCATATATTTATCGTTTACGGATAACTTACTATAAAATAAAAAGCGATTACCGAGTATTGGAAACCGATTTTGACGTATACAGTATTAATCCTTATCCAGTTAACTACGTTAGTTACCTTAAGCATTTCATGTACATTATTATAATCTTTACACCATATAATATAAATAGATACTTTAGAAGTTATAGCAAAAAATTTACGCGCTTGCCGAAATTAATTCAAGTTCTTTCTATTCTACGATAGATGGCGCTATTCAAAAGTTACATCGTGCTATGGTTACGTTTTCATCAAAAAATAAATATCGCGCGAAAATTAAAGCACTTTAAATCTATTACGCTAGGTGGCGCTGTTTAAAAATCTTTACATACTTTACAATATATATAGCTGAAGAATTTGTTTGTTTGAACGCGCTAATCTCAGGAACTACTGGTTCTAATTGAAGAATTCTTTTTGTGTTGGATGGATAGTCCATTTATCGACAAAGGCTTTAGGCCATACATAACATTACGCTGCGACCAATAGGAGCGAAGTATCAGTGAAAAATGTTGCAAAAACGGCGAAAATTATTAGGGCTTCCGTTGCGTGCGCTGAATAAACGGTTCAAGTTACCCAAAAAATATATATGGCGCTCAACCTAGAAAGTTGGAATTTTGTATAGAGGTTCTTTTGACAAGGATAAAGATGGGGTTTTACAGAATTCCCACGGGAAAGGGAGTAATAGGACTATAAGTGTATTATCGCAGGCGCACAACCTAAAAAGCTGGAATTTTGTATAGAGGTTCCCTTTATGATGTTGACAAAGATAAGGACGGCAATTTTTAGAATTCCCACGGGGAAAGGGAGTAATAGGACTGTAAGTGTATCGCAGGCGCACAATCTAGAAAGCTGAAATTTTGTATAGAGTTTCCCTTTATGATGTTGACAAGGATAAAGGCGGCAATTTATATAATTCCCACGGGAAAGTGAGTAATAGGACTGTAAGTGTATTATCGCAGGTGATTAACCTAGAAAGCTGGAAATTTTGTATTGAGGTTCCCTTTATGATGTTATGCGCTTGATAGCAACTAGATCCTTCTCCTTATATTTGTGACTTTCTTTCCTCTTCTTGTTATATGTTTTACAATTTTCCTCTTGTATCTTTCAATTTCAATTTCAATTTCAATATTTATTGCGTTCCATACAGTATGTAAGTTGTTACAGAAATGATTTAAAAGTACACATTATGGGCCCTTGTCGGGCATAGCAATTAGGAGAGAGGAAGGCGATTTATCTTTAATATCTGCTTCTTTGCTTTTAACTTTATTTTTTCACGGTCTTCAATAAAACAGTTCTTTTGTTCCTGGCTGAGCAAATCATATAATTCCAAATCATCACTGTTCCTCATTCTACAACCTGTCAGCAATTCAAATGGAGTGGTATCAATACTCCTTTGATATGTACTGTTCAGTGCCCTCTGCATCCTGCTTACATGTTTATACCATAGGGACGATTCTGAAATGCAAAAATTTGTCAGTACAGCAATAACAATCCTATGTATTCTTTCGACTTGTCCATTTCCTCGTGGGACACCCGTGGTTATCTTCACATGTTGTATTCCTTCACTTTCGCAATAATTCTGGAACTCGTGACTCGATGCTGTCCCTCTATCTGTTATAATCCGAATCGGGTTGCCAAAAACCTGCTGGTGAATCATTAGTTTCTCAATTGTTTCTTTACTGGTAGTTCCTTTCACTGGGAACAGCCACACAAATTTAGAAAACGCATCGACAACCGTTAGAATATAATTATACTGCTTTTTCGTCTCTGATAATGGTCCGATGTGGTCACAATGCAATGTATGCAATGGACTACTGTCTTTGTCAATACAGTTAAGAAAACCTTCCTGTTTGCCTTCTTTTTTGGTAGCCAATAAACAAGGTATACAACTGAGCAAATACTCTTCTATCTTTGAATTTAAACCTTTAATGTAAAATTCTGCAAAATTTCTATCATCTTTTTCTTTCCAAAGTGACCTTTCTCATTTTCTATTCTTTTCAAAATATATCTTTCTAAACATTTGGGAATTACTAACCTCCTTTCCGGTCCTTTGAATAATAAGCCATCGTTGTAGTGATAATCCTCATACGCTTGACTTTTGAGAATTTCACATATAGCCTTACAGCTCTCGTCCAATGATTGTGCTTGACTTACTTGATCACGCAGACAGTTCCACACAACCAACAAAAGGATTTCTGCTCAGGGCGTCTGTATGCTTCATTCGACTTCCTGCGCGATGCTCAATCACAAAGTTGTACTCTTCTAATAGTAATATCCATCTCGCAACTCGTGTCGTCAAGTCTTTCTTTGCCAATGTCTTCTGAAAAGCTTGACAGTCGGTTATTATTTTAAATTTTATACCAAACAAGTAATGTCTAAACTTCTTTACTCCTTCTATTATAGCTAAGGCTTCCAGCTCATAACTAGTGTACTTTTTTTCAGCATCTGTCGTCTTTCTACTAAAATAGTGTATGGGGTGTAACTCACCTTTATCGTCTTGCTGCAGTAATATAGCGCTGTATGCTACTATAGACGCGTCTGTGTGTAATTCCGTGTGCAACCGTGGATCATAAATGCTTAACACTGGGCTACTTGATAATGCATCCTTCAATAAGTTGAATGATTTTCTCTGTTCCTCATCAAAGTAAAATCCAACATCCTTCTTTAAGAGGTCTGTTAATGGTTTACACTTCAATGCAAAATCTTTTATATACTTTCTGAAATAAGAAGTCAATCCTACAAAACTATGTAACTGTTTTAAATTCTTTGGTTCGGGGTACTGACGGTGATATTTTTTCATCTTCTATTGTATGTCCCAAATACTCCACTCTGCGGCACAATAATTTCGACTTTTTCCAGTTAATTTCCAAGCCGTATTGGGATGCGACTTCCAACACTCTTTTAAGTCGTTCTAATGCTTGTACAATTCCGTCTTTGATCCATTCGGATACCTGTTTTTCCACAATGTTCTGTTCGGCTAGTGACAGACGTCGTGGGCCTTTGGCGCAATACGAAATGGGTTTAATTGCCGAAAAACAAAGGATTTTTTGTGCAAAGAAACATTTTTAAGAAAAGTTTGTTTTTATATATGTTTACTTCTTTTATTACGAATCCGTTGTGTCCGTTTTTAATGTTAAAATTCTTAAATGTAATAGATATAAAAGTTCTTTGTTTCAACAATGCGTTTATTACACACCTACGATATTGTTCAATGATAAAGATAAAATCATCTTAAATAATATGATAGAACCGTAGACTAGGTAATAGTTTTTAAATGTTATTTATTTTAAGCCGTAATATAGGGTATTGATATTTTTAGGCTGCTCCGATGTGAGCGGATGGTCCGCTGTGCCCTATCTCTATTAATTTTGAAGTACGGAACAATAAAAATACAATATTATAATAATACTTATATAAAATCAGACTATCAAATATAAATAAACAATTTACATTTTATAATTTATCAAAAATTAATAAATGAAATAAAAAGAATATCATACAAAAGTTTAAATTAAATTCCTAATGAAACTATACTTACTATAGCTTACAAAAGTCATATTCCCGTTATAAAGATGATGTTCTTCTTCTTTCTAACCTTATCAAATGTTTTCTTAAGATTGGCGGGATGGTTAATTTTATAAAATTACAATGAAATGCGTAAAATTACATTGATTAAACTAATAATAACATTAAAAGTTAAACTTATATCTAAAAAGTAACATGAAAATTTAACTTGATCAAAACTAACAATTAAAATTAAAAAGGCGCTGCTATCATTTTGAGGTACCGACTTACCGACCCAAAATGCTAACAGCATATGAAATTAATTTAAAAAACTGAAACTAAAGTTAGTTTAGTTAATGTTAGATTAAAAATTAAATTAAAACTAAAATTAAATGGCAGGGCCCTCAACTTTCTAAATCATTTATGATTTTTTATTTATAGTTGTTAGGCAACAAGCCATTCATATTTTGATATTGATTTTTGAAAGAAAAAATAAATTTTCCACCCCCCCCCCCCCCCAGGTGGGATTCGAACCCACGACCCCTCGATATCCGACCAAGTTCCTAAATCATGCCAAAACCATTTCTAATTCATGGCAATAGCATAATAAAATATATCAAAATGTCACAACACCAACACAATAAAGGAACTAAAAAGTCTCACTAAGTTGCGTTAGATTGTTTAAAGAGACTAGTGGGAACTACCGAGGGGAATAGTTGGAATACAGGAATGCGTTGAGCGAAGTAACTGCCAGCTTTTGGATCTGTGGTTTCATGCAGGCGTTTGGCGAAGTTCTTAAGAAAACACAATGCAGTGGGACCCCGCTGGCCTAGAGTTTTACAATAATAAACCCCCTTAATAATAAACATTCCTCTATTGTCGTCGTAATAGAAACAGATTCAATCTCGTTTTAAACTCAATCGCTGTCACGCTCAATTCCTATTTTGTATGAGTAAGACATCGAAACGAGTTTTTAGGTTAAGGTTTATAGACTATAACTATGACTTGTTTTGTCATCCATATAATTACACTGGGAAAAATCTTGCACTCTCTTTTTGAAGAACCCCATATTATACTCCTTTTGAAACACTTTGGCAGGGAGCTCACTCAATATCCTAAGAGCCCGCAGGAGGAAATATCTTTGAAATCGCACTATGCTCGACCACTTAGGTTCTAAGATGTAAGGATGAGCTACCTGCCATCGAGATTTGCGATGGTAAACATTATCTGTCGGGTTCATGTCAAGCAATTCCTCGGAACACAGCCCATTAGGTATACAAACGACAACTGCAGGGAAATTACGCTAATCACAACAACACTGCAGTCCGTTTCTAGCATTGTTGCGTCAGTCAAAACACTACTCAAGCTACGTAATGTGTGTTATAACACTGTCAAACTATTAAGCCTCAAACTTTATGTCCGCGACAAGCGGGGCGACAGCGACAGCGGGGCGAGCTCAGCGCGGCTTCGTTTTTTATTTTTATTTATACCACAAAGGTGGCAATCAAGCATACGGTTGGCCTGATGGTAGCGTATAGACGCTTGCAATACCAGGGGTATCACTCACGCGTTGCCAACCCTCCCAACCCCCCCCCCCTAGTGTAGTTAGTCTTATAATATACATATAGTGGAGCTCTGGATACCTTACTCACCGTAGGAACAAAACATGGCCGAAGTATGCGTGGTTGCCATCCAGATCACTTCAATAACCAACCTACCTGTCGAGTAGTAATCGAGTAGCTCTAAATATTTTTCGTGATTAGCCTCTTTCAGTTTTTCGCCATCAATGCTGAGCTTATTTTGTGTTTGTGTTTATTTATTCTTAGCATTAAAATGTATGTATGAAGTTTTTGTATTGTATTTTACAATCAACGTGTCAAAAACTTGTGTGAAAATTTGACATTTGTTCGGTGTGGTATGATGAGAAAAAAAACAAATTCCACAAGTATGTACGCGTGCATTTCCCTTAGAATCCATAGATTGTTCAAAATGCTGTCGTCGTATAGCAGCTGTATATATTACCACACGTACATGCATAATTATTTGGAGTCGATTGGTGATAGGGATAAAAAATTTGTAGAGATTGATCATAATAATTTAATATTATAAGTCAGGACGATAGATATTATGTTTGAAATAAGAATAGAACTAGCTACTATTACACAAAATGGAACTAACATTATGATCAACAAGTCGAAACAGGTTGAACCTTTCTAAGAATTAGGCTGTAAATTAGATGTCCGCGACAAGCGGGGCGACGGCGACAGTTGGGTGACAGCGACGAACGCATAGGTTGTTATTGAAGTGATCTGGATGGCAACCACGCATAAATAAGAATAGGGGGGGGGGGGTTGTTGTGAGGGTTGGTTGTAGTAACGCGTGAGTGATACCTCCGGTATTGCAAGTGTCTATAGGGTACGGTGATGCTTACCATCAGGCGGGCTGTATGATTGTATGTCGACCTGAGAGCTTTGTCGCATAAAAAATAATAATATCAACACCCAATATTACGGCTTAAATTAAATAACATTTAAAAACTATTACCTAGTCTACGGTTCTATCATATTATTTAAAATGATTTTATCTTTATCATTGAACAATATCGTAGGTGTGTAATAAACGCATTGTTGAAACAAAAAACTTTTATATTTATTACATTTAAGAATTTTAACATTAAAAACGGACACAACGGATTCGTAATAAAAGAAGTAAACATATTTATAAACAAACTTTCCTTAAAAAATTTTCTTTGCACAAAAAATCCTTTGTTTTTCGGCAATTAAACCCATTTCGTATTGCGCCAAAGGCCCCCGTCCGCCCGCCCGAACGCGAAATTAAATACGAATTGAAAAAGTTGCAAAGCTCACTTTTACAGTCATAAAATTATTATTTTGGATAATTCACCATACGTTACTATGTGTTTTCATTTCTTTTACCAGTGGCCATGTTACTTTTGATTCCGTAATGGTGGTTTTATGGTCGAGTGGCTAGCAATGGCTTTTTCATCTCTAGGGCCGTATCTCGCTAGATACAAACGTGTGTGTGCATGAACTGATATTTTGTCTCAGTCTGGATATTGCTTATACTAATTTATAAGAAGTTTTTATCTGGCAAGGCATTTTATGTAAATCAGTAATCTAGTACCCATAGTAGAAGCTTTAGTTAGTTTGAGCACATATATTATAATGTTTGAGACTAGATGGCACTGTGTGATTATTTTCATTAAATAATAAATAAATATATAGGGACAATTCATACAGATTGAGCTAGCCCCAAAGTAAGTTCGAAACTTGTGTTATGGGATACTAACTCAACGATACTATATTTTTATAACAAATACATACATAGATAAACATCCAAGACCCGAGGCCAATCAGAAAAAGTTCGTTTTTCATCATGACCCGACCGGGGATCAAACCCGGGACCTCCTGGGTGGCGGTCTGGCGTGGTAACCATTACTTCACCGAGGTCGTCAAATTAAATAATTAATTTATGATGACTAGAATGAATCTGTCCAGTTTTTTTTGTGAAAGAGTATAACAAATATCCTTACCATTCTCAAAAACTTACGCATTTATAATGTTTTAAAGTCTTCGGGCGATCTCAGAGTGCTTAGTACAGTCAGATGCACGTCGAGCTTTACACTTGCAGTACTTTGGCTCTTATGACATAGAACTTAAGAGCGGTAAAAAGTCCGATATGTAAAGGTTGACATGCTATTGACTGTATGAGCTTTTTGGTCACATTCGTACACCGAACGTGTTGATGTATACAAGCCGACCAAATTAAAGAAAAGTTTCATATTGTGATGCGTTGAGACGCGTCTTAAATACCCAAATTGCTCACTCTAAAACGTGAGCAAATAAGGCACATAATTTTGATATGTAACATGAGCGTTCTTCTCTATTTGGTGGTATACATCGACATGATGGAACTCGAACAAAAAACTCGTACTAAGTGTTCTGAAGAAAAATATAATCACACAACGCTTTCGAGTTACAATGATAACATTTGCGGTATTCACGCGTGTGGCAAAACGCCGCGGATATCCGAAACACATTTTTTAATTCACTTTTAAAAATGTATAAAACGTGCAAAAATGGACGACCGATCGAAAGGTTGATTGTTTGCATAACTCAATGGCCTATTGTTATAAATTATTCATACGCAATTAATATTTTTGGCCATGTTGATAATAACAGCCGTTGTGTTTTCTCCTTGTCTTTTGTTTGCGCACGGGAAAAATATCGTTTTTATAGCACACAATATAGGTGTACATCATATCAACATTGACGACCTCCGTGGCGTAATGGTTACCATGCCATCCAACCAGGAGGTCCCGGGTTCGAATCCGATGGGCGGGTCATGATGAAAAACGAACTTTTTCTGATTTTCCTCGAGTCTTGTCTTGGATGTTTATCTAATGTATTTGTTAAAAAATATAGTGGTGTAGTGATCACTAGTTGGTCCAACAGGAACAATTTTTGTTGTGCCAAAATTAGTTGTGCGTAGCAGTTGGTCCAACAGGAAATGGTGGTATCGTTGAGTTAGGATCCCATAACACAAGTTTCGAATTACTTTGGGGCTAGCTCAATCTGTGTGATTTGTCCCTATACATGGTTACTTTTGGACCCCCCGCCAAAAATAGACATGATTTAAGGAAAGTAATAAAAAAATATTTGGTGAAAAAAAAAGTTTAAAAATCCACATTTTACAGTAACTTTTTTAAATCTTACATTTCTGGAACGTTCGGTCACCCTCGCGCTAGTCAACGACGGCGCATTGTCATTGGTTGAAAGGATGATATCAGCTACGCATGCGTGATGCGCGTAGTGCTATGCTGCGAGATGGCCGCACGCGCGGTAAACAAAAGAGTGACCATAATTTTAATTTGTGTTTGTAAAATTTTGATAACAATAGTCAATAAAATAATTAATTTTTATTTCATAAATTCATTGTACTGCTGCTATAGGATCACCTAAAAAAAATTGGCGGGGTGTCCAAAAGTAACCCTGTATATTTATAATATTTTATCATAACAACCCTTAAACATCCCACTGCAGGGATACGGGTCTCCCTTCAATCGAAGGGGACTAGAGCGTACTCTGCCACGCTGCTCCAATGCGGATTTGCAGTTGCCAGTGTTTTTAAGCCCCCTGAAGTACACCGACTGTCATCTATCGACTTGGAACTGCCAACGTGCACTCCGAAGCACGGAGAAGTTCGAGATAACGACACGCATCCAAACACTGGCTAGGGTAGACGTTGCTTAACATCTTATTATAAATATCGATTCAACTATGGAAACTCTCTTTGACGTTAATTATAATATTTTTAACAAGGTTAGCATATTCTTAATGTCGGATGGCCTAACGGTTATTCTTTGTGCAATTCAACATCACAAGGGCGTATCGAGGGTAATCGTGGTATGAGAGAAACAACAGTTTTAGTTCTACTTTAAATAACTTTATTAAACTATAAGCAATAATTTAAACAATAGATCAAGCCAATAGAACAGCGTTATGACAGCGTGTGCATCGCGCCAGAGCCGGGGAGAGAATGCCCCTTCCCTTTGCGTTCCACGCCTTTTATACTATGGCTAGTGCGTCACCGCTCCGCCCGGTGCAACCGATGACTCACGGCGCACGTGCTGTTTTGACGTTGCGCCGCCAGCTGCCAATGATTCATCGGTCGGTGTTGTTCTCCACCACCCGTGCTGTCATATAAGTAAATTCTACACAATTGACACAGCACCAACTGGTCCCATAGTAAGCTAGGTTTATCCAGCTTGTGTCCTGGATACCAGACAACGGTTAGATTAGTGTAATGCTTTTGCACGCGGCTTTACTCGCGATTAATTTTATGACTAAGATCACGTAAAGCGCGACTTGTGGCGCTATCTGTTGGCTGGCAATTGCGAATTGCAGCGACATCTATAGTAGAAATAGTTATTTGTTATGCAAGGCTGCAAAGTTGTTTTTTGGCGCGAGTACTTATATTGAAACCTGAGCTAGCGAGCGTAGCGAGGGTTTCAAATGTACGAGACGCAGAATATCTTTGCTGCCGAGCGAAACACACAACTTTTCATCTCACTACAGCGAGGAAAATGCTAGGTGCAAGAAAAACGCAAATAATATATTAAATAAGTGTTTATTTTTTTTCATTCGGTGTCGTGCTGACCAGTTCAATTATTCTAAAAATAAGGTTGGCGCACTGGCATGAAATAAGTATTAATACATTTTCAGAGGACAGGCGGTGTCCACAATTGAGTGGACCTTTTTTGATAGTTTTAATTTTATATTCTATATTTGAATTTTGATAGTTTTTTCCTTTTTTGTCTTTGTCATTCTTCTATTGTTCTTTATTGATTTTTCATCGTAACCTAAAATACAGTCCATTGAATTGCTCTCTTTGAAGCTTTTATTTTTATCCAATAATATATGGTTCTTCTACCGGTAAATAATTTTATTGTGAGCACGACGAATAGTGTTTTCAGATTTTAAACATGGTTGTCACAAGATCAACTACGAAGCTGATCCCAGCCGTCGCAGGGTCAAGTGACGAGGGCGCTCCGGCCTTTGCCACACCAACGGTGCAGGTATCACCGAGGGCAGAGCGCGGAACGCCCCCAGGTCCTTCCGCATCTATGCCATCTTCCGTTTCAGGCTCACGATCGCGTCGCTCCTCTGCTTCTACGGCGAGAAAGTTCGCAGCGGAGGCCGAATGCAGAGCGGCGGAGGCCGAATATAGATGCAGAATGGCGGAGGCCGACTATAGAGCGAAACAAGCGAAGTTAGCCGCTATCGAGGCAGACCGCAGTGTCCATTCCAGCCGCGGTAGCGTTAAAAGTCGCTCTCGTGTTAGTATCGAAGATTGGTTGGACAACGTAACTCCTCCTGACCACCCACTTTGTACTTTAGGGCCTAATGATTTATGTTCACAGGGTCTAGGGCCTAATCATTTATGTTCACAGGGTCTCACAACAAGACCGCGTGACCACGCCATTTCTCCAGCATTTGCAGTGGTTAGCCCCACGCCGTTGCTCCAGCCCGACTTTTGCCGGGGCGACGGGGCTACTACTACCAACGTTAATGCTCGACGGGAGGACGGCGCAGTCGACGTCACGCAGTTGGTCGAGGCCTTGAAGGTTTTGACTAGAAACAACGGTCCCGTTAGTAAAATCGCATTACCAACTTTCGAGGGTAAATCGCCCATCGACTGGCTTATGTTTAAGCGCGCCTTTCAGGACACGGCCAACTCATTTTCCGACTCCGAAAACCTCGCGCGTTTAAACTTAGCCCTGAAAGGAACAGCGCGCGAAGCTGTAAGTATGCTTTTAGTTATGGCTCCATATGCTCGCGATGTGATGGAGGCTTTAGAGTGTCGCTTTGGTAAACCGGAGCAAATAGTCTATCAAGAGCTCAACGCGGTCCGAGCTTTACCTAAACTAGGAACCGATGGGAGATGTCTGCACGTTTTTGCCACTCGTGTCCGTAACTGCGTACAGGTAGTTAAACTTTTAGACCATACTGATCACCTACGGTCGCCTGAACTATTTGCAGCGTTATATAGCAAGCTCTCTCCAATTCTACACTCTCGGTGGAAAGATTTTGCGGCACAGCGTCAAAGCCTCGGTTATTCAAAAGTTGAGATGCTATCTCTCTTTCTAAACCAAGAGGTGGACCTGGAGAGTAAGTTTGGTGTGGTGATGGACCTGGTTGCACCGGTTCAACCTCGCTTACATTTAGTGTCGGAGTCCCAGGTGGCAACGGGGGCTATACCCAAAACTTCTAGGTCAAACAACTCAAAATTCCCTGTAAAACATGAAAATTTATGTTATTATTGTTCAAAGACAGATCATTTTATTGACAAATGTCACAATTTTATGACATTGTCAATAGATGCTAGATGGCAATTCATTAAAAAAAATATGATATGTTTTCGTTGTTTACAAAAAGTTCGACATTTTTAGATTTTGTCATAGAAATAAGGCGGGTTGCACAATTGCGGGGTGTAACCGCCGCCATCACTCCGTATTACACAGCGACAATCTTCTTTCTTCGGTTTATATTAGTCAAACGGATCCCGTTCCTTCTACTTCGGTCGACGCTGAGCAGGTAGCGGTAAATACCACCGCCACAATAGTGGACCCTACGCTTCGTCCCTTGTTAAAAATTATAGCGGTCACGATTTCCGGCCCCGCCGGTAGCTTTGACACATTTGCTCTTTTGGACGAGGGGTCCACGGCGACTTTTATCGACTCTGATGCTGCTTCGCGAATAGGTGCTAAAGGCCCTGAGGGGCACGTTCACTTGGCTTGTATAGGAGGGCTATCAAAAAAGTGCGATGTTCAGTATGTCGACTTTAAGGTCAAGGGTCGAACATCGACGGATTACTTTAGGATCCGAGGTGCGCGATCCATTCGAGGTTTAGGTTTGCAGAGTCAGTCTACTTCCGAAAATTTAAGTGCGTACGCTCATCTTACTGATTTAGCCGAGGAGCTTTTTTACCAGGAAGCCAGTCCCACTCTCATTATTGGTATCGATAACTGGCACCTCATCACTCCGTCCGAGATTAGAAAGGGTTCGAAATCTCAACCGGTCGCTTCTCGAACTCCTCTCGGTTGGGTGCTGTTTGGGTTTGCCAGTAGTAGGACTGAACCGATACACCGTTCTTTTGGCGCCTCTTTACACGTTCGTGAGAATACGTGGCAAACTGAACTGGAAGCCCTAATTAAGGAGCAGTATAAGCTCGATGCCGTCGGCATTACTAAGCATGAGCCTCGAAGTATACACGATATGCGAGCACTCACCACATTAGAACAGTCAGCTCGTCGGTTGCCCAGTGGGCGCTTCCAGGTCGGTTTGCTGTGGAAAGCTGATAAACTCAGGGTTCCCGACAGCTTCCCTCTCGCGCTTTCCAGGTTTAGAAACCTTGAGAGGAAGATGTCAAAGGATCCTGACTATGCCGGGCGCTATCGTCAAAATATAGAGGACATGATTAGTAAGGGCTACGCCGAGGAATGTACCGATCTATCTCCAGTAAACGTTTGTTGGTATTTGCCACATTTCGGCGTCGTAAATCCCAACAAACCTGCGAAACTGCGCGTAGTCCATGATGCTGCAGCCAAGGTCCAGGGCGTATCTTTAAATTCCTTGCTTTTGACAGGTCCTGATCTTCTGCAACCTTTGCTTGGAATCTTGATGCGTTTTAGGGAAGGTAGAATAGCTTTGACAGCCGACGTGAAGGAAATGTTTCCACAAGTTAAAATAAGGGAACAAGATCGCGACGCCCAACGTTTCTTATGGCGGGATGATCCTAGGAAACCTATCAAGACATACCGTATGTCCTCAATGATATTCGGCGCCTGTTCTAGCCCTTCTACTGCCATCTATATCTTGAACCGTAACGCATCGGAATTTCGAGCAGAGTTTGGGGAAGCCGTTCATGTAATTACGTCGGATACGTACATGGACGATTACATAGGTAGTGTAGATGGTCATGTGGAGCAGGCAGCGCGTTTGGCAGCTGACATTGTTGAGGTTCACAAACGTGGTGGTTTCGAGATGCGTGGTTGGATTTCCAATTTACCTGACGCCCTTAACCAGCTGCCAAAGGAGTTGCTCTCCACCCATTCATCTAGTGATGGTAGCATAGATTTAGGTAGGCCTGCCTTCACTCGCACATTAGGCCTCATCTGGCATCCCATTCTTGATTCTATTGGTTTTAATCCAGGAATTAAAGACGACTTGGGGAGCAGTTTCACTAAGCGGAATGTTTTGGCTCAGGTCATGCGTATTTACGATCCTTTAGGAATTCTTGCACCCATTGTAGTGAGAGGCCGCATACTTTTTCAAAATTTTCAAGATTAACGATCAAATTATATGGCAGGGTTGGTTTGACAGCCTCAAGCCCATTTTTAAGTTCCAAGTGCCTCGTTGCTACAATCTAGCTACTCGTCTTGCCGCTTCTATCTGCGAATCTCATCGGGCCAAACCAAGTCGTCGTTATTTCTGGTGCGACTCTATGACTGTTCTGGGATGGTTGCGCAGTGACGCCAGAAACTTCAAGCCTTTTGTGGCTCATCGGATTGGCGAGATATTAGAATCTAGCACGTTAAGCGAATGGCGCTGGGTCCCTAGTGTGTACAACGTTGCTGATGATGCAACCAGAGGGAAGTGTGGTATTGAATCCCGTTGGATTTCAGGTCCTGAATTTCTTTTGACACCTGCTTCCAAATGGCCTATTGAGCCCCTTTCCACGGGAACTCCCCCTCTGGGTCTAGAAGAGCTTAAACCTTCGCACCGTCATCTCGCTTCGTTACATCAATCATCATCATCATGCCCCATTGAGTCCATTCTTTTCATCCACTCACAGCAGTTACCCTTGCCAGTTGTAGTGGACATTTCTCATTTTAGCTCGTGGATCAGATTGGTTAGGGCAACTGCTAAAACCCACCGCTTTATAGCCGCTCTTTTTAAAAACCGGGTTCATACTTTCCAAAATTCTTGGGTCCGGGGCATTTGTTCTGTCAACGAAACTGAGCACGATTCTCGGCCAATATCTTTCCATGCCACTGCTTCTGCACCTCTGGATGCTTCTGATATTATCCGTGCAGAACGGCACATATTTGGAAGGAGCCAGCTCAACGTTTTTCATGAAGAACTTCACTGCCTGACACGCGGACTTCCTATTGCAAAGAAGAGTCGCTTAGTCACCTTGTCACCAATTTTGAGAGATGGACTGATATACCTCGCTGGTAGAACGTCAGCGGTCTCCGACAAGCAACGGATTATCCTCGATGGAAAAGATCCCGCTGTGCGACTCCTTCTCAGATATTACCATTGTAAGTTCGCTCATGCCAATACTGAAACTGTTGTAAACGAGGTTCGACAGATATTTTGGATACTCGGTTTACGGAACGCCGTGCGGTCTGTGAGGAACAACTGTCAGCTATGCAGGCTTCTAAAAGCTCCAGTCGCACAACCTCCGATGGCAGACCTTCCTGAAGCGCGACTGTGCAGTGACCATCGGCTATTTACTAACGTCGGAGTAGACTATTTCGGCCCAGTGTCGGTCTCCGTCGGGCGTCGCCAAGAGAAGCGCTGGGTGGCGCTATTTACTTGCCTGACGACGAGAGCGATTCATTTAGAGATCGTCGGCAATCTTTCGGCGGATTCAGCGGTTATGTGTCTCCGTAGGCTGATCGCTCGCCGCGGCACACCCAGTGCCATTTATTCGGATAACGGGACAGCGTTCGTCGGGGCCAATCGCCAGCTTCGATCCTTGTATGATGCTGAAGTACGTCAATTCACCGCGACGACGAAAAGATCAAGTGGCATTTCATTCCGCCTTCGGCTCCATTCATGGGAGGAGCTTGGGAGCGTCTAGTGAGGAGTGTGAAGACGGCTCTGAGAGTAACTTTGCGGGAGCGGGCGCCACGTGAGGAAGTCCTTGCCACTCTTTTGGCCGAAGCCGAAGCGGTCGTCAACGCGCGCCCATTGACGCACGTGTCACCCGACGCGGATTATCCGGAGGCACTGACACCAAATCATTTCTTGATTGGAGGCACGTCTGGACCTACTTTTCCGAGTGAGAATTTATCGGACGTAGCTCTGGTGGGCAGAAGCAGCTGGCGTAAGGCACTACGCTTGGCAGATCTTTTTTGGCGCCGCTGGGTAACCGAATATCTGCCTACTCTGGCTCCACGTCGCGTTCGGGGAAATGAGGTTTCCATTAAAATAGGAGATCCGGTGCTCATTTGTGACGGCGATCTCCCGAGAGGTTCTTGGCCACGGGGGGTGGTTTCCGCTTTATTTCCGGGACGGGACGGTGTCGTCAGAGTTGCAGATGTTCGGACGTGCGGAGGTACTTTCCGGCGCCCTCTTAAAAAGCTGGTCGTACTTTAAAAAAGGGGGACCATGTCCACAATTGAGTGGACCTTTTTTGATAGTTTTAATTTTATATTCTATATTTGTATTTTGATAGTTTTTTCCTTTTTTGTCTTTGTCATTCTTCTATTGTTCTTTATTGATTTTTCATCGTAACCTAAAATTCAGTCCATTGAATTGCTCTCTTTGAAGCTTTTATTTTTATCCAATAATAGGCGGTATAAAAAATTATAGAATAGAAAGGTTCGAATTTTAAAAATTCTTTCCACGCTAGGGCACAAAATGCACTTTTGCGTTCAGATTTCGAATGACAAACAGATTCTTTCGAAGCTTGTGAGGTGAAAAAGTATTTTCCCATTGGAATTACATACTTTCACGGGATAAAAAGTATATGTTGGGCTCTGTACCCCTGATCAATATGTATACAAATTTTCATAATGATCGGATGATTAGTTAAGCTGTGAAGGAATAACAAACCAACAAACTCAGTTTCTCATTTATAATATTTGTTAGGATACATACTTTTAGTACATAGAAGGCACCCAGACTCGAGAACAAAAACAAATGCCATCGCATCTTTCCCCCGAGTGTGGATCGAACTCGCGCCCTTCGCGATCACTACCACCTCACCACAGAGCTGTCAATATAAAAATGGATATTTCCAAAAACAATGTAACATCAAACAATTCTCACTGTAAACAAATAGTTAGGAACTAAGTTACACTTGGGCAATTTAACCAGCACTAACTACTAAACGAGAGGAAAGCTCCCGCCTGTCAGCGGCGCGTCACTCAGCTCACCCCTCCAACTTGTACACTCGGAGACAGGAATAATGGGAAAATGAAGGAAAAATTAACAGAAGACGATCTCCGTGGCGTAATGGTAATGGTTACCATGCCGAACCGCCACCTAGGTAGGAGGTCCCAAATTCGATCTCGGTCGGGTCATGAAAAACTTTTTCTGATTGGCCTGGGTATTGGATGTTTATCATGTATTTGTTATAAAATGTAGTATCGTTGAGTAAGTACCCCATAATTATATTTATTTATATATGTCACCGTCAAATTGCAAAAACCGTCAGATTATAATTTACCAAATAATTGTCAGCGTTAAATTGTAATTGCAGTACAATGAGGGTTTTCTGAAATGACACCCACTAGGCGGCAGCACTGAGACGTAAGGTCCAGAAACCTGACATAGCGCCTATAGTGCTACAATGATATTTATGAACGTGAATGACACTTGTGCGAGGGCGTTACTGTGGCATATTTTCATACATTTTGGCAAAGGCGAACTGTCGAAAAGTGACAAACAATATGAACGGGAGTTGTAGTTCCAATTTCGGCCACGTTCATAAATAGCTATGTAGCACTGTATAATATTCGAGTGTCAGATTTTTTTGACTTGTCTGATTTTCGTTGACCCTTTTGACAGCGCGGATTATGGGACCTCTTGCCAAAGTGGCGCCTAGTAGTGGCGTATTTCGTGAAAGCCCTCATTGTAATACTGCGTGGGGCTCCTGTTTCTGGGTTTGGGGCCACAAGGTGAACCTAACGAACCTAACTGTCACACTGTGATGTTCCGGTTCACAGTCTAACGTTTTTTAGGGTTCCCACCTCTATCTCCGAAAGTCTTGTTTACAAATTTGAAAAAAATCATGGTAGTAGTCCATATGCCGAACCTTCAATGAAAACTATAACGATTAAGTAGGCTCTACTAGTTACCGAGTAATAGCCGACGAACTTATAAATCAAATTTCTTTGATGAAAACTAAAAAATGTGATAGAATTTGATATTGGACTCAACTGAAGGCAAGCAAAGCACAGCAAACACGAATCTCTACATTGTGCGTGGCCCGACACCGGCACTTGCCCGTTTTTACAATTTTACGGTGACATAATAATATACATATAAATAGATTTATTATTTAGAAACAAACCGTGATAGTGAAGTCAACCATTGTCTCTTTCATTAGGTAACCAGGGTACAGAACCAAGAACAAACGTTTTTATGAATGTTTTTTTTAAATAACTCAACCTTTTACCACTTTTTTTTTAAATTTCATTCAGTAGACAAACAAGCAAGCGGGCCACCTGATGGAAAGCGGTCCCGCCGCCTATGGACATCAGTAACACCAAGGGCGCTACCAATGCGTTGTCCACCATGGAGGTTTGAGGAAAGGAAGGAGGAAGAGAAGGATATTATGAAAACAGTATATTAAAATAAGATTACAATGAATAATTCACAAAACTAGGAGCTCGATTGCGTGGCTGTGTATCGCACTCTAATATGAACGAGCAAGTTAAGCGACGTCAACCCTAGCAAGCGTTTGGATGGGTTTCGTTATCTCGAGCTTCTCCGTGCTTCGGAGGCACATTCGGCGGACACATTAAGCTGTCTGTCCCGGCTGTTGAATCCACATTGGAACAACGTGGCAGAGTACGCTCTAATCACCTTTGATTGGAGGGAGACCCGTATCCCTGCAGTGCGATGATTATGGGTTGATATGATGATGATGATGACAATGATTAATTAAAATAAAATTAAAGCTAAACTAACATTAAAAACTAAACGAACTATGGCAAACCGAACTTATCTTTAAATGTTTTTATTTTTATTGTCTATGTATTTTTTGTCATTCATTCATTGTCATTAAATTTTTATTTCATCTCAAATATCATATTACTAGCTGACCCGGCGAACTTCGTGTCGCCTAAAGAACCTTCATGCTGAATTTCATTCGAATAACTTCAAAACGGCAAAGTTTCATACTAACTTTGCACCCCCGTTTCACCCCCTAAGGGATAATTTCTGAGAAAAATATTTTACTCGTGTTTCATGCCTTTCAATAAAGAACTTTCATTTAAATAACTTCAAAAACGGCAATGTTTCATACGAAATTTGCGCCCCCGTTTAACCCCCTAAGGGATGATTTTTGAGAAAAATATTTTACTCGTGTTTCATGCCTTTTAATATAGAACCTACATGCTGAATTTCATTTAAATAACTTCAAAAACGGCAATGTTTCATACTAACTTTGCACCCCCGTTTAACCCCCTAAGGGATGATTTTTGTGAAAAATATTTTACTCGTGTTTCATGCCATTCAATAAAGAACCTTCATGCTGAATTTCATTCGAATAACTTCAAAAACGGCAAAGTTTCATACTAACTTTGCACCCCCGTTTAACCCCCTAAGGGATGATTTTTGAGAAAAATATTTTACTCGTGTTTCATGCCTTTTAATATAGAACCTACATGCTGAATTTCATTTAAATAACTTCAAAAACGGCAATGTTTCATACTAACTTTGCACCTCCGTTTAACCCCCTAAGGGATGATTTTTGTGAAAAATATTTTACTCGTGTTTCATGCCATTCAATAAAGAACCTTCATGCTGAATTTCATTCGAATAACTTCAAAAACGGCAAAGTTTCATACTAACTTTGCACCCCCGTTTAACCCCCTAAGGGATGATTTTTGAGAAAAATATTTTACTCGTGTTTCATGCCTTTTAATAAAGAACCTTAATGCTGAATTTCATTTAAATAACTTCAAAAACGGCAATGTTTCATACTAACTTTGCACCCCCGTTTAACCCCCTAAGGGATGATTTTTGAGAAAAATATTTTACTCGTATTTCATGCCTTTTAATATAGAACCTACATGCTGAATTTTTTTTAAATAACTTCAAAAACGGCAATGTTTCATACTAACTTTGCACCCCCGTTTAACCCCCTAAGGGATGATTTTTGTGAAAAATATTTTACTCGTGTTTCATGCCTTTCAATAAAGAACCTTCATGCTGAATTTCATTCGAATAACTTCAAAAACGGCAAAGTTTCATACTAACTTTGCACCCCCGTTTAACCCCCTAAGGGATGATTTTTGAGAAAAATATTTTACTCGTGTTTCATGCCTTTTAATATAGAACCTTAATGCTGTATTTCATTTGAATAACTTCAAAAACGGCAATGTTTCATACTAACTTTGCACCCCCGTTTAACCCCCTAAGGGATGATTTTTGAGAAAAATGTTTTACTTGTGTTTCATGCCTTTCATTATAGAACCTTCATGCTGAATTTCATTCGAATAACTTTAAAAACGGCAAAGTTTCATACTATCTTTGCACCCCCGTTTAACCCCCTAAGAGATAAATTTTGAAAAAAATATTTTACTCATGTTTCATGCTTTTTAGTAAAGAACCTTCATGCTCAATTTCATTCGAATAACTTCAAAAACAGCAAAGTTTCATACTAACTTTGCACCCCCATTTTACCCCCTTAGGGGATGAATTTCCAAAAATCCGTTCTTAGTGAGCACCTACGCCCCAAAAGGAACCCCCATGCTAAATTTGAGACTCCTGGCACTTGTGGTTTCGGAGATTTCGTGATGAATCAGTCAGTGATTTTCTCTTTTATATATATAGACTAGCTGTGCCCGCGGCTTCGCCCGCGTGGTCAAGCGAAAATGCCAATAATTTCGTTCCCGTGGGAAAAAAAAACCCGACTTTATCCTTGTCAACATCATAAAGGGAATCTCTATAAAAAATTCAGATTTTCAGGTTAAGCGCTTCCGATAATACACGCGTAGTCTAATTATTCCGAATCCTGAGGGAATTAAAAAAAAAACCCATGTTTATTGTCTACTTTATAAAGGGAAGCTCAACACAAAATCTAGGAGTTCTAGGTTGAGCGCCCACGATAATACACGTGCAGTCCTATTTTTTCGTTCCCGTGGGAATTAAAAAAAATCCGACTTTATCCTTGTCAACATCATAAAGGGAATCTCTATAAAAAAAATCAGCTTTCTAGGTTGAGCACTCCCGATAATACACGTGTAGTTTTACTATTCCGAATCCTGTGGGAATTTTAAAAATTCCGTTTTTATCCTTGTCTAAGTACTTAAAGGGAAGCTTAATACAAAATCTAGGCGTTCTAGGTTGAGCGCCCACAATAACACACGTGCAGTCCTATTTGTCCCGTTCCCGTGGGAATTAAAAAAATTCCGTTGTCATCCTTGACAACATCATAAAAGGAACCTCTATACGAAATTTCAGCATTCTAGGTTGAGCGCCTGCGATAATACACGTGTAGAGTTTACCACATTTCATCCCTCTAGTCTAGGGATTGAATTTTGAAAAATCCTGAAACACGTACTCATTTACCGCCAGGAGAATTCCTGCGAAGTTTCAAATAAAATGGTCTAACTAATCTAGTTTCTTCATACAAACTTTGGACCCCCGTTTCACCCCTTTAGGATATGAGTTTTGAAAAATCCTTTCTTAGTGCACCCCTAGACTTCATGGGGAACCTATGTGCCAAATTTGGAGTCTCTAGACCCAGCGGTTTGGGCTGTGCGTTGATATGTCAGTCACCAATCAGTCAGTTTCTGGGATGATTTCAGTAAAGAACCTTCATGCTGAATTTCATTCGAATAACTACAAAAACGGCAAAGTTTCATACTAAATTTTGCACCCCCGTTTAACCCCCTAAGGGATGATTTTTGAGAAAAATATTTTACTCCTGTTTCATGCCTTTCAATAAAGAACCTTCATGCTGGAATTTCATTCGAATAACTTCGAAAACGGCAATGTTTCATACTAACTTTGCACCCCCGTTTAACTCCCTAAGGGATGATTTTTGAGAAAAATATTTAACTCGTGTTTCATGCCTTTTAATAAAGAACCTTTATGCTGGAATTTCATTCGAATAACTTCAAAAACGGCAAAGTTTCATACTAACTTTGCACCCCCGCTTAACCCCCTAAGGGATGATTTTTGAGAAAAATATTTTACTCGTGTTTCATGCCTTTCAATAAAGAACATTCATGCTGAATTTCATTCGAATAACTTCAAAAACGGCAAAGTTTTATACTATCTTTGCACCCCCGTTTAACCCCCTAAGGGATGAATTTTTAAATAAATATTTTACTTATGTTTCATGCTTTTCAGTAAAGAACCTTAATGCTGAATTTCATTTGAATAACTTTAAAAACGGCAAAGTTTCATACTAACTTTGCGCCCCCGTTTAACCCCCTAAGGGATGAATTTTTAAATAAATATTTTACTCATGTTTCATACTTTTCAGTAAAGAACCTTAATGCTGAATTTCATTTGAATAACTTTAAAAACGGCAAAGTTTCATACTAACTTTGCGCCCCCGTTTAACCCCATAGGGGATGAATTTTGAAAAAAATATTTTACTCATGTTTTACGCTTTTTAGTAAAAAACCTTCATGCTAAATTTCATTCGAATAACTTCAAAAACGGCAAAGTTTCATACTATCTTTGCACCCCCGTTTTACCCCCTTAGGGGATGAATTTCCAAAAATCCTTTCTTAGTGAGCACTTACGCCCCAAAAGAAACCCCCATGCAAAATTTGAGACTCCTGGCACTTTTAGTTTCGGAGATTTCGTGATGAATCAGTCAGTGATTTTCTCTTTTATATAAATAGATTAGTTTAGTTTTAATTAAAATTTTGATAGTTCTATTTTAAGCGATAATAACATCTAAAAACTAAACTAATCTTAGTTCATTTTCATTTCATAAATCTGTACAATTATTATTCCCCCAACGCGAAGCGTTAAGCGCATTAATTACAATACAAATGGTATGTTAATAGTTAAAGTTATTTTATAGCCCGCATGGACTGTGAAAACAGTCTTCAATAATGTACCGTTTCTATGTTTCTTTACTTATTATACTATAAGTAACGCGATATAAACACAGATATAAATTAAAACTAAATCGTTTTATTCAGAACTAGCTGTTTTGCCCGCGACTTCGTCCGCGTGAAGTTCCGAACCCGTTCCCGTGGGAACCACATTGAATTTCGGGAATAGCTATAGCCTATGTCACTCCCTGATAATTAATGGTGAAATAATTTTTGAAATCGGTCCAGTAGTTTCGGAGCCTATTCAATGCAAACAAACAATCAAATCTTTATTCTTTATAATATTAGTATAGATGTTGACCTTCATTGTGACACAGAGTGATTTTTTTTTGAAGTAAATTCTTCTTTAGCGGCGCTTTGCACTTGTTTTAAAATGGGTAAAAAATGTTAAACTCGCGTCAGATCCGTAGCCTGATCGAAAAAGCGTAAGAAAATATTCAAAAATGCACAACGTTGATGTTTAAGTTTTCACTTCTACCGGCACTTCCGGCCTGATGGTAAGCCGTCACTGTAGCCTATAGACGCTTGCAATACCGGGGGCAACACTCACGCGCTGCCAACCCTCCCAACCCCTCCTCCCCCAAGTGGAGCTCTGGAGATATGATCAGTGGAAAAAGAAATGGCGAAAGAAACACATTTATGGCACACAGAAGATCATTGTTACGGTCTTTTTTGACATTGACATTTATTATTCTACATCATCATGTCATTGCAGGGATGCGGGTCTCCCTGCAATCGAAGAGGATTAGGGCATACTCTGCCACGATTCTCCAATGCTGATTGGCAGAGATCAGTGTTTTCAAACCGTCTGAAGGCTAATGACTTGTCTTAACGACTATCATCCATTGACAACAGCCGGGAGCCGAGAACCTGAAGAACGGAGAAGCTCGAGATATCGAAACTTTTCCAAACATTGTCAATCATTCTAATTAATTATAATATGTATATTTTTTTAATTAAGGATGTCAGTTATTTACACAGTATAAAAACGTTGTTTATTCAGATTTACATCCGTGGCTAAACTATTTCAAAACATTTTTAATTGTTCGAAGTAATAAACATGATAATGAGATGTAGGAATGTTAATACTTAAAGTACCATTTTTGTTTTAAAGATATTGCTTTGTGCTCTTGTAAATAAGTTTAAAACTTTTGGTAATGGAAAGCTTCCTTTCTCCTTTCCTTTTTTTGGTTGGACACTACATATAGATCAATGGGTTGGACGCTTATAGTGAGTTCTGTAACAGTTTCCATAATGTTTTTATATTTTTTTTTCCAAAAAACACTTTTATTTATGGCATTCCGCGTGGTTTGTTTATTGTGAATATTTTTTTGTGTGTATATGTTTATTATTATGGATTTTGTATACTTTTGAATAGTGAATGTATTATTATAAAAACATTGTTAAAAAAAATAAAATGAAAGACAAAAATGGCAGTAACTTTTAAAGAGAGGTAGGGCACAGCGGATAATCCGCTCAAATCGGAGCAGCCCGTCTGGGGAAGGACTTCCACCTTACAGAAGATCGTAGCCAAATAGCATTGGTCTCGGCCATGTTGTGTTCCTACGGTGAATAAGGTCTCCAGAGCTCCACTTTTTTTTGGCAACGCGTCTATAGGCTACGGTGATGCTTACCAACAGGCGGGCAGTATGCTTGTTTGCCACCTTTGTGATATAAAAAAAACGGGATTTTCGCAATTTCTTTTGCCAGTGGCCATTTTTATAGAGTAGCTTATTTAATATTTATTACAGAATAATAATTTATGTACTACATGACGAGCCTGTGAAGGCCTACTGAACCTTTAATAAAAATAAATAAATTTCATTTCAAATCGACCTAACGAAGGCACTTGACAGGACTTAACTAGAAAACAAGAATTGGCCTAACCTGCTTGTAGTATGGGCAAATACTATAGACGAGTAATACCCACAGCTTCGGAAGAATTCGGGCAAGACGCGACACTAGCGCCCCTACGGCATGAGGTGAACGATTTCAAAACTTTTGTATGCAAAATGTTATAGCGCCCCTAGCGGCATGAGGTGAACTGTGCGTTTTGTATTCAAAATGTTATAGCGCCCCTAGCGGCATGAGGTGAACTGTGCGTTTTGTATGCAAAATGTTATAGCGCCCCTAGCGGCATGAGGTGAACGGAGGTTGCCAAGTCATTGTATGAGAAACGTCAAGAGCTGTGGGTATTAGTCTTCTATAGTATTTGGTATGGGTACCAGACAAGGTATATATTATCTATACTAATATTGTAAATGTGAAAGTGTGTTTGTTTGTCCTTCCTTCATGCCGAAAGTAATTAACGGATTGATATGATTTTTTTATTGGGGATAGTTTAAGGTCTGGAGAGTGACATAGGCTACTTTTCCCACGAGATAAAGAGATTTCCATGAGAAAATTATTGTCATTTTCCCTTGACCACGCGGGGGGAGCCGCGGGTAACAGCTAGTTGTAAATATATAAATACATAGAAAACAAAACACCCAGTCTCGAGAACAAATATTTGGCCTGAGCGAGAATTAAACCCGCGACCTGAGGCGCCGAAGGTAGGATCACTACCAAACGAATGCTCCACGGGGCTTTCATTAGAATAATAGAAATAAAAATTGTCACAATAATCATGTCCTCAAGTGTACAGTGTACAAAAAGCGACGTTTCCATGACCTCCGGAGTGTAATGAATTGGCTAAACGTCTGTTACCGATGGCCGTTCTGTTTTGCGGACCCTACAGCCGGGGTTCACTGCTGGCTTTCTTGTATATATCTATTAGTAATTTTGGGGTGGAAATATTTTTGAAGATAAACATTTTTTCGAGAAATTCTATTATTTTGTAAGTTTGAATGAATGAACACCCACGTTAAGCAACGATAACTACTCCCTGCTAACGATACTACCCCACCTACATTCTACTCCGACTATTTTCTTTCTGATTAAATTCGTTGTGAGTTCCAAGACAGCTGTAGTTTTCTCCCCCGGGGCGTCAATAAGCCTCATTGCTTATTGTCTATCTGAGGTCGCCGTTGTTGATCCTGGCTATACAGGAGACATATCGGTGGGAATGTGTGGTGGGCTTGTCCTGATAACCCCACCTAGTACGATACAATACAATACAATGCATAATGCACCAATACAAATCAAGTACATTAAACGTAGAAAATACACGGTATAATAGGCGGTATTTCTTCCAGACAAACTAATGAAATGGACAAGGAAATCTTAGACCAGGTTAATCCAGAACACCATTTCTGATTCCATCCAGAAAATGAATTAGGTTGTCATATAATTATTCTTACATGATATCACGAGCTTTGTCCCGAATGACTATAATATTAAATAAGAAATATATAGGGACAAATCACACAGATTGAGAACACGGACACAGAAACTTGTGTTATGGGATATTAACTCAACGATACTATATTTTATAACAAATACATATGCAGATAAACATCCAAGACCCGAGGCCAATCAGAAAAAGTTCGTTTTTGTGGTGGCGGGACATGCAGTAATGCATTTTCCTAAAACAAAAAAAAAAAACAAAAAAAGCATCCGATAAGAAAGGATTTTTCGAAATTCCCACGGGAAAGCGGGATACACGATAACCAAGTTGTGCGGGCTTAGCTTTCGCTAGTAATATACTTAGGTAATGTCGCGGATGTCTCATATTTCTTATAAAATTGTAAAAACTTCAAGTAAGATAAACATTATAATAAAATTCAATACAATGTTACTTATCCTGTTATTCAAGCTGCAGTATTCATTATAAATTGTGATAGGAACTTTGCACACTGGATAAATACCATGGTTATTGGATTAAAATTGCGGGAAGTGAGTGACTTTTAAGAGAAGTAGGGCACAGCGGATAATCCGCTCAAATCGGAGCAGCCCGTCGGGAAGGACATCCACCTTACAGAAGATCGTAGCCAAATAGCATTGGTCTCGGCCATGTTGTGTTCTTACGGTAAGTAAGGTCTCCAGAGTTCCACACAGCAGCATATTCATCTCTATGGTTCTATTATTTAAGTACAAATTTGTGCTATGTAAAATCTCGCAAATCCACTCAACTCCAGCCGAGCGTCGAAGCGCTAATGCGCGCGTTAACGCGCGTCGACGCGCGCTTCCATATTTACATAGCACAAAGTACTTATTTAAGTACAAATTTGCAGCACATTCATCTCTTTAGTTCTATTATTTAATAGAACAATGGAGATGAATATGTAGGCGGAAAAACTATGACGCGTCGCGTCGCTTCGAGTCTGCGCCAGTGTGAGTTGAGCCTAAATCGTAGTCTCATAAGAAGTACACTGCTGGCTGGCCTCCATCATCGCTTTCAAAGGCTTCCCTAAGAAAAGTCGCAGGAAGCTTGCCGCTGCCAAAAGCATGACCCTTTGGCAGCCAGCCGCTGAAAGCGTTTAATATTAAAAATTGTTTTAGTAATGGCTGTCAGAGGTGTGAGCGAGGACCCTAACTAAGGTATAGCACATGGAAATTATGCGTGAATGTGCGTAGCTTAATACGTAAATAACTTAGTCCAAGGGATGTGGTGTATGTTTGAATATTGTAGAAGCCCCCGTAAATGGGTTCGCGACCGGTGACCGCTGTAGTACGTCACACAAAAAAAAAATTAAAGTCTTTTTGCCAGCTGTTTATTATGTGTGTATGATTATTTATTATGTATTTTTTATTTATTTAAGTTTATTGACCACAAATACATAAGTACTGATACAATAGGCGGACTTAATGCCAAGTTGCATTCTCTATCAGTCAACCATTGGGAAGTGTAGAGTCCTCGTGAAGTTCCGGACGCGTTCCCGTGGGAACCACATTGAATTTCGGGAAAAGCTATAGCCTATGTCACTCCCTCATAATGTAGCTTTCTACTGGTGAAAGAATTTTTGAAATCGGTCCAGTAGTTTCGGAGCCTCTTCAATGCAAACAAACAAACAGACGTTAAGCCATCGACTTGGCTTAACGACTGTTATCTACCGATAATAGCCGGGACCGACGGCTTAACGTGCTCTCCGAAGCACGGAGAAGCTCGAGATAACGAAACCCATCCAAACACTGGCTAAGGTCGACGTCGCTTGACTTGCGTGTTCATATTAGAGTGCGACACACAGCGACGCCATCGAGCTCCTCCGAATGTAATTGGACAATTTTTTTTGATTTTTTTTTAAATTTTGTCTGATAGATAGAGCTATCTAGAACATCAGGATATTATGAATATGACTCTATGTCTCCTAGACTACTTAGGTCATTGAAAAATCTAAAGTAAACATGTTTATCCCAGGATGTTACATTACCATGCAAATTAAATGGCCCAGCATTTTATAATTACCATCCAGTCTTATTTACCCGACAGGATAATGTTTAAGTATAGAATATAGTAGTAGTATATAATGCAGAATGGTCATACGTTCGTATCTTGGTGTGGGTACAAAATAATGACGACCTCCGTGGCGTAATGGTTACCACGCCAGACCGCCACCCGGGAGGTCCCGGGTTCGATCCCCGGTCGGGTCATGATGAAAAACGAACTTTTTCTGATTGGCCTCGGGTCTTGGATGTTTATCTATATAATGTATTTGTTATAAAATATAATATCGCTGAGTTAGTATCCCATAACACAAGTTTCGAACTTACTTTGGGGCTAGCTCAATCTGTGTGAATTGTCCCTAAATATTTATTTATTTAAACCAAAATATATGTTGTAAATTGTAAACGCCTTTTTTGAATAAAATGTTTGTTATAAATGTACAATATTGTTCATAATATTGTTGATGGTGAGCTCAGTATTAGAGGCTGGCAGGTCGACGCTCACGTCAACTCGAAAATATACGAGAACGGTTGCTGCCTTGCCTGCATCTATCTTTAACACCGATTTTGCATTTTAGATTTTAGATTTAAAATGAAATGTTAAGACAAATTAATGGCACAATTTTTTTATTGACATTCCGCGAACGTTTATGTTAAAAAAAATAACGAAATATTTTTAAATGACAAATAAGGCCGTAACTGGTTTTCTTTCGCCATTTCTTTTACCAAGTGGTCATTCTGCGCTTGTTTCCGAAATGGTAGTTAGTAGTTTGTAGAGTATATCAATTTATACAAATCATTTATCACTGTATACTCTGACAAGAAAACGTGTTTGTGAAAACCTATTCTCTGAATAAAGTTTTTGAATGCGAATTGGACTAAAAGCCACCTTAGTGGAAAAACTAAGGGAAAAAAACATAAATTTAATATTTACGAATAAAATCTCTGTGTATTGTGTAATGGAATTAATAATTTTTGAAGTCGGTCCAGACGACTCGAATATTCTTGATATATTAATAAATATACGAATATTCTAGACAATATAAATATACGTCGAATCGAACAACGCAGTTTTAAAGTTTATTCATTACAAACAAAACATATCTTTTTTCTTTATAATAATTACAATCTGCTACCCGCGGCTTCGTGTGGTCAACATGTTAATTCGTTCGTTACTTTCGACGTGATAGAATGACAAAGAACTTTCGCAATTTTTTTATTTTTATTTATTTAACTTTATTGACCACAAATACATAAGTACTGATACCATAGGCGGACTTAATGCCAAATTGCATTCTCTACCAGTCAACCATTGGGAAGTGCAGAAATTCACGAATGCGGTTTACTTGTTACTACTAACATTACTGAATATTCGTATGAATTCGTACGGATAAAATAACTAAAACAATTTCTAATAAAGATCTCAAGTATGAGAAAGTAAGCTGGGAAACATCTCAATGATATAACGAGATATTATAAGTAAAGATAGAGGTAAAGGATTGTTTTGAACGCATTCAAAATCATGCGAATCCGTTAGTTCCTTACGACGTGATCACAACAAACAAAACACAAATTTGCATTTATAATATTACTAGCTTTTTTGCCCGCGACTTCGTCCGCGTGAAGTTCCGGACCCGTTCCCGTGGGAACCACATTGAATTTCGGGAAAAACTATAGCCTATGTCACTCCCTGATAATGTAGCTTTCTACTGGAGAAAGAATTTTTGAAATCGGTCCAGTAGTTTCGGAGCCTATTCAATTCAAAGAAACAAACAAACAATCAAACCTTTCCTCTTTATAATATTAGTATAGACTAGTATAGATTGTTTGTATGGATTAGTACGGATGAAATAATACAAATCAATTTTCTAATAAAGATCTCAATGAGAAAGTAAGGTGGTAAAGGACAGTTTTGAACGCATTGCGACGTACGCCGCTTTCGTTCTAAATCAGTGTACCATGCGCAAAAGGCATTCGGGTACTAGTCGGGCCCAGAGAAGGCTGCGTCCCGTACCGCCCTGTCTCTCTCGCGTTCGAATTCCCCGAACTTGACGAAAAATACATTAAAAAAAAGATTAAATAAGAACTGGCCGGTTTTATTATAATTTAAATAAATAGTAAAAATAAAATCGATTTTTAAAATAGTGTTGTGATTTCTAAGTGATTTTTTAAAACGTGATTATATATTGTGAGTGTTTTAGTGATTTATTTTGTTATGTGGTGAATTTTGTTTGCTGGTTTTTCTTTTGGATAAATTCTCGGTTTTAAGGTAATTTTCAGAATTTCATATATTTTTCTTACACTGTATTTAGTTAAATTATTAATAAGTATGTGAGCTACATTAAACGACTCATATTAGACGAATGTAGCTCTACATTCATATTAAATTCCTTGTCTTCATAGACAATAATATCGCACCTGACTATCAACTTAGTATTAAGTCAAAAAACGCTGTTTCGAGATATAGCGTTTTAAACATTCAAAAAATAATTACGTTTGAACCTTACGTCTTTAAGGTCTCATTTTTATGTTGATATAAAGGCGCATTCTTCATCTTCTTATTCAGTCAAAATAAGGGCTTGTGGCCCCATATTTTCCAAGTTACAAGTATTTTTTTAGAACCATTCAGAGTTAATACCATGTTACCGTCGCAACTAAATATTATTTTTTAGTTAATACTCTACAACATGTTTTAAAGTACGCAATTCGTTTGTTCAGTAGGTTGTCAAAATGAAATAATACGATCAAAATCAGGTTTTTATTTCGCAGTATTAAACAAAATTAGTTAAGTCAAAAAAAGTATTTAAGTAAGTATTACTATTATCAGATTTATCAGCCAGTGTTGTGATGTTTTCAACACTAGCTTCTGCCCGCGGCTTCGCCCGCGTGGCCTACTAACAATTAGCATATTTTTCTTCAGAAACAAATTCCGGTCCGGTCCGGTTCGGTTCGTTTCGGCACGGCCCGGTGGGTCCGGTCCTTATTAGGAACCTACATGCCAAATTTGGATTCTAGACCCAGCGGTTTGGGCTGTGCGTTGATATACCCTCGCAACTTCGTTTTGAAAAATCCTTTCTTAGTACACCCTAGACGTGGTAAGGAACCTACATTCCAAATTTGGAATCTCTAGACCCATTGGATCAGTAAAACCATTGCTACTTCGTTTGCGTATATCTCGCTTTCCCGTGGGAATTTTGAAAAATCCTTTCTTAGTACACCGCTAGACGTCGTAAGGAACCTACATTCCAAATTTGGAATCTCTAGACCCAACAGTTTGGGCTATGCGTTGATATACCTAGTTAAGTCTATCTGTCAGTCAGGACTTTGAATTTTAGATTATATTTTTTAGATTATTCAGCTGTCTTAACATTAAATCGACGCACACAGTGTCGTCATGTACATTAACGTGACGAGAGCAGTCGTTGAAAGTCTAACAGTCTTCAAAATGAAGAAAACTGCTACATTTATTACAAGCCGCAAAAACATCTGATGTGCAGGACAAAATATCCGTAATTTGAATACGTCAGCTGTTGGCTTGAAGATTCTGTAGGAAAAACTTGCGGTGAACAGTTCTCATCAGGTTCATACATCAATTATTTTGTTCGGGTGAAGAAATGCTGTCTGAATCGCTCTCATCGTAATTTACTGCTATTAGTATTCTTGATATTCTTTTATGTCTGTCCATTTTGTAATATGACACTAGAATAAAATGAAATCAACAATAAAGTCAACATCATAGGGTCCGTCATAGGGTTGTAAGTCTAAATAAAGGAACTCGTATGGGTATTAAAAAACTGCACTATAGTGATATCTCAAACAAATTTAGTGTATTAAAGTGTTATTTATAAATAAAATATTACCAACCACAAAAAATGTAATAACTGAACAGGCTAAATAGTAACAACTCCTAATAAAATTTAGTTTCGTAAAATTATTGACAAACAATACAGTATCAAGTAAAAGATAATTTTAATAGAATTACTCACCTTTGCGGATATTTTGTCTTGTTGATGTATTATATCAAAATACGACAGAAAATAGCTTGCGGTCTCTGTAAATACTGAGCGGCTAGTGAATCAACTGCGATGCGACTGTTCGACAGGCGCGCGGGAAGGGACGGCTCATTAGGTAATAGTGGCTTAACCCGCTATCTTCCAGAGAACCCAAAGACTTAGAAATACCATTGTTTTACCAGTTTGTCTACATTCCGAATATAATTGTAACTCGAAAATCAAAAATTTTGAGATAATACTAAGTTGATAGTCAGGTGCGATATGTAGTTTTTAGAAGATGTCAATTTGAGCATTATTTCATAGAAGTAATTTTATCCTGGCTTCGAGACAGTGGGATCACGTGTGTTCAAAACCCTTCTATTTTTAAAAAATTAAGATTTAAGTATGTTATGTATTTAACGTAAATTAGGGAGAGATCAAGCAAAAAGCGACGGGTCTTCTTCAATTACTTACTCGTACGTACTCTGCCACGTTTCTCCAATGCAGATTGGTAGATGCCAGTGTTATCAATCCGACTGAAGGCCACCGACAAGTATTAACAACTGTCATACATCGACAACAGCCGGCACCGAACGGCTTAAATCATATAATTTTTTTTTCAAATAGGCATATTACAAGCACTTTCGAATCGTCACATTTTTTCCTACCACCAGTTCAGACGGCAGATTTGTGCTTAGAAGAACTGGCAACTTGCTCTTTTAAAATGGTAATGATAAAAGTTATTCAGTATAACGTGGAAAAGAGAAAATAAAATAATAAAATCTAGAATTTGAGGAAGAATGTTTAGTTGTAACTTTATGATGGTAGAGTAAAGGCAGGTGTTGCCCACCAATGGGGCCTAATTTAAAAATAAATGATAAGTGATGAGGTCTTGGTAAGTAACTTTTGATGGTCTATGAGAGATGATGGTTGCTTACTATCAGAGACTTTACTTCGTTCACTAAAGTACTCTATAAACTATTGCTATTAGTTACTACTCTAATAAAATACTCTATAATAAATTCAATAATAATAATAAAAGAATATAGTAAAAAAAAAGATTCGTTTTTTTTTAAATTTGTCCGGGACTTCGAACGAATTCTCCAAAATGCCTCTTTTTTTCCTCAATTTTCTTTGAATATTGACAGAAAAATACCACTAATATATTTTATTATTTTCACATCAAATCAAAAATACTTTATTCTGTAGCTCGCGGGCACTTAGACACATCACTTACAATGAATCTGTATTAAATAAGCTACTCTATAAACTACCACCATTTCGGAAACAAAGCAAAATGATCAGTGGGGAAAGAAATGGCGAAAGAAAACCCAGTTACGGCCTTTTTTGTCATTACATTTTTTTTAAATCTACTCTTGAAAATAATCCCGATCGATAGTCATTGGATTGTTACATTTAGGCACTCTTGAAAGACCTTATAAGTACTAGCTCAAACTAAATATTTACATAATACACTTCCGGACACATGAATCGAGCCACCCTACATTTTTATGTGTAATGACATAGAACATAAAAATATTCTTAAGTTAATCAAAAAGTTTTTATGCAGTTTTGATGCTGGTATATTCATCATGATTTTGAAGTGCTGTTGTTCCAATTTTGAATTTATCAAATGGAAAAACGAAACAAAATCCAAATTAGTGCATTCTTTTGAAAAGAAAAGTTGATCTAAATTAACATATTTTTTTTATTTAACTCCATAATTTTGAATTCACCGTAATTGTTTTGAAATTAAGACATCGTAAAATTGTTGTTTTTTTTAATTTGAGCCATTTAAACGTTAAAATTATGGATACACCGCCTCTTCTAGCCGCGCAAGCTGTGGCGCTTCTACAGTCGGGCCGAAGTCAGCGCGATGTAGCATCACAGCTTGCTTTAAGCCTTTCTGCTGTGCAAAGGGTATACCATCGATACCTCGACACTGGTGGATATGTGCGCCGTCCAGGAAGACCGCGATTTCGGGTAACTTCAGAAAGACAGGATCGATTTATCGCGACAACCAGTTTACGAAATCGTCACCTCACCTCTGTACAGATCCAAGAACAGCTTCGAGACTTTCATGGAGTGGCTGTTTCCGCGCGAACAATTAGACGAAGACTTAAGAAACGTGGTCTGAGCCCACATAAGCCAGCCAACAGGCCGAAACTGACAAGAGCTCACCGAATGGCGCGCTTACAGTTTGCACGCGAACATTTGCATTGGACTCGACGCCAATGGAGCAAGGTACTCTTTACTGATGAGACTAAGATTATGCTTTATGGTAATGATGGAAGGAGGAAGGTCTACCGAAGGCTGGGAGAGCGCTTTGTTCAGTGTTGTATGGAAGAGAGAGTGAGTTATGGCGGGAGCTCGTGGATAGTCTGGGGAGGAATATCTGCCGATGGTAAAACTGGGCTAGAGGTTGTGACAGGACCACGTCTACCAACACTAAATGCCCGTCGATACATTAACCATTGCCTAGAGACTCATGTGATGCCATATGCTGGATTTGTAGGCCAAGGCTTCATCTTTATGCATGATAATGCAAGAGCGCACACTGCAGGAATCGTCAGGGCATACCTTCATGATGTTGGAATCACGACAATGGAATGGCCAGCAAGGAGCTCTGATATGAATCCCATCGAACGTCCATGGGACGAATTAAAGAGGCGTGTTCGAGCTCACCAACCAGCACCACAAACTTTGGTAGAGCTGAGAGTTGCCATCAAGGAGGAATGGGAGAACATTCCACAACACTTCATAATGACGTTGATTAACTCCATGCCAAATCGCATGACTGCAATCATAAACGCTCTCGGAGGCAATACAAGTTACTGAATATTTTTTTTTTCCAATAATTCCTTTTTTTTTTTCAAAAATTCAACCCGAGTCTTGTCTTTGAGAAAGGTTATACAGGACAAGTTTCACTTAAAATTGTAATTTTATCAAGTTACTAAAATTTAAATTTGGAATTAAGTATACCTTATTAATGTAAAGTGTAGCAGCTTCCAAATTGCATAAAAACTTTTTCGTTGATCATATACTTTTGTTAAGTTACCAGCAATCAAAGTTGAAACTGCTGGGTGGCTCGATTCAAGTGTCCGGAAGTGTATAAAATGAAGTCGTGTTGTCTATATATGCATACATCATATAAATATGTATATGTATGATGCTTACATCTTTAAAACTAGCAATAGATTTTGATGCAGTTCAAATAGTTAGAGTGATTAAAGAAATGAAATGAAATCGTTTATTTCAGAAATTAGACCTTCACAGGGACTTTTTCTTGTCATTTAATTTCACATTTTTTAAACCTATTTTTTTGTTTAGATTTTTGTAAAAAAGAAAGCAACCTTCCTTACGAACCAACAACTTTGAAAATATCATTTAAAAATATTTACTATACATATTTACTGGTGCTGTGACAAAAATAAGGTATATGCTATAGACTTTGTATAAACGTTAGCTAATTGCCAATATCAACATTATTCTGTTAACTAGATATATTGAAATTTGCAAATCCCGATTGTAAGTAAACTAATTATTAGTGCAAAGCTTAATATTTTTAAACAATCATGATGGCTGTATTTAGAATTTCCAAAGTCATCAGTCGAATAAAAAAAACCTTCATTTCACAACACTAGTGTTGTAACATAATTTTATGACTTTAAATAAAGAAAATAATCTACGTCTTACTACCACCATTTCGGACACAAGCAAAATGGCCACCGGTAAAAAGAAATGGCGAAAGAGAACCGGTTACGGCCTTTTTTGTCATTTTGTATTTTTTTTCTTCCACTCGTTAGTTACAATACAACGTATAATAAGTACATTAAAATTTATAAGAAGAATACGCGGAATGTTATACACAATGGTGTGGAATGAACAAGTCTTAAATCTACAATAAAATAAAATAAAAGTACTGAAAGAGAATGGCTTATAATGTATAATACATTCCGAAATTCCCACGGGAAAGCGGGATACACGCGAACGAAGTAGGGAGTCACTAATACTAAAATAAAATGAGATCGGATTGTTCACTAATCAAATAGAGTATAAAGCTTCAAGAATACTAATTAGGTTGATGAGCCAGCAATGTTTTTGGATCACGTTCAATTATAAAAAAAAAAAAAATTAACTGTGATTAGCGTTGCTTAACTTATGTTTTCATTCGGTCTGATACGCGCAAATTTTATTCCTAAAATCTTAAACAGGTCATCTAAGCAATATGATCAAAATATAAACCACGCCTAGGATAAAATATTTGCGTGTAATAAACTAATATTAATGGTTTTTGAACTATTGTATTTTAGTTCGGAGGTGACAATAAATAAAATCTACATGTCATAATGTCAGCTATACTAGTTTGATATACGGAACCCCCACGTAGTAATAAATATAATACATAATAGGTTAGGATTCCACAGTGAAATCATACAGATTTTGTCTCCCATTCACAAACATTTAGACGTGTCAAATATTTAAAATAATTTACTGCACGCCCGCGACTTTTCCCGCGGAATCTCGGGCATACGGGAATTTCAACTAATGTCAAAATATTTTAAGTGTAACACAACACTATTATTTATGACACGCATACTATTATTGTGAAAATTTCAAAAAAGAGATGCAAGATCTGATGGACAAAAAAGCCTGTAAACGGTTTTTTTCGCCATTTCTTTTACCATATTGCTTTATGTTTCTGAAACGGTGGTAGTTAAGAGTTTTATTTATACAAATCAATATTATTAATTGTACACTTGACTAGTGAAAGTGCCTGTTAGTGCCAAGTCTCAGAACAAATGCTTTGACTTTTTCTCGTTTGGATAGAGGCCGTTTTGGAGCCATGGCACATGACGTATTTTAAACGCGCAGATGACGCGCGTTTCGTACTACATTGAGCTCTTTGTAGACCTCACGATGAAATGATTTCATTTCTTTTACCAGTGGTCATTTTGCTTTTCTTTCCGAAATGGTAGTTTATAGAGTAGATTAATTACAAAGATAATTTAATACTGTAATGTAATCATTGATGAGCTAAAGTGTCATGTCTGTGAGGACCTACTCTTTGAACAAATATTTTGAATTTTGATTGTAACTCTGTGATGGATGGGCGCGCGTCGTCTGCGCGTTTAAAATTCGCCGTGTGCCATGGCTATCAACACCTTGATGATTTGCGTTTGACAGCGTGAAATAATGTGCTCAATAATCATACCAAGAACAACGGGATTTCGCGGGAAAACCGCAAGCGTCAGCTAGTATAATAATTTAAAGTATTTTCATTTCATTCGAATTATTTATCCATTCAATGAGTGAATGAACACTTGGAAATATTTCATAACAACACCATTCAATATTATTTTTCATAACACAATATTATACAACCCACGTGTAATTTCTCGTACGCAAATAAAGTGATTTAAAAGGGAAATGTTCCGATTGAGGAAAATATAACATGAAAAAAATAAAAACCGGTAAAGTGTGTACCGGTCTCGTTTGGGAGATTTCCGTACCGAAGGTTAGGGACGCCCTCAGTGATGTATACCAAATGGTTCGTGTAATATTACAGTGCCACAAACTCATCTGTGCTGATGGCGAGGGCGCTAGCATCGAAGCTATTGAAGGTATTCACGGCGTATTCATTAGTTCTAATTTTGACCACCGGCACAGATAAGTTTGTAGTACTTTACGCCAGTTCTGTTGGCATGAACTTGGCTTGACACGATACCGAGTGTATAGATGTTAGTCCATTATCACGACGCGACGCTACCGCGACGTTTAGTGGTCAGTCCCCTTTTTTTCTTTAATAAAGTGACAAACAAGCATTCGTTCCGCCTGATGGTAAACAGTCACCATAGCCTATGGACGCTTATAACATCGGGGGTGTCACTCTCGCGTTGCTGACTCTGTAAAAAGTGGAGCTGGAGACCTTACTCACCGTAGGAACAGAACATGGCCGACCAATGCAATTTAGCTACGATCTTCTGTAAGATGGAGGTCCTTATGTATGTGACTCTCTTATGCCTGTGTTTGCACCCGGCGCTATCTATATACGACCAAATTTGTTCTTTTTTCCTTGAACGCGACGCAACTAAGTCGCAAACTAGAATATTAAATCTCTGTGCATCATGTATTGCATATTAGTATGTGACTCTCTTATGTCTGTGTAGCACACGGCAGACGTGAATTACCGGTGATATGTGCTGTCTTTGTCGTTTATTTGAGGTATACAATAACCCATATAAAAATACATTAAATAAAATGAAATAAAATGTAAAATATTAAAAGTTATAAACCTTATAGAACAGGTTTTAGCTGCTTTTTAATCAGAAATGTGCCTAAACATAAACACTAACTGGGATCAAGGTGGACCATGGTCTTTCTGATTTTCATATTACTCATGATTTAGGTGGACCACGGGCAAGAAAAAATGCCCGTAGTCCAACCAGGTGTACTAAGCAGGAGGACCACGATCAACAGGGGGATTTGATACTTATTGATGAAGTTGAGAACTCATAATTGCGTACATATTGGCCTGTCACCTGACGAATAATAAGGTCCTTTGGCAACCCTTAAGTGCGGAACCCTAAAAATCATGTTTCCAGGAAAATAGACGATATTAAAAGTAAATGCTTTCCCTAAAGCTTTGTCGGGTTCTTGAAAAATAATATCGACATATTTTAATGAAAATTGAATTCGAATTGTTATGAAGGGAATTTAAAAAAAAACTCTTTACAAATGTTACTTACTTTTAATGTACTCACTTTATTAAATTTACAAGGATAAAGTATTCGTTTTTTTATAGACGCTAAGGTAGCAAACAATGGCAAACTTCCTGACCCACACTCTGCTGGATTTCGAATCTCACTTGGGGTGGGCACGTAAATTTTTTCATTTAGAAATACTTTTGATTTAAGAGAAGTTAATTGCAAAACACACTGCTTGCGGCAGCGGATCGGACGTCTGTATTTCATATATTTGTATAAATGATTTCACACTTAACGCGGCGCGTCTTGCACCGTAAGAAATATAAAAACAATTATATTTTTGGAAACCTTCAACCTTTCAATACTTCCAACTCGGTCTATTTCTTTCTGATTAAATTCGCTGTGAGTTCCAAGACAGCTGTAGTTTTTCCATAGTTTCTCCCCCAAAACATCAATAAGCTTCATTCCTTATTGTCAATCTGAGGTCGCCGTTGTTGACGCTGGCTATACCGACACAGCTGTGGGAATGTGTGGTGACCTTTTTTTTATGCCACATAGTTGGCAAACAAGCATACGGCCCGACTGATGGTAAGCATCACCGTAGCCTATAGACGCTTGCAATACCGGAGTATCACTCACGCGTTGCCAACCCCTAACCCCCCTAAGTGGAGCTCTGGAGACCTTACTCACCGTAGGAATACGACATGGCCGAGACCAATGCTATTTGGCTACGATCTACTGTAAGGTGGAGGTCCTACCCCAAACGGGCTGCTCCCGATTTGAGTGCATGATCCACTGTGCCCTACCTCTCTTGAAAACTCGTCCCTTCAACCTCCACCCTTTACTACCTACTTTTTAAGGTAGGTCACGGCTAAATTAAATAGAGTCGGTTTCTTTTATCTTTTAATGGTTCATGTTGGAGTTAATGTGATAATGATAATGAACTTGATAAGAGGGTAATGACATGATAACTTTATCTTTGTAAATAAAGGCTGTAACTAAATTCTACTCACAGATTCAAAATATTCTTATATGAAATCTTTTATTCATAGGGTAGGCTTTTAAAGGCACTCTTTGTAGAAATAGTCTTCATCTTTACTTAGTATAAAATGAAGACGTTTCCGCTATCTGTTCGCTTAGTTCTTTTCAACTACTCAACGGATTTCAATGCAGTTTTTAATAATGGATAGAGTGATTCAACAAGAAGGTTTATTATGTATGATACACCGAAGAATTATTCGAAATAGCGGTTAATTTTATGATAAAGATCTCGTTTGATAACAAAACAACCCATAGTGCGACTTGTGGCGCCATCTGTTGGCCGGCATTTGCGAATTGCAGCGCCATCTATAGTAGAAAAAATATTATCCCATTGGAATTACATACTTTCACGGGATAAAAAGTAGCCTATGTTGGGCTCTGTCTGTACCCCTGACAATATGTTTACAAATTTTCATAATAATCGGCTGATTAGTCGAGCTGTGAAGGAATAACAAACAAACTCACTTTCTCAGTTATAATATTAGTTAGGATTTTAGATAGTTGATAATAGACATTGTTACGAACTAGCCATCAGGCTGGAAGCATTAATTCTCTTTTGATAGGTTTATTATTTTTTACGTTCTTACCCTCTTATTAATAAAAAAAATTAGCCAAGGTTTAACTAAAACTTGTTTTGTCACTTTCCAACTACATTTAATTTCCTTAGGAATGACAGTGACAAAACAGGTTTAAGTTAAACCTTGGCTAATCCTTAGGGTTAATGTTTTGATAGCTCGCTGTCAATATCGTTCTTTCCTTGCTCTGGTACATTTCATCGATTTCTGCTTTACTTGTGTTTCCTTTATTATTATATTTTATTTTACACTTCTCTTCCTTTTATTCCATACATACATACTTACTTTATCAGCTTTTTAGGGCTAGAACCTCAGAGCGTTGATGATAACATGCCAAAGTAGCTCGCTGCTCGCACCTCGCACCGCCATCTCGATGTCACCTCCATGTAAAACAAATGTATGCTCACCTTCATTTTTGCATTTTTTTTCTCGCCCGTTCAGTCGGCAGATTTGTGCTATGAAGAATTGACAAGAAACTTAGCACTTGCTCTTTTAAAATGGTATTAATAAGATACAATTACAATGACAGAAAATAAAATAAAAAAATATATTATGTGTCTGCAATTTCAGATGATGAAAAGAAATATAAATAATTTAAGAATAATATCACAATAAATAAAAAGAACGTACAGGAAGATATTAATACGCTTAAATATCCATACTTGTTACTTGTTGTCTTGCGGGCCTTCTCCGCAATTAGGCAGCCTATGTGCCCTTTGTGCGTGCGAAGAGTGGGAGCTGGATTACTCCAGCCATCCTAATTCCTCCAGGAAGCCGGCCAGGGACTTGACGTCGCTGAGTACTTCTCGGAGACTGCCTGGTGTTCCCAGGTGGATTGCCCGGTATGCTGACACCTCACTCTGCACAGGGGACTGTCTGTAACACCTATGGTGAAAAGATGTTTGTTAAAGCTGCCATGACCTGTCACAGCGCTGGTTATTAATCTTAGTTTATGCACAGGTTTATGTTTACTTAGGTTAATTAAGGACCTAGCGAGGCTTAAATATCCATACTAATGTTATAAAATAATGTGAAAGTGTGTTGGTTTGTTTCTTTGTCCTCTCTTCACGTAGAAAGTAATGAACAGATTGATATGATTTTTTTATTGGGGAAAGTTTAAAGTCTGGAGGACATAGGCTACTTTTCCCCACGGGATAAAGACCCATTTCCCCATGTGAAAAAATATTGACATTTTCCCTTGACCACGCGGGCGGAGCCGCGGGTAACAGCCAATTGATAATATTGATAAACGTTAGTCCATTTTTAGCATAAGCATCTTTGTTTATAGTTCTCTACTCTGCTCATCTCTTTCACTAGTTGTCTGTACTAAACTTACAACTTATGCTGCTTACTGTACACATTATATTTCTCTATCAACACGTGTACGAACCAGGCTTTCAATAGTGTTTGTGAAGCACGAGGGTGGAGATAATAAAACTGTTGTGATCGATCTAACTTCCACACGCAACACGCGGACATACCGATTAAAAAATATATGATGTTTACCTGAATCTTAAGTAATTAATGCTAATAGGAATAAAAAAAAATCTGACTTGCAAAGTCTAGTTGCAAAATGAATGTTTTTATTTTATAAGATAGATTCACCGGGACTCCGAGATCACTATACTTCGATAAATTTTTTTTTATTTCTACACAATTCCTCCGACCTCTCCGTGGCGTAATGGTTACCACGCCGGACCGCCACCCTGGAGGTCCCGGGTTCGATCCCCGGTCGGGTCATGATGAAAAACGAACTTAACCCAAGCCGAAAAAGTTCGTTTTTCATCATGAACCGCCCGGGACTCGAACCCGGGACCTCCTGGGCGGTCTGGCGTGGTAACCATTACGCCACGGTGGTCGTCACTAAAGAATTACTACTGAGTCTGCCTGCAAATAAAATACATTAAACCCATTCAAAGTGCACAACGTAGCAGCTCATAATTAAACCCATCCAAATATTGACTAGTGTTATCGTTGCTTATCTTCCGTGTGTATTCAGTTTAACACACGCAACGCCTTTTAGTTTGCGTGACAATAAACAATTAAAACAACCAACATTAGCAGTTTTTCAAGCCCTTCAATACAACTCAGTTGTTCAGTTAACTTAACCTTTTTTAGATAAAAGGCCAGTTTAAATTAACACTATAGTCTATTCTTTTTTTTATACCACTAAGGCGGCAAACAAGCATACGACCAGCCTGATGGTAAGCAGTCACTGTAAGCCTATGGACGTTTGCAAATACTTGCAATACCGGGGGTATTACTCGCGCGTTGCCGACTTTGTAGAAAGTGGAGCTCTTTTCTTTTATACTTGTGAAACCCTCGCAACTTCATAGCAGCGCCATCTATATTAGACTTTTGATCAAATACTGAATCGTGTACTTTTCGTGGTAAAAAGTACCCTATGTGTTAATCCAAGGTATTAGCTACGTACATACCAAATATCATTAATATTGGCCCAGCCATTTGAGCGTGACGAAGTAACAAACATACACACAACTTTCGCCTTTATAATATTAGTAGGATTACACATTAGCTGGGATGCCTTGAAAACATAGCTTTGAGCAATAAGGCCGCAACGTTGCAAACTTATTTATTTATTATATTACACACAGATTTACAGCCTTGACCAAGGCATCTGTATGGTAGGCAATAACTCATAAGAAAAATCTAAATTAAAAACAAAATAAAAAAAAACAATAACAACAACTAATATTAACATGATTATGAATGTTATTGATAATATGGGTTATATCAATTTCAGACCAAAAAAATCAAAATCAAAATTAAATTAAATTACAATTAAAATCAGATTAAAAGCTCTAAAAATTATAATTAAACCGAAATTATTATAAAACTAGCTGCCCGGCCCGGCGTCACCCGGGTACTGTTTCGTTTTTTTTTTCAATCTTTCTGAGAGATTTTCGTAATATTTTTTTCCGTAAGAACCTTGTACAGAGTATTAGAAAACTAAAAAAAAAAAATCTGCCAAATCGGTCAAGCCGTTTTCATGTTATGTCGTGACAACGGAAAACGGGTTTCATTTTTATATATATAGATTTATTAAACATTTATTATTATTAAAAATTAAATTATAAAATCAATCGCACTCAAATATGTCAACGCTCTATTAAAGAAAACGCCATTTGTGTCATAAAAATATCTGCCTCAAAATTATGAACAAGCATGTCACCGAGTATGTGCATGTAATACACTTGGTAGGAAAAACAAAGTTTGGGCTCGGTCTAACACTAGCTTACAACATTCGTGACTAACTTTTATTGTTATAACTTAATCGTGATGTTGTCAAATCGAACCGGACGAGCCATAGGAAGCAGAGACTGACAGCTTAGGTGACAGGGTCGCCATTTTACAACAAAACGTCACATGTTTTACGACACAAGACCTTATAAACTGGGTACCTATCACCAACTAGCAACGAACACGTGGTCCTTGGGATGAAGTGACCACTATGCTAGCAACTCGTCAAATAAAAAATGTGGTTAAGCTTAGCTTTCTATGGGACCAATTGGCGCTGTGACAGTTGTGTAGAATTTACTTATAGAAGAAGTTGTATAAAATTGTAATAATACTTGGCCTTTAGTATCTAACCTTGTTAAAAATATAATAATTTACGTCGAAGAGAGTTTCCATAGTTGACTAATTCGATATTTATAATAGCGATGCTCCATTTAAACAACAAATCAAGATGGTGATCGGAGAATAAATTCCTACATTTTATCGCGGCCATTTTAATGGTAGAAAACCAATAGAATTGGTAATTAAGGTTGTATTTAACAGATGAGATAAAGAAAACTTTAGATTTTTCCAGTAGATAACCATAAAACATCTTAGGCAGTCGTCCCAACATCATTACACGTATCAATCGTGCCTTCTTCTTTTTTAGTATTTTATAATTTTTATTGAAAATAATAGTAGTGGTAGATACGTAAAACTTACTCTTGAAAACAATCTTAATTTTAATTTCAACATCATCATGTTAGATAAAGTCGACGTTACTTAAATGGCGTGTTCCGTTTTAAAGTGCGACAAACAGCGACGGGAGCGGCTCCTCTTTCTGTCCCGAATTTTAAGTTAAATCTGTAGAATTTAAATTTAAATTCTGTAGAATTTCAATTTAAAATTAATGACAAATCATAATTCGTACTTTTTTGAAATTTAAATTCTGTAGAATTTCAATTTAAAATTAATGACAAATCATAATTCGTACTTTTGTGAACTATGTATTTTTAAAATAAATATTTAACAGAATAGGTTTTGAACAACAATGAAAACTAGATATTTGAATATAAACTGACTAGAAGACTGAGGTTTAGACGACGCACTATTTATTTTGTAACTCAAAATTATTCGTAACGACTCTATTTCGCCACCATAAAGTCCGCATTGGCTTGTCGATTTTTATTGCCATACGAAAAAATAACACAGTGTTGCAATTACAATAAATTTAAATATTTATCATTTAATGTTATTTTTCTGGTTAATCTGTAATTGGCAATTAAACGCGATTAAATTATAGATTATGATGCAAAATTATGCGATGCCGTGATAATTGTTATCAGTTGGTTTTGAATGGTCTTGTTGATTAACGAACCTGAATAATTTGACATTTGCATAAATTCTACGGAGATGTTTACAAAATGTAAGTGACATTTTGTTACACGTTCGACTTCTATTGGTTTAGGGTGCTTTTGAGTAGCAGCTTTCCGGCGCCGACGAATCCGTGCGGTACTGTACCGATTGGCGTAAACTTGAATAAATTGTCATAAATATGTTTCTTTATAAGTGATCACATTACGATGCATAAAAATAATACTGGTACCGCTGGAAACCTGCCTCTCTATGTAAACCCCTCACTCGGAACAAGCCCACCACACATTCCCACAGCTGTGTCTCCTGTAGACTCAGAATCAACAACGACGACCTCAGATTGACAATAAGCAATGAAGCTTATTGACGTCCCGGGTGAAGAAACTACAGCAGTCTTGAAACTCACAACGAATTTAATTTCAAGCAAGCAAGCTGTTTTTTCGTAACAGAAAGGTAGGGCACAACGGATAGTCCGCTCAAATCGGAGCAGCCCGTCTGGGGAAGGACCTCCACCTTACAGAAGATCGTAGCCAAATGGCATTGGTCTCTGCCATGTTGTGTTCCTACGGTGAGTAAGGTCTCCAGAGCTTCACTTGGGGGGGTTGGGAGGTTTGGCAACACGTGAGTGATACCTCCGGTATTGTAAGCGTCTAATTGGCTACGGTGATACATAACAACAGGCGGGCCGTATGCTTGTTTGCCACCTTTGTGGTATAAAAAAAACATTTTTACAATATAATGATAACATTAGTAAGGATTTTAATGTCAAACCGAGCGAAACCGAATGCGAAACCTGAATGGATTACTATAATGAAATGAAATGAAATCGTTTATTTCAGAAATTAGACCTTCACAGGCACTTTTTCTTGTCATTTACAACTTGTTTAAATAAAGAAAATAAACTACGTTATATACTACCACCATTTCGGACACAAGCAAAATGGCAACCGGTAAAAAGAAATGGCGAATGAAAACCGGTTACGGCCTTTTATATAATGTAATTTAATACCAATATACCCAACTAAAATCCATTATTATTCTAATACGAACTGGCTGTCAAATAAAAGTAGTAAGACAGCTTCAAGCACAATACCTGAGGGATGAATTTTAAGTGGTACATGAAATATTAACCCCCAGTGTCTGGGGGGAAATTATATACGGGGTGCAGGTGAATATTATACCTACTAAGTTGTAAAACGTTGTTATTCTGAACACAGAGTTTCTATGTATATTAATTTTATACTTTGGTTTTGAAGTGAAATCTTCTTTGGCGGCGCGGCGCTTGGCACTTATTTTAGATGGGTAAAAAAAATGTTAAACTCTCGTCAGATCCGTGGCCTGATCGAAAAAGCGTAAGATTCCCTGATCATTCCAAAATATTCAAAAATGCAAAACGTTAATGTTTAAGTTTTTTTGTTTAAGTTTTAAGACTTCTGCTCTGCCGGCACTCCCGGAGTGCAACCCGTCCTTTTTTTTACAAACGAGTTTCTACTCCGGGACGTCAATAAGCTTCATTGCTTTTTGTCACTGTACTAAATTCTATCAGCAGTTTTTACGTGATTGAGTAACAAAATCTTACATTTATATATAGATAGATAGAATAACGTGACGTATAATGTGTCACAGTAAACAGTAAAAGGTACAGACAGTTTTTACGCAACAAGGCGGCCTTTTATTGCTGAAAGAAATCTTTTCACGGTAACCTAAGGGTAACGAATTTCAGCATGAAGTGGGGCAGGACCAGCATGACACAATAATCAGCAGTACATATATTATTATTTTCGAATATAAGGTAATATAATATACGTTATATTGGCAACGCGTGAGTGATACCCCCGGTATTGCAAGCGTCTAAAGGCTACCTACGGCGATGCTTTACCATCAGGCGTATGCTTGTTTGCCAACTTTGTGGTATAAAAAAAACCTTTATATTTATACAATTTAAAGCATTTCAAAGATGACTGAAACTTCATAACTCTTTTGGCATTGTTATTGAGATGTTTGAGTTGAGAGAACTTTGAGAGACGTGACAATTCATCTCTGGATTTCTAGAACATTCCAATCCAATTAATTTTATTAAACGAGGAAAATTATATAAAAACAAAGAAGAAAAAAGAGGAGCTCGATGGGATGGCGGACCAAAAGAACACCCAAGTTAAGCAATGTCAACCCAAGCCAATGTTTTTTATGGGTTTCGTTGTCCCGAGCAGCGACCTCCAAGCTCTCCGTGCTTCGGGCACGATATTCCGTCGATCTCGGCTGTAGTCGATCAAATCAAATCATTTATTTGCCAGAATACACAAAAAAATAAAAAATTACATGGGGTGTTAGTGATGCATTGGTGCATGTATTCAGCCTGCAAGCAGACGTGCAAATGTTAGTATGGATATTTTTTGTTACAGTGTTCTATGAATTCTTTAATGCTGTAAAAACAATTTTTCAATAACCAGTCACTTATTGATCGATTGATTGATTATAGATGGATGACAAACGTTAAGCCAAGTGGTGGTTATGGTGGCTTGAAACCCCTGACCTATGCTAATACTTCTTACTCCTCCCTTCAATACTTCCTACTACGACTATCTTCTTTCTGATTAAATTCGTTGTGAGTTCCAAGACAGCTGTAGTTTTCTCCTTCAGGACGTCAATAAGCTTCATCGCTTATTGTCAATCTGAGGTCTCCGTTGATCCTGGCTACACAAGAGACACATCGGTGGGAATGTGTGGTGGGCTTGTCCCGACCTCTGCCAATCCGCATTGGAGCTGCGTGGCAAAGTACACTCTAATTTAGAGTGACCCGACATAACTGGACCGATTTGAAAAATTCTTTCACCGTTGGGAATATTACATTATCCCCGAGTAACATAGGCTATGATATTATAATAGTTTTTTATGTTTTTTTAATCACAAAGATTGAGCTAGCCTCAAAGTAAGTTCGAAACATATGTTCTGTTATACTAACTCAATAATACTATATTTTATAACAAATACATATAGATAAACATCCAAGACCCGAGGCCAATCAGAAAAAGCTCGTTTTACATCATGACCCGACCGGGATTCGAACTCGGGACCTCCTGGGTGACCGTCTGGCGTGGTAACCATTACGCTACGGAGGTCGTCAAAATAATAATTGGAATCTTAACTTGTGCCGTGCGAAACCGGAGCGGACCGCTAGTATATTGGAATTTACGTTATACGCTCTGGACTCACTTTAACACATAAACAAGTACAAAGTGTTTCCCTGCTTTGTAAATATTCCAAGACTCTTTTCATTTAGTATTCCTCTTCTCGCCTTATTCCCTGAAGACTTATATTTTCTTATTGTCAGCCAGTAATCGATAGTTAATTTATAATTTAACTACATTCTCTCTGGGGAACTAACCTGTTTTCGTTAGCAGTCATTAACTTTTCATTATGGGCTTATTCAGATTAGCTACCTTTACAGCCCGTTACGGACGACGGTGGTGGAAATTGTTGGAGAAAATAAATTTAATGGAAAAATTGGTTTATTTTATAAGGTGAGTGTGTGTGAGAGAGAGAGAAAAAGTGAATCGACAAGTAAAAATATGAGAGGTTATTTAAAAATATAAAAATGTAAAGTAATTTGCCACACAGTCCGTTTCTTATACGCATATTCATTTTAATTACTCGTTAAGTCACAAGCTTCCTTTTCTTCTGTAGTTTGACAGTAACAGCTATAGTTTAACGTGTCATTAGTTTTAAAAGTGCATTTTAACAGCTAAATTCATTGAAAAATAAAATAGATTCGTTAAAAAACGTCAATTAATAAAAAGTAGCTAGTTTGAAAAAAAGCTAGCTGACGCTTAAAGCTAAGGGGATCTCATAAATACTAGGATAAAATAATACATTAGGAAACATCCTTTTCGTAAATTATATCTGCTCATACGAATCTTTTTTACACAAATCCAATAAGGCTGTACATACACGGAAGGTAAGATACAAAATTTATCGATAGACCCATGAAAATATAATTCCAGCGTATTCCTGAAGACGTCTTCGCTACATTAAACATGCAAATAATTTAAATATAACATAACGTGGAATGGAAGGGGTCTTTATTAAGGACGTGATTTAGTGATGGGATAGATTTGATATCGATAAACCGAAATATGAAATATTTATTACTAGCTGCTGCCCGGCAGTGTTACCCGCGTTTAATTTTATGCACAGCAACGTCATCAATATCAGATTTTTATACCAAATCCTACGGGAATCATCGACTTTTCGAGGCAGAAAGTACCCTATGTGTTAATCCAAGGTATCGGCTACCTACATATCAAATATCATAAATATTGGCCCAGCCATTTGAGCGTGAAGAAGTAACAAACTTACACACAACTTTCGTCTTTATAATATTAGTAGATGAGACGTGGCAGATCTGTAATGTGGAACCATTGTGGTACTATTTCAGTATTTTTATTCGATCTTGATATTCAAGCGGTGGGTACGTTAAATCTTCGGTCCCATCGAAATAAAATTGTCGACGAATTATTAATTAAAAATTCATTGTAAGTGACGTGTCTAAGTGCCCGCAACTACAGAATAAAGTATTTTTTTGATTTGATTAGATTTGATGATAGTCGGCGGGTTGAAAACTCTGGCATCTGCCAATGCTGCTTGGCGGTGCGGTTGAAAGATTATATGGGTCGATATGGAAGATTTTATCCGTAAATAAAATTATCGACAAAAAATCTAATCTAAAATAATTTTTCTCCGCACTAAATGCGAAGGTTCGCCGGAATTTTGATAAAGCCGGCTTCATAACTTGTCCGAGCCTAATCAGATGAGACATGCTAAGGCTGATCCCTCTCCACGGTTCTTAAATATTTTTGTGGCGTAGATGTTAAGTTATTAAAGGTAAATCCTTATGCTAAATAATGTAATCTTCTTCTTTTCGTTGGCTTCTCGCAATTTAGTGTCAACTGCAGGTAGCTGGTATCATTGTTTTCAAGTCACTTACTTCACTTGACGACTGGTACCAGTCCACTCCGGACCTTAATAAATTGCTTCATGGTCCGGACCGACAGCAATCAAATAAAAATTCTTTATTTGCAAATATAGGTTACAACGGGTGTTAAATACAATATTTTAGGTACAGCTACATTTTACCTGACGGTGTGCAAATTGTGTAGGTACATACATACAGTTGTCTATGTATACTGTGTCCTATTGTTGTGATTTGAAAATAAAGCATATTCTATGTATCTATCTATCTATCGAGGAGAATACTGCGTCCTCCGTTACGTCGATAAATAAAATTATCGATAAAAAATCTAATCGATATTTTTCTCCGCACTAAATGCGGAGGTTCAGCGGAATTTTGATAAAGCCGCCTTCATTACTTGTCCGAGCCTAATCAGATGAGACATTCTAAGGCTGATCCCACTCCACGCTTCTTAAATATTTTTGTGGCGTAGCGTAGATGCTAAGTTATTGAGGTAAATCTTCTTTGAAATTTTATTATATTACTCAGAGTTTATTTGGAGGTGTTTCGGGGATGCCTATGTCCAGCAGTGGACTTCTTGTGGCTGAGATGATAATGATGATGATGATGATATTATTCAGTATGAAAAGTTATTAAGTAAAGAAACAAAATTAATTTTAAGTCGCAATAAGTTAAAAGTAGTATATTTCAAACTGTAGTAAAATAATAGTAACAAAGCAACTTTATTGATTTAAACCTTATTATTGTTTGTAGGTCACAGAGAACGCGAACTGTATTACTAAATCGGGCTAAGTATATTTTAGTATTGTGGTATATAATTGAATATTTGATTGCATTTAATTATTTAAATACACTGGGCGTCAAAAATAAGTAGTACAGTTTTAAAATTGCATTTACTCTTAAACTATAGAAGTTAGAGTTTTGAAATAAAAGTCATTTTATAGCAAATTTAACAAAGTTTTCTAAAAATAATATTTTATTTAGCATTAGTAAAGTTTTACACTGAAAATTTAGAAAAAACTAAAAAGCTAACCATTTTGAAGGAACTATCAAGCACTTAATTTTTACGTTTTGGGCCTTGTTCCCACTTTGGTAACTTGTGTTGCCGCCTCGGGCTCTGATGACAGCTTGGAGCCGATTTAGCATGCTGCACACTAAGTTTCGGAGGCGGTATTGGGGAAAATTCACCCATTCTTCTATCAGGCCTGCTTTAGAGCCCTGAGGGTGGCGGGGGGTGGTCTGCGTCTTCTGACTAGCCTCTCAACCTCATCCCAGGCGTGTTCAATCGGGTTAAGATCTGGGCTTCTTGATGGCCAAGCCATCAAGCTGATGCCAACGTCCTGAATGTACTTTTGTACGAGGTGAGCGGTGTGTGGCCGGTCGTTATTATGCATTAGTATCGCTCCATCACCCATATTTACTAAATATAGCCCTGCATACTCGTTAAGGATCTCTAATGCATATCTTTCACCAGTCAGAGTGCCATTTTCTATGACCACTAGCTCTGTGCGACCCTCTGAAGAGATGCCAGCCCATACGTGTACAGAGCCTCCGCCGTATAGAACTCTTTCCGAGATGAAACCTTGAATGTATCGCTCACCGGGTCGCCTGTATACTCTCCGCCTTACATCGGAAGTGAATAAAGAAAACCGAGACTCATCTGTGAACAAAACTCTTGTCCATTCTTCTTCGCCCCATTGTACGTGTTGACGGGCGTAGCGTAGTCTTGCTACTCAATGCCCTGTCTCAAGTTTGGGGCCATTTGCTGGCCTGTACGACTTCAGGTTGGCTTCAGCAAGTCTTCTCCTCACTGTACTCTCACTAACGTAGTCTCTTCGGGTCTGAAGAAGCTGTTGCTGGACCTCAACTGCATTAAGGTGACGATTTCTTAACACAGTCGAGACAATTAAGCGGTCTTCTCGGGTACGAGTGCACCTGGGTCTGCCATTACTTGGTCTCCTTAGATGGTTTCCAGTCTCTTCGTACCTTTGCTTTACTTGTTGGATCGTTCTTAGAGTTACACACACCGTTCTTGCAGTACGACGCATACTGATGCCTACTTCGAGAAAAGTTATGATTCTTGCACATTCTTCTGGTGAAAGAGGTATGATTAGTAAAGTTTACTCGCTGAAGACAAATTTGCTTTTGAATTGCAATTGATTTATCAGCAATAAAGAAAACAATAAAAAACAAAAGTACAAGCCAACATTTAAAAAAAATTGTGTTTTTATTTATTAAGTTTTTTTTCAGTAAATTTTTATAAATGATATTATGCATGACGTTTTTATTAAATGAAATTAAATTGTCTTTTAACTTTTTTTATTTCAAAGGTCTAGCTTCTGTAGTTTAGGAGATATTGCAATTTTAAAACTGTACTACTTATTTTTGACGCCCAGTGTAATAAATGTTTGTTTTGTATCTCTGTATTATTAAAATCAATTACGAAAAGAAAATCATTTAAAGGTTAAATTTCTTCGATCAGAAATAGGCAGTTAGAGGTAGATAAGGCACAGCGGATAATCCGCACAAATCGGAGCAGCCCGTCTGGGGAAGGACCTCCACCTTACAGAAGATCGTAGCCAAATAGCATTGGTCTCGGCCATGTTGTATTCCTACGGTGAGTAAGGTCTCCAGAGCTCCACTTGGGGGGTTGGGAGGGTTGGCAACGCGTGAGTGGTACTCCCGGTATTGCAAGCGTTATAGGCTACGGTGACAGGAAATGGTGATCAGGCACGGGCTGCATGCTTGTTTGCCACCTTTGTGGCATAACAAAAAGGTTTGTGCTTCCCGTATATTATAGAGGTGAAAAAGGGCACAAGACAGAAGACAACTTGAGACTGCAACTCCGACAAGATTTGTCGTACGTAGCGCTGACGAATTCCAGTTAATTATATGACGACCTCCGTGGCGTGATGGTAACCACGCCAGACCCAGGATCCCCGGTCGGGTCATGATGAAAAACGAACTTTTTCTGATTGGCCTCGGGTCTTGGATGTTTATCTATATTATGTATTTGTTATAAAATATATCGTTGAGTTAGTATCTCATAACACAAGTTTCGAACTTACTTTGGGGCTAGTTCAATCTGTATGAATTGTCCCTATTTATTTATTATTTATTTGATTTATCCGACACAAGGTTCTATTTTGATCAGTTTCAAACGAAAAGTTTAGTTTCGGCTTCAGTTATGATTTTGGTGGCAAAATAACCAGAAACTTTCGGCCACACCGATAATTGTGAAATGTGTGCGACCACCTTTCTCTGTCTCTTTGGATTTGTAAAATGCTGTTGTTGTCTTGTGTCTCATGTGCTGTACAGAATAAATGTATTTTCTTTCTTTCTTTCTTTCATCTTAAAACTTTTATATTTCTTTTCATTTATTAAGGATCACAAACAGGTCCACAATTATTCTTAATATAACAAACAACTTAGTATAATGTAAGGTATTACTCATTGAGAACTCAACACAGTAGGTCACGAATATACAAGTATTAGTGTCCTAGCCTGGGATAAATTTTCCCAGCGGTGGGAAAAATTCTATCCCCATTCGTCCATCAAGAAGCTATCAAATTACCATACCATTTTCTCTTGTTTTAGGGTCATTTTATGGCTACCTTTTCACCCCTTTGAAATTGATATTAATTCGAGAAACAATTGTAGTGGATTCAAAGTTTCCCTAAGGGTCAAAGGAGACGATTTGAATAAGTTTTCAAGGTAACCCCCATGGATGTTACCGGCACTGTGTATAATGTGGTATTAAATGAAATGGCTATTTTATATTTTTTTCATTATCGCCATGTCAGCTAATAGAAGTCCAACAGGACATAGGCTAGAATGAAAGATGTAGAGAACTATACTATATTTATATAAGCATCGTTGAGAAACTTCGAAAATTTTCATGCAGTATAGCTTCTGCGTGTTTTGGAGAGCACATGACATGATGACAGCCGTTAATTTTATTTATTTATTTCTTTCAGGCAACAAAATTTTACAGATTATTGGCCCATATAATATATACCTTACAGACTAACATATATACAACAATAATAAAATCACTAGCACACACAAAAAAAAACACTAATCACGCTTCGGCAAAGCGTGCAGTGTCAGCTGGCAGTCGACCTCGGAACTTCCGGAATACGACTCCCTGTGGCCAGAAATCCTCTTTCATGAAGGTCTGCAGGTGATGATTGGGTACCCTCACCACAAAAGAACTAAAGTTCACTTTGTGGCGAGACTCCAACCGTTCGACCCTCAGGGTGAAAGCGGACTTCTTAAGCCAATCAGACTTCAAGTGGCTTGAGAGCACTGGCTTCTGCCAGCCTGCATTGGAGCAGCATGACAAAGTACGCTCTAATCGCCATATTGAGATTCGTATATGTATGTATAGTGGGATGATTATTATCTGTTGTTATGATTGCAAATGACACACATTCTATATCTATAATTTCAACGGTCCTCTTTCATTTGTTCACTGTATAAAATATAGTAATTTTAACAAAAAATCCAATTACTATAATTTTGTTGGAAACATATTTACGTGTTCAGTTCAGCGCCATGTTGATTTAACGATAAGATTAATCGATAGTTAATACTGTATATAATTTAAATAAATTCGACCGGTCTATTCTGGGAACATTAATTCTTAAGTATTTTATATCTTTTTAAGGGCCTCTTAAAGTTAATAATGATATCTAACGAGACCAGCTCACAATAACGCCAACTTCTGATTACACAGAGATTTTATATTCATTGAGATCATCATCATCATCTCAGCCACAAGAAGTCCACTGCCTCTGTTCCTCCGAACTCTTGGCAGCCTGCATCCAGCGGCTTCCTGCGACTTTTTTCAGGTCGTCTGACCATCTTGCAGCCGTCCTACGCTGCGCTTTCTAATACTTGGTCGTCCAGAACTTTCCTGCCAAAAAGTGTCCTAGGATCAACAGAGGATTGAGCTAGAGGATCCAAGTGGAAAGAGGAACCACTTCAGCTAATCCGTTGAGATAATGTCGGTGAAAACGGTGACATTCCTTCGTCTGTGGATCTCTAATAATGAAATGACTTCCCTTCTTAAGGTTGCGCTAGTCGAGTTTTTCTCCATACAAACTGCTGTGGGGTGATTACTCCGTTGTTTGACATCGTTCGTTTAAAGTTGTTAATAATATCGATTTGTCTTGTCGTTATCCATGCTTGTATTAAAACAGAATTGTAAAATGATCGGTAATTTAAAAGTTATGAGCCTCAAAACATTCCGTTTCAACACGTAATTGTAACGCAACTTTGGGCATAATTAAATACTGGAAGGAGTATGAAATCTCTAAAACAAAATTAATACAAGCATAGTTTGGTTATTCAATTATTTAAATAACTTTATTTTTAATTAAAACATTCAGCTGTTTTGTCACAAGAACACTTCTCTCAAAAGACTACTCGTAAATTTTTAGACGCCCGTTTTAACAATATTTGTGTTTGCATATAATATTTATTTATTTATTTCAACAATATTTGTATGTAAATCGGTGTAAACAGTTTCGCACTGTTCATAACCGAGTCTATCCCTTTCTCAGCGAAATAGCATGCAAATTAGCCACGCCCACCAACGAGTTCGAGTCTTCGACTAGTGCACTATTAAAATCGAGATATAGACATCAAAAAAAAAATACAGAAATTTTTATTCAGTAGTAATAATTTACAAAACTGCGTTATGAAAAGGAGTATCCATCATACATGGAAGAATATAATGGTGGTTCTGGAATTTTTCCTCCACTCTGTGAATGAAAGTAATGTCCATTTGCAATGTAGTTGATCTTTGGTGTACTAAGCCCGGCCGGATGTAATCCTCTGGAGGGATCAGCCGCACGTGTAAACAAGACACCACTACGCTCACCCAACCATTTGTTATAGGATTTTTTTAGATGAGACAAACAAGTAATGACCTTAAAGTGGACTTGAAGCTTAAAATCAAGAAAAAGTTGAGGAAATAGTAGCATTTTACTTTTTACTGAAACTTATTACGACTAATTAACAAATTAAAAGCAAACTGTAAAAGAAGCGCTATTTTTTAGTTTTAATGATACTTAGTACTTATTTTTGGGGACTTAACTGACACATTACTGGAAGCTGTTGAACTGGCAACTATTTGTGTCCACCATGTAGGTATTTATATTAAAGTGATGTTACGCGTAACCTTTGTTTTGGAAACATGCGTTGTTTATTACATACTAGCTGACCCGGCGAACTTCGTATCGCCTAAAGAACCTTCATGCTGAATTTCATTCGAATAACTTCAAAACAGCAAAGTTTCATACTAACTTTGCACCCCCGTTTAACCCCCTAAGGGTTAACCCCCTAAGGGATGATTTTTTAGAAAAATATTTTACTCGTGTTTCATGCCTTTCAATAAAGAACCTTCATGCTGAATTTCATTCGTATAACTTCAAAAACGGCAAAGTTTCATACTAACTTTGCGCCCCCGTTTAACCCCATAGGGGTTGCTTTTTGAGAAAAATATTTTACTCGTGTTTCATGCCTTTCAATAAAGAACCTTCATGCTGAATTTCATTCGAATAACTTCAAAAACGGCAAAGTTTCACACTAACTTTGCACCCCCGTTTTACCCCTTCAGGGGATGAATTTCCAAAAATTCTTTCTTAGTGAGCACCTACGCCCCAAAATGAACCCCCATGCAAAATTTGAGACTCCTGACACTAGTTGTTTCGGAGATTTCGTGATGAATTAGTCAGTGATTTTCTCTTTTATATATATAGATTAGGGTGCTGATTATTTAAGCGTTTCACCTTATCTTAGTTTTTTCGTGTAACACACAAAATATACGCAATTATAACACGTTCGTTACACATAACGTTACGTTTGTTACCTTCCAAAATAACAGAAACTCCGCCTGTAGAGCTCCAATTTGACAAAACCGCAGCAAACCGCTACGCGAGACAAAGCGTAGCGTACAAACGCTTTCGCTAACTTCACCACAAACCGATAAACTTTGCGCGAAGCTGGGTCGGGTGCCTATGTTGGCTGTTAACACTTTTTTTGTTCTAATTACAGTTGTGTGGTTTGCCAAGAAATTTAATTTCTACGTACGTGCATTAAACAACAATATCATAGGGATTTACTAGATACTACTTCTTTAGTTTCTAGTTGTTTTTATACCACAAAGGTGGTAAACAAGCATATGGCCGGCCTGATGGTAAGCCATCAACGTAGCCTATAGACGCTTGCAATACCGGGGGTATCACTCACGCGTTGCCAACCCTCCCAACTCCCCCAAGTGGAGCTCTGGAGACCTTACTCACCGTAGGAACACAGCATGGCCGAGACCAATGATATTTGGCTACGATCTTCTCTTTCCCAAATGGGCTGCTCCGATTTGAGAGGAATATCCGCTGTGCCCTATCTCTCTTAAAAAGTTATTCTATTGTGCTTTCCACAAATTGATATCAAATTGCAGGGTAGTTTCTGCAGACCGTTCACCGTGAGCATATTGTGTGCCGTGCCTTCCGTGATGTTGGCACTATTGCTTATGAATGGAGGAGGGAAGTCCTTTCAATACTTCCTACTTCATCAAATTTCTTTCTGATTAAGTTCATTAACCAAGACAGCTGTAGTTTCTCCCCCGGGACGTCAATATTAGGAGCTTCATTGCTTATTGTCAATCTGACGTCGCCGTCTTTGATCCTAGGGTCTACAGGAGACATAATAGTGGGCTCATGTGATGGACTTGTCACTATAAAAAGCATGGTGGATTTTCACATTCATACCCTTTCTTCATGTCCATGCATGAATATAAGGAAATCATAGAAAAGGGGTTGTTTAGGTTAAATACCGAAGGCGTTGGAGAGTTTTTGTAAGAAACCTAGTTCCGTGCCTCGACTAATATACATTGCATGCCCCTACCAACTAATAGCTGGTAATAATCGAATTGAGGCAGAACAGAAATAAAACTGAGGAAAGTAATGTACTCAAATTAGTTAAACCTCGACTTTATTTTACATTATTTTATACGTGGTCATTAGTTAGCATTGGAATATGTATAGTGAAGTTTAGTTTAAAATTAAATACCTAATATGTAAGTAATTGAAATTGGAATTCAAGCGCATCTAGAGTTCGGAGAGTTGATATCTGTGTCACAGTTTACTCCTACAGATGTCATCGTGTTCTTTGTTTTTGTAAGCCTTGTTTTGTATTCCAAATAAACTATTTTGAATTTTGAATTTGAGTGAAGTGATTTTTTTACACTTTTAAAGCCAGTGATACAAGTTGGTCGAGTTTAGGCCAAAGCGAGCGTAGGCAATTTGATATAAGGCAAATGCTGCCGTCCAGTTTAAAAAAATCGTAGACATCAACCGCAGAATGGCGGGGGCAAACATGTGGGGCGAACGCCTTTGATTTGTGCAGTATCACAGATGTATATTTCGAACTTTATTAAATAAATATATATATATAGAGACAATTCATACAGATTGAGCTAGCCCCAAAGTAAGTTCGAAACTTGTGTTATGGGATACTAACTTAACGATATCATATTTTATAACAAATACATATATAGATAAACATCCGAGGCCAATCAGAAAAAGTTCGTTTTTCATCATGACCCGACCGGGGATCGAACCCGGGACCTCCTGGGTGGCGGTCTGGCGTGGTAACCATTACGCCACGGAGGTCGTCTAAATCCGTCGTCGAGTCGACTTGTTGAATCGAGTCGTCTATTATCCAAGATGTAACATTATTTTGTTCCTGTTTAATGTTTCTCGAAAACTAAAATTAACTTAAGTCACATTGAACAAAGACAAATTACATTATTATAACCTAATGCCATGACATGACATAACGAAACTAATTTTCAAAAACGGTTTTTATATTTTTTTTTATTTATACATCAGACAAACGGCACATCTATTATAAATTATGGTATTGTCTCAATTTCGAGCGAATTTTTATTGTTCTTACTCGCTGACAGTAGAACCACACCCATTGCTCAACGAGTTCTCAACTTGCCTCATATAAAAAGGCTTTCTTCAGAAAATTTTCATATTACTTTAGTAGCAATAATAGCTAAAGCGGCTTTGGGTACGGTAAGCAATCTTGAGGATTTTATTATAATGATAGTTTTTTGTCCCGCTTCCCTTACGTTATGTTATGAATGCAGATCCCGCTGGATTTACTGTTTTAAGCGAATGGTTGTTTTTTTTAAGATTTACGATTATAACCTGTCATCTATACTAATATTATAAAGAGGAAAGATTTGTTTGTTTGTTAAAATTTTCACCAGTAGAAAGCTACATTATCAGGGAGTGACATAGGCTATAGCTTTTCCAGAAATTCAATGTGATTCCCACGGGAATGGGCCCGGAACTTCACGCGGACGAAGTCGCGGGCAAAAAAGCTAGTTACATTATAAAAGAAACACTAACTAACAGTAACAATTTGACAATACGTTTTTTTTTTACTTTTTAAATAGACGGGGCAAAAAGACAAATACATTTCTGTGCATTTCAGGTACTTCATCAAACTGCCGATTTGCTGTCATCAAACGAAAGGTAAGTTATATAATACAAATATTTTTTTCAATATTTATTGAACCACAAACATGTTATAACGTTTTCTTAAGCATAGACATAACAAGTACCTATTTTAACCTTTATTATTGTAAACACAATCATTGGCCACTATTTAATAAATTTAATTACATTTATAAGTGAAACCTGAAAAAAGAAATTAAATCTGAATATGTGTGAGTGAATGTGCGTGTGTGTGATTAAATATTTAAGTGAGTAAAAAAAAAAAGAAAAAATATTTATTTGCAACACTTAAGCATATAAAAAAACAATATAACTTAAAATTACATACTTATAAACTAATTGTGTCCCAAATAGGTATCCACTCAGCATGTGTCGTGCGTGGCACGAGTACCACGACGCTGGTTTTCTGTGGAAACCGGTGATGGCCGGGATCATCGTCCCACTTCTTATACACTTTTATTTATTTCTTAATATTACCACTACTATTAAACTATACTATTCATTCATATAACACTCATTTATTATTATTAGGTCCATTGATGGAATAAGCTGTGATCACATAAGTAATTGTGCAATAACGCTATGATTTCTGAACATTCAAAATATGCTTCTTATAATTATTCTTAAAAGTATCAACAGTACATGAATTACGAATAGGGGGTGGGATGTTGTTCCAGCATCTTGTCGCAGCGTATTTAAAACTGCCACGGAAGATATATATTTTGAGTGTGTTAGGATTGATGATAATTAGTGTGTTTTGTGTGTGTATATTGCTTCTCGCTTACGTAAGCTGAGGTAGAAGAGTAGAGAAAACGTCTGTATAGGTGTATTCGATAAACGGTTTCCAATTTAATTGTTCGTAGAATTTGCTGCATTTTAGGCAACGTACCTCTTCACTTTGTATTTACGACGTTAAAATCAAGGCACTCTGATCTGTTTGATCTAACTTCAAGCCTCGGGCTCTAAGTCATTCACAGAATATCCCAATTTGACCAACCGTCCCTTAAGTTCTAAATTAATGTACCATTCTAATTCCGTTTCGCCCTTCTATGACCCTTCGAGTCCTTCCAAACTTTGCCACTTACTGCTTTGATAAAAGGTCAACAATGACTGGATTCAATTTGATAGTTGAGATAGTTTTTTTTAAGCAAGCCCACCACACGTTTGCGTTATCTCCTGTATAGCCAGGATCAATAACGGCGACCATAAAGCAATGGAGCTTATTGACATCCGGGGAAACAGCCTTGAAAACAGCCTCAGCCAATCTGCATTGGAGCAGCGTTGCAGAGTACGCTCTAATTGCCTTCGATTGTAGAGAGACTCGTATTCCCGAAGTGGGATGATTATAGGTTGATGTGATGAATGAGCATTTATGGTCAATCAAGCAATCGCTGTTACCCATAGTCAAAGTCTAGATAGATTAAGCCCATTTGAAGGCCTAGTCAGAAACTAGGCTACGGTATTCTAAATTTTCAAAGTCAAATATTTATCAGCAATCTAGTATCCATAGTATATATATAACCTAGTTTGAAACTAGATGGCGTTGTGTGATTATTCCAAGAATATTTATTTATTTTTATTCAAACAGGCCTATTACTCGTAATCGTCACAATTTTTTCCTACCACCAGTTCAGACGGCAGATTAGTTATAAGAAGAACTGGCAAGAAACTTAGCAAAAACCAATCCAATACATTTTAAAATCATAAATTTTCATCTCAATAAATCCTTTTGCAGATTTTCCATACAAAAAACATTACAATGGCGCTCCCGTCCGAAATAATGTATATTTGTAGAACAATTAAAACAGTCCTAAGCGTATTAATAAAACAAAAAGCGACGTCAATTAAGAAGGCACTTACAATAATTTGCTACAATCCCCTTAGCTTCGGGCCCTACCATTGATATTTGTATTTAGTTATTTATGATGTATACACAACCATTTATTTTAGGGAAAATTAGGTACCTATTGTTTTTTACAGTATTAGAGAATTCGTAGAATATTGTGACAAATAGCCACTAATATTTGCACGTCTGCATGCAGACTGAATACATTCACTAATACACATTACAAACGAACACCTCATGAAGTTTCTAGAAGCAACCGGTCTGGACAAGGATATTTAAATGAAGGGCACTACAGAAGATCAGTAATAGATCGAAGCAGTACTTTTGAAGCAAAAAGAAACAAATAATAATAATAACACATCATGAAGATATTGTGTATTCTGGCAAATAAATGATGATTTGATTATCTTATTTTAACGCGAATTTTAAAAGACAACGTTGTCTCCAATTTGCTCAATTACCTAATGTCGAAAGAGGCAACCAGAGTGGAGAACTAAAATCAAAGATTTTTATTCTAATAATGCATCATTCTAAAACGTAATTGTAATACAATAACGCATTTGTAATACAATACAATAATATTAATCTATACCTATTATATAAAATTTAAAGTCCTGACTGATTTAACTTTACATCAACGCCTAGCCCAAACCGCTGGGTCTAGAGATTACAAATTTGAAATGTAGATTTCTTGCGAAGTCTAGGGGTGTACTAAGAAAGGATTTTTTAAAATTTCCACGGGAAAGCGAGATAAATGGCTTCATGCAATATTTAGAAAACTTAAATGATATTTACTTCTCTGCTCACCTCTTTCGTTGGTTATATGTCTGAGGTAATTGTTACTGCAACGATTTAAGTAATAATTTTAAAAGTAAAAATTTTTAGTACCACGTTGGGCGCCAATAATTTTTTTGGTACTAAAAAGATTTCTTTATATGGCGTTATTTTATCTAAAATTTCATACAAAACCAAAGTATTTTTAGGTAATCCCGGCTTAGGTAGATACAAAACCAATCAGTCAAGTATTAATCTCAGTTAAATTAGTATACAACGTAATGGCGCCCACCGTGGTACAATTTCATATTTCCGATTCAATCAAACTCCGTTTCGTATTTATTAATATTACATCAGTGAAATGTCGATTTGTCTCAGATGGCATAAAACTTTGGCTATTCTATTATAGTAATTTACAAGTAAATTGTAAGTCATATATAAAAATAATTTGTTATAGTGTAATATGTTAAATATTATAATATTAACCCATATTTAACCCAGTGTAGAGGTACGGAGCTCACGTTAATCGAAGGGTATTAAAGCGTACTCTGCCACGCTGCGCTGTCGGATTGTTTCAGTGTTTTCAAGCCTGAAGACCGCTGACTTAGCATGACTGTCATCCATCAACAAAGCGGCATAACCGTTGGTTAACTTGTGCGTTCATTTTAGAGCGACCTTGAGCTCCTCAAAAAATAATACGTAATTTTATTATTGGGAAACGTTTGTGGGAGGCCTATGTCCAGTAGTGGAGTTATTAATATAGACCATAACACCATTTCCTGTTCGACTAACTATTATGCACAACTAGTTAGTAGGTCCAACAGGAACAATTCCCAAAAAAAAAATCCTGTTCGCACAACTAAGTTGTGCTTAGTTGTGCTATCCAAAATAAGTATTCCTGTTGGCACAACTATTTTGTTTTTCGCTGTTTCGTCATAACTATAAACTACTGTCTCTCTGGCTAAGATACTGAGATGATGATGACGACAAAAATATTTTTTTTATATTATGAACGTAATGATGTCAAACGAAATCAATATGAAACTCACAACAAACTCGATATAACATCGCTTCGAAGTAACAACACGAAGTGTTTCATTAATAGGTCGTAATAAATTAGCGACAGATGATCACATTGGTTAATTGGTGCCAAGTTCCATCGTGTACTGTAATTTAACTTAGCTTTTATAAGACTAACAGAAAATAGGAACCATTAACCCATTTCCTTTTACGCTCTGATAAAATTTATAGCGTAGTCATTAATGCTAACTTTATTCCTAAAATTAAGGTTAGTGTGGCGAAATATATTTTTAATATTAGTTATTTGTTCCTCTTTCTTGTCATATAAATTGTTAAAAAAGCTGTTATTTTCCATAACCCATAATCATCCTACAGCAAGGATACTTGGTCTCCAATCGAAGGGGATTGGCAGATTGGCAATATATAGGCCACTTTTTTTTATACCACAAAGGTGGCAAACAAGCATACGGTCGGCCTGATGGTAAGCCGTCACCGTAGCCTATAGACGCTTGCAATACCGGGGGTATCACTCACGCGTTGCCAATCCTCCCAAGTGGAGCTCTGGAGACCTTACTCACCATAGGAACACGACACTGTTTTTATAGATTTTAGAGAAGACCATCGACTTGCCTTTACTGTCATCGACAGCTTAACGTGCCCTCCGAAGCACGGGGAAGCTCGAGATATCGAAACCTGCATTTAAGAGTGCGACACACAGCAACGCCATCAAGCTCCTAATTTTTTTCTAATAGATTTTTATTATTTTCAGCGCACGTCAACACACTAGGTTTTATTTGACTGTTTTTTTAAGTTTCAAGCAGATCTATCAAGTTCTTACGTGAAAGAAAACAAACATTCACACATCCATGCAAACTTTCTCGTTTCTATTACCAGATGATGAGTTTACGTAGAAACTAAATTCAAGTGGAATAACAGATACTACACACAAGTTGAAATATCACATTGCAACTAAAACAGAGTAACACAAATGTCAGGATATTTGTTTAATAAGCTTTTGACGAGAAATACTTGTGTTTGAACGTTGTGTGATTAATGGAACAGAGCTGATTTACATAAATATGAATTTTAGGTTCTCGCAATACTAATTCTAAGTGTACTAGCTTTTCCCCGCGGCTTTGCTCGCGTTAATTTTATGACATAGATCTCGTTTGACAACAAAACAACCCATGGCACGACTTGTAGCGCCATCTGTTGGCCGATAGCTTTCCATACAGCGCCCTCTATAATCGAAAAAATATTTTCCCATTGGATTTCCCTTTCACGGGATAAAAAGTAGCCTATGTTGGGTTCTGTACCCCTCACAATATATTTACAAATTTTCATAATGATCGACTGATTAGTCAAGCCGTGAAGAAATAACAAACAAACTCACTTTCTCATTTAAAATATTAGTATGGTTATGATAAGTACTTCTTCTTCCTAGTGTAATTTTTCTATCCTCATCAATTACGATTGCAGAAGTTCGAAGGATCTTGCAGAAAATTTTGGAGCAGATGGTCACATATAATCATTAAACAAAATCAAAGCTCAGTAAAATAGTTAGATTTTGTAATTTTTGAAGTTTAGACATTTTATCTATAAAAGGATCTTCTTCCTGCTCTTATCCCACTTGGTATGACTCGGTACAGTATTTTTAATATTTTCCAATTTGCTATCATTTGTCATCATCTATGGATCTATCCTGTCAAACCTTACCTGTGTAATTGGTCCTACAGTCTGAGGACCTAATTAACATCCATAATCTTAATAATCTGCATTCAATAAGAATTTTCATCGGTTAAAAAAGGTTAAAAAACGTTATCAGAAATTCTTCAGCAAAATTTTGATTTTAAATTGCAAAAGTTCGAGTTAAAAATATAAGATCCCACTGCAGCTTTAGTTGGAAACTTTCTTGCATATAACCAGGGTTAAGTAGGTGAGTGTTGTATGAATATTATAGACTGTCTTCTAAATCTCATTTTTTGTAACAATTGTATCTATTGGTCATGCCTTACATAATCTTCAAACCTTACGATTAAATCCGTTTCAACATTGTTGTAGGGTAAATTTCAATGTTAACCGTGTTCCATCTTATCAGCTATTGTTTTGCTAATTTATTATTTCAAGGGAATATATCTGTACCTAAAAATATTTAACAACGTTATCTTTTTTATTAATAAGCATTATTTTATATAAAATACTTAATCTCTTTAAAATATTAATTTTTTAATAACACAAAGCCGTCAACGTAGCCTATAGACGCTTGCAATACCGGAGGTATCACTCACGCGTTGCCAACCCTCCCAACCCCCCCAAGTGGAGCTCTGGAGACCTTACTCACCGTAGAAACACAACATGGCTTAGACCAATGTTATTTGGCTACAATCTTCTGTAAGGTGGAGGTCCTTCCCCAGGCGGGCTGCTCCGATTTGAGATCCTCATGATCGGATTATCTGCTGTGGCTTACATCTCTTGAACTACTTGATTACTGCCGATAATTGGCACTAGGCTGTTAATAATTGGGTGTTTCACTTTTCCTTTTTTTTCATTCCCTAATAGGTGGGGCGACGCGTCCAATTTACTTGCAATCTTCGATGCCCATGTGCAGCAGTGACTATCATCAGGTAATCCGCTATCTTGTCTGTCCAATAAAGACTAGTACGAAAAACAGTGTTTGGACAACGGCCTATTAAGCCTCGTAGTTGCCTTGAAACTTAGAATTGCTTGCGGTCCTCTGTTCACAGTTATACCAAAAGTGTTCCTAGGTGTTGAAACTATGTCATTTAACATTATGTTTTATAATAATCTCTTTTCTCTTGGGATTCAAACTGTCTATGTTATGAAAACTTCTTCTTTGGCTTGCTGGCAATTGATGTCAACTGCGAATTAGTTGGTGTCATTATTTTCGGGGTATTTTGTTTGGAAACTAATTTTTGGTGTTATTGCTTTATTTTGATTTCTTACATCTCTTTCTATCCCATCATGTTTCTTTTCTCTATTACATTATAGATCTTTGGGTATGGTCTATGGCTCCGTACTTTGTTTCTTTATTTAAAATTTTGTTTTTGTTTCTATGAAGCTTCGCAATTTTGTGTCACATTCGAACGCGTAAACAAACCGACCAAATAGAGATGAACAATCATGTTTTATAAGAGGCGTGTTACAAAATTTATGTGGCTTGCTTGCTCACATTTGGAAGTGAGCAACCCGGCTAATTTGGATTTTGGATATCTAACAAACGTCTGATAAATTCACGGAATCACTGATAAAATCGGTTTGTTTACATCGACACGTTCGAATGTGACCAAAAAACTAGTACTAAGCACTCAGAACTTTTTATTGTACTTACAAGTTTTTTTTTCTTCTCTCTCGTTTCATGTTTTTGTTTCTCGTATAAGAGTTAGAATCATGTCTGATATTACTGATATTATGATGTTTTACGGACTGTAATCACTTTCTATCAGATGGCACGCTTACTTGAAAAAGAATAAGCTATTTTTGTATTCGTAAAAATAAAATAACAAAATTTTTCCATACAATGGTTAAAAATGGATATATTTTCTCGTTGGCTTTTCGCAGTGTCCACCCGCGTGGGTGGGGGACGATACCGTAGAATGCACCCTTAGGCAAGATGGGTTATTTTAGCGCAAGGTTATTTTAGTACATTAATATTAATCATGGATCAACCAATAATCTAGACGTGACATAATTGAAAGCTTTATGATTTTGAGTACTATCATACTAATATTATAAAGGCGAAAGTTATGTGAACGTTTGTTACCTCTTTACGCTCAAATGGCTGGGTCAATACTTATGATATTTGGTATGTAGGTAGCTAATATCTTGGATTAACACATAGGTTACTTTTTATCCCGAAAATTATGCGATTCCCGTAGGATTTAGTAAAAAATCTGAGATAGATGGCGCTGCCTTCTTTCATAAAATTAAACGCGGGTAACACCGCCGGCAGCAGCTAGTAGTTCATATAAACTGAAGGCGAGTGATATTTTATCTAGCGTAACTAATATTATAAATGAGAAAGTGAGTTTGTTTGTTTGTTATTCCTTCACGGCTTGACTAATCAGCCGATCATTATTAAAATTTGTACATATATTATCAGGGGTACAGAGCCCAACATAGGCTACTTTTTATCCCGTAAAAGTATGTAATTCCAATGGGAAAATGTTTTTTCTACTATAGATGGCGCTGTATCGGCCAACAGATGGCGCCAAAGTCGCGCTAGTGTTTGTTTTGTTGTCAAACGAGATCTAGCCGCGCGGAAAAGCTAGTACTAATATTATAAAGAGGAAAGAAGTGATTGTTTGTTTGTTTGCATTGAATCCGAAATTACTGGACTGATTTGAAAAAATATTTTACCATTGGAAAGCTAATTTATCTCCGGGTGACTTAGGCTATATTATGACGACCTCCGTGGCGTAATGGTTACCACGCCAGACCGCCACCCAGGAGGTCTCGGGTTCGAATCCCAGTCTGGTCATGATGAAATACGAACTTTTTCTGATTGGCCTAGGATCTTGAATTTTTATCTATATGTATCTAATATAAAAATGAAACCCGTTTTCCGTTGTCACGTCACGACATAACATGAAAACGGCTTGACCGATTTGGCTGATTTTTTTTTGTAGTTTTCTAATACTCTGTACAAGGTTCTTACGGAAAAAAATATTAAGAAAATCTCTCAGAAAGATTGAAAAAAAAAACGAAACAGTACCCGGGCGAAGCCGGGCCGGGCAGCTAGTTTGTTATAAAATATAGTATCGTTGAGTTAGTATCCCACAACACAAGTTTCGAGCTTATTTTGGGGCTAGCTCAATCTGTGTGATTTGTTCCTATATATTTATTTATAATTATATTTTCAAAATAATCAGAGATACTTAAAACCGGCGCTAGTCAGATATCTTGGCCGTTGTGATGCGCTTAATTCCTGTCTACGTAGTTATATCTATGTTAAGGCCTATATACGTAGGACGTCCGTCCCATAATATAATTTAGCCGGGTTATATTACCCCTCCATAGCTATACGGTTATAAAATAGAACCCGACGTCAGAAATATGGGTTGAACGTGGAATTTTCGCAAATCTGATTAGGTTTAGCAATACAGACGGGTAACATATCACTGTATTGTACTGTATTGTATTCATAATTGGGCATTTCACCGTATTTTTTTATTTCCATTTTTCCCCCAAAATGAATGATTTTTATGGAGAGGCGGGATTACTAGCACAAGCAATAATTGACTTAAGAGTAATCCCTAATCGTAACTTATTTTACTCTCTGATTTTCACAATTCTGAAATACGCTACAGAATGGATACCATGAAAAATAATAATTTTATCTTTAACAAACATTAAAGATTTAGTGTTCTGATATAACGGGCATGTCCCATTGTTTCCGTTCCCATGAGAATGTGATTTTTTTTAGGTAGGACTATTGCGAAACTTTTAATCAACTTATCAGGACAAATCGACATCCATCTTGTTTTTTGAGGTGCAGCCTAGTCAAGACTAAGTCAAAGGAGAAAAGCGAAAACAGGCCCGATGGTCGAGTGGCTAGCAATGGTCACTTTATCCGCAAGGGCTGCGAGTTCGAATCCTGCTCAAGGCAAACATTTGTGTGCATGAACATGTCTGTTTGCCTTGGTCTGGGTGTTATCTATGTATAATAAGGTCATCTATTTAAAAAAAAAGTATTTAAGTATATTTATCAGCAATTTAGTATCCATAGTATTGGTAGGAATGTGTGGTGGGCTTGTCCCGAATCCGTAGTACAGTCAACAAAGGAATTGACTGACCCCCCCTCTGTATATATGATTAAAGATTTCTAAATATTGAGTGAAGGGATTTACTTGAAAATTTATTTATCAATAGTGTTCATTACTGTACTATTTGATTACATTTTCAAGTAAATCCCTTCACGCAATATTTAGAAATCTTTAATCATATTTACAGAGGGGGGTCAGCCAATTCCTTTGTTGACTGTACAAGCTTAGTTGCTTAGTTTAGGACTAGACTAGAAGTGAAAAAAGAATTGCGTAGGTAACTTTGAATCAAGTGAAGGAAAAGACGTCGAGTCTAGAGAGGTGAAAGAGGTGATAAATGGAGGCCGATACACTGACAAGACACTGGCCGAGACACAAGACTTTTAAATTTAGAGCGAGAGGTAACTTTTGCACAGGGATCCCTAAAAGTAAACCTGTTTCGCGTTCTTTGTTAAGTTATTGAACAAAAATTGTTATTGAACATTTTTATTTACGCCTTTATATTTGCTGCCATTTTCTATATTCGATTTCGGTTCATTTCATTCACACAGAAATCATACAAAAGCAACATAAAAGAATAGTGGCTCTTTGGTATAAGCTCCCGTTTTAGGGATCCGCAATGTACTCACGTAAACCGTTTACAGACTTGTCTTTCTAGGGTTCCAGAAAGAAAAAATAGAATCCTTATAAGAAAAGTTAAATGTCTATCTGTTGTAAAATAAAATAAAATTAAAAAAAAAAACAATAAATTTTAAAAAATCATAGTAGTTATAAACTTTTTTGTGTCGGAAGACAAATGTTACGGAGAGGAGTCCAAGAACCAACCGCGGCCGTCACGTCGGAATAAAAGCCTGGTCTGATGATATCGTCAAGGTTGCAGGAAAGACCTGGCCTTAGACTATAGATAAGCAAGTTATAGAGCGCGCGCATCGCTTTTTGACCATTGTGCAAAGTGTAAGCAGATGTTCTATAGTGCAAATTTTTAGTTTGCTTCCATTTCGTCGTTTTTACAGCTCTGCACTGCATATTTCACCATGATTCCTTAAAATCCGAATAAATAACATCGAGAGAAACAATCGGCGTGCGTGACTAATAGCTTCGTTTGTTGCTGGCTCCGTTGTTGCTGTTTTGAGTTCGTCTGTTTGTTCATACTCGTGCTTACCGTTCATACTTGCTCAAGCGCGCTCTATAGCTTGCTTATCTATAGATAAGGGCTCTAAGGGCCTGGCACTACCAGAACAAGATCCCTCAATGGAAAAAGGTTTTGATCAGTCGAGGAAATATCACGAAGACAATTTTTTCGATAAAATTATTATACGGAACTGTATTAAGCACAGTTCAGACTTGGCTTTTCTTTCCATTATGACCTTTGACATTGTTCAAGACAATCCATTAGTAGAGAAAATCTAGATATTTTTCTGGATCTATTTGCTAATACAGCGTTTGAGACGAATCTCGTAAAATGGTTCTTTTTTTCGTCAAACTCTTTATATTTTATACAATAGATAATAGATTTGTTTTTTAAATAAATATAAATAAATAAATGAAAGAAGAAAAACAGAGATTCCCGGTAGCTCAGTTGGAAAGAGCACTCGGCCGGATATCGAGAGGATGTGGGTTCGAATCCCATCTGGGTCGGAGAAGTGAAATTTTTCTTTTAATAATATTTTCAAAATACAAATTGCTTGAGACATAATATGGAGTTAAAATATTCTTTGTTAAATTCTTGATATACGGTCATTTGCAATCGTCCTAGGACTATCGCAAAGATCCGTTTCCTCTAAGTAATTAATATCTTAATATATTTTGTCTTTTGCAAAAATCGAAATGAATACTACCAACTATTAATACCAAACAGATAAACTCAAGACCCGAACCCATTCGAATACCCAATTAAGACTAAGAAAATGTAATTATACCCTTTATCATCAGGAATATTAATAACAGACATTTCAAAAATACCACAACGGTGTGAAGGGGCTGGCAGGGCGGATGTTAACGACGCCGTAGGGAGGATAACCCAGCAAATTACATTAGCCCTTTAGCGGAATCCGGCAGAACGTGTTTATGTTGACAATTTTCTTGGTATCGTTTGATATTCGGTCCGAGTTATAGGCAATAAAAGCTGAGGGACTGAAAAATAATCAGCAATAAGGCAGCTTTGTTGTCAATATAGTGTGTAATCCACGTTATAAGTTTTATTTTGTGTATTGCAAACAAAGCTCTATGTTAACTGCATTCTTTTGCTTTGCAGCAAGATTTTGCAACATCAAGCAGGTGCTCCACCTTACATCCACATCTTGCACCAAAGCGTGTTCTGGCAGTCCGGGTTGTTTTTGATATTCTGTCAGTTTTCTGGTTGCTGGCTCACTGTGGTGGAAATGACCTACATTTTATTCATTCATTTTACACGCTTATCCAATACATTGATGCCGTTGGTAATTAAAATACTTTTTTGCCGCTACCCTGCATGTATTGTAATGCTCTTGAATCAACCAATGAAGAAGGTGACCAGGGTAGGTAACTAAGAACAAAGATTTTTACTAACTAACTATCCGCCAATTCTTATGCTTGGTACCATTGCCATAAAACATTCTCGGTGAAAGAACTCAGCTCCTATCAACTGTCATATCGGCCAAAGAAACCTGCGTCATTTCGTATTTCTCGGAACAAAATCACGGTGGTGGAGACAAAAAGTGTTTTTATTATACGCTGCTAGGTCATAATAACTGTCCATTTATTCTGATAAAATTATTTTCGATCTAGACATCAAAGGCCTTTTTTGATATTACCGTGTACTAATGCGTAGGCTGCATAGCGTATACCGCAACAGAATAGCGTAGGTACCGCGACAGCATAGCGTAGATACCGCGACAGCGTAGTGTAGATACCGCGACAGAGCAGCGTAGACGAGCGACGACAGCGTAGCGAGCGATCAAATCATTATTCCATAAACATATTTTTAATCATATTTCATCAATAATGTCTTTCATTGGCCGAATGTACTTCCTCGGTAGAGTCAAAGCAATTTAAAACTGTCTTTACTACTGAAACTACATTCTTTTTTCCTTCAACATTACACTGCATGCCTTTTTCATATTTCTGCAATAACATTTGAACTATGAATTACTTAGAACTGCTATTTTTCTACAGTCTTGTATAGAAGTCACGCGAACATTTTGTATGATTGCCACCTATTAAGTTAAAGCTTGGTAAAAAATATTCTCAAATGTTAGAAAACCGGTGTTCACTTGTTGTAAGTGCGACTTAAATAATGTCTCATGTTTATTTGAAACTTATAAAAAATTATTTATTTATTTAAATTATTATTATTATTTGACGTCATATACTTTTTATGACTGAGGAGGGCAAACGAGTTTGTGGGGTCACCAAAACACTTTCGAATCGTCTCCTTTTTTCCTACCACAAGCTCAGACAGTAGATTTATACTAAGGAAAACTGGCAAGTTTATTTTATACCACTGAAGTGGCAAACAAGCATACGGCCCGCTTGATGGTAAGCAGTCATCGCAGTCGAACTGGCAAGTTTATTTTATACCACTGAAGTGGCAAACAAGCATACGGCCCGCTTGATGGTAAGCAGTCATCGCAGTCGCTAGACGCTAGACGCTATAGACGCTATCACTCGTGCTTTGCCGACCTTGTAAAAAGTGGAGCTCTGGAGACCTTACTCACCGTAGGAACACAACATGGCCGAAACCAATGCTATTTGGCTACGATCTTCTGTAAGGTGGAGGTCCTTCCCAGACGGGCTGCTCCGATTTGAGCGGATTACCCGCTGTGCCTGTGCCCCACCTCTCTTGAATTTGACACTAGCTCTTTTAAAACTTATGTATTTAGTGTTACTTTTATTAATAATTTAATAAAACATATTCCTTCTCTTCATCTAAATTTAAAAGCTGTGCTCTTGTCGGTCACCAGTCGTCTTTTTTTTTGGTTTAAAGTCAGGAAAATGCATTACTGCATGTCCCGCCACTTGGGGAAGCGACAGGGGTCTGCCGGGCTCACCTCTAGCCAATGAGGGATACCGATTAAAAACACGTCTGTCTCCGCCTTCACGTGGCGGGGTCGCGGGCACTGGTCTTCCACAACCCCGCCGAGGTCATACGTCGCCTGCATTTGCTATCTTTTCTTCTAAGATGTTTCTGAGAAAGTTGTCGTGTCTTATAAGAGGTATACCACTTTATTTTCTTATTTGATATTAATAAGTAATGACCTGTACATTATTTTGTGTATGTAGACTTAGTAAAAAAGATGAAAAATAATAAAATGTCAAAAGAAGGTTGTAATGCGATTCTCGCGTGTTGCCATATCGTGGAATCACTCAAATTTCAACAAGATATATTTGTTGTTGTGCTCCGATTTATAACTTTTATTATTGTAAGTGTCGCGGTTAATTGAATATATGTAAAATTACTTTTGGTGCACGCGATTTTTACTTCGTTTAGATACCTAGAAGTAAAATTACGAAAAACTCAAACGTTTTTTTAAAATTATAACCTATTACATATTTATTTAAGCTCGATGGCCTCGTGTCTAGTGTCAAAGCGTAAGGATCACCCAAAGTTAAGGAATGATAACTCCAGCCAATATTAAGATGGGTTTACTGAACCGCTTCGAAAAATCCTTTTACCATTGGGAAGCTACGCTATCCCCGGGTGACATAGTCTGACACATAATATATTATACTGATAGGTGACATATAATATACATAATAATGTATTTAAAAAAAAACATTATGAATCTTTACTAAAAACCGCGCGAAGCCGGGGCGGGTAGTCCATACTTCTATACTAATATTATAAAGAGGAAAGATTTGATTGTTTGTTTGCATTGAATAGGCTCCGAAACTACTGGACCGATTTCAAAAATACTTTCACCAGTAGAAAGCTACATTATCAGGGAGTGACATAGTTACTTTTCCCGTAATTCAATGTGGTTCCCACGGGAACGGGTCCGGAACTATACGCGGACGAAGTCGCGGGCAAAAAAGCTAGTATGAAATAAAAATAACATGATATCAGTTTATTCAGTAAGATACAATAGGTAATTTAAAAACAATTAGTCATACAAAAGCCTACAGTTATTGATTAATGGACAAAAAAATTATCGATCATTCATTATCATTATCACGCACTATTTTGACGACCTGTTAACTTGTGAGTTTTTTTTATAAGATACAATGTAAACAGTCCTCCCCATCGTGGACTCTGCGAATCACTTCCTCCTATTAAGTTACTCTGGAACGAAATCGCGATATTAATTTCAATTAAAAATTAACAACAAATCCTAATTCGTTTTCCTGAAACTTTCATCATTAACAAAAAAAAAAAACAAATAGAAACATACAAAATTTGGGAGGACTGGAGCCCAAACTAGGACAGCCTGTATTTCAGACAGCCTGTATTTCAGGACTCCAGTGTCCAATCATCAGCATGTATCTACCCCAGTGGGTACTGCTGGATATAGGCCTTTCCCAATGCCTTCCACCAAATGCGATCCTCCTCTTTCCGCATCCATCCGCCTCCAGCCGCTTTCTCGAGGTCGTCTGTCCATCTGGAAGGCAGGCGCCTTTCTTGAAATTTTATTATTTATTATCTTTGTTAGTGTACAAACCGATTTAATTTAGTTTAGTATTTAGTCAAAAGCTAGTATAGTTTCTCAGGAGTATCTTAATGTAACAATTCAATACCGATCGCTCAGGATTGATTTCAAGAGTAGCCTAGCTAGTCTATCTTCGACATTGTGGATGACTTCGCAGACAGAACGACCAGCTATAATTTAAGAGAGGTAGGGCACAGCGGATAATTCGCTCAAATCGGAGCAGCCCGTCTGGGGAAGGACCTTCACCTTATGATCGAAGCCAAATAGCTTTGTGACCTGTGTGAGCGGTGAGTAAGGTCTCCAGAGCTCCATTTGAGGGGGTTGGGAGGGTTGGCAAAGCGTGAGTGATATCCCCGGTATTGCTAGCGTCTATAGGTGATGCTTACCATCAGGCGGGCCGTATGCTTGTTTGCCGCCCCTATGGCATAAAATAAAAGCTAGCAGCGGGCTGCATCTTGCGTCAAATTATATTTATTCAAATAGGCATATAACTAGTTCTTTTGAATCGTCTTTTAAATACTTCCTACTCCTAAATCTCTTTCTGATTAAATTCGTTGTGAGTTCCAAGACAACTGTAGTTTTCTTCCCCGGGACGTCAATAAGCTTCATTGCTTATTGTCTATCTGAGGTCACCGTTGTTGATCCTGGCTACACAGGAGACACAGTGGTGAGAATGTGTGGTGGGCTTGTCCCTTCCCTCCTTGGGCGGTCTTTCACCCGTAGTACAGACGTCAGATAAATATGTTATTTTACTTCAACTAAGTTCTAGTAAGTTGTCGGTAACATCTTTCATGGTTTATTTTTCTGCTTTTTATCTTCACGGAAATATTTCCTTTAACAAGGAATTGTTAGTAGAGATGACTCGAAAACGGGTCCACTACTATTTGTTGTTCAGTAAATTTATGCGATATATTGTAATTAGGTAAATTCGAAAATATTATCGCGATGACAGCCACGCCGCCATCGACCTGAGCCGCGTAGTGTGATTATTCACACAAATATACGCCGTACAAATGTCCCCTCTTAACTGGTGGTAGGAAAAAATTGGGACCATACGAAAGAGCTAGTAAAGGTCCAATTCCGAGACTGACCGCAGGCCGCAGACCGCAGCTGCAGACTGCAAGCGACACTACTAGTGTCTATGTATCTTTATGAAAATGCCGCCAACCGCAGCGTCGTCGCCGCGCGGCTTGGAATCATCCTTAGAGCTACATAGAAACAATGTCGCTTGCAGTCTGCAACTCTGCAGCGTGCGGTCCGTCCCGGATTTGTATTTTTATAGGCCTATTTGAATAAAAATATTTGACTTTGACGTCTTTATGAAATACAGATTGCTTCCGCGCAGTTTCCGGAGTGTGTTAGTGTACTCTTTATTCTCGATAACGATTCACCGGTGTTATCGAAAACTAATACACTGGGCGTCAAAAATAAGTAGTACAGTTTTAAAATTGCAATATCTCCTAAACTACAGAAGCTAGACCTTTGAAATAAAAAAAAGTTAAAAGACAATTTAATTTCATTTAATAAAAACGTCATGCATAATATCATTTTTAAAAGATTGACTGAAAAAAAACTTAATAAATAAAAACACTATTTTTTTAAAATGTTGGCTTGTACTTTTGTTTTTTATTGTTTTCTTTATTGCTGATAAATCAATTGCAATTCAAAAGCAAATGTGTCTTCAGCGAGTAAACTTTACTAATCATGCCTCTTTCACCAGAAGAATGTGCAAGAATCATAACTTTTCTCGAAGTAGGCATCAGTATGCGTCGTACTGCAAGAACGGTGTGTGTAACTCTAAGAACGATCCAACAAGTAAAGCAAAGGTACGAAGAGACTGGAAACCATCTAAGGAGACCAAGTAATGGCAGACCCAGGTGCACTCGTACCCGAGAAGACCGCTTAATTGTCTCGACTGTGTTAAGAAATCGTCACCTTAATGCAGTTGAGGTCCAGCAACAGCTTCTTCAGACCCGAAGAGACTACGTTAGTGAGAGTACAGTGAGGAGAAGACTTGCTGAAGCCAACCTGAAGTCGTACAGGCCAGCAAATGGCCCCAAACTTGAGACAGGGCATTGAGTAGCAAGACTACGCTACGCCCGGTCAACACGTACAATGGGGCGAAGCAGAATGGACAAGAGTTTTGTTCACAGATGAGTCTCGGTTTTCTTTATTCACTTCCGGTGTAAGGCGGAGAGTATACAGGCGACCCGGTGAGCGATACATTCAAGGTTTCATCTCGGAAAGAGTTCTATACGGCGGAGGCTCTGTACACGTATGGGCTGGCATCTCTTCAGAGGGTCGCACAGAGCTAGTGGTCATAGAAAATGGCACTCTGACTGGTGAAAGATATGCATTAGAGATCCTTAACGAGTATGCAGGGCTATATTCAGTAAATATGGGTGATGGAGCGATACTAATGCATAATAACGCCCGGCCACACACCGCTCACCTCGTACAAAAGTACATTCAGGACGTTGGCATCAGCTTGATGGCTTGGCCATCAAGAAGCCCAGATCTTAACCCGATTGAACACGCCTGGGATGAGGTTGAGAGGCTAGTCAGAAGACGCAGACCACCCCCCGCCACCATCAGGGCTCTAAAGCAGGCCTGATAGAAGAATGGGTGAATTTTCCCCAATACCGCCTCCGAAACTTAGTGTTCAGCATGCTAAATCGGCTCCAAGCTGTCATCAGAGCCCGAGGCGGCAACACAAGTTACCAAAGTGGGAACAAGGCCCAAAACGTAAAAATTAAGTGCTTGATAGTTCCTTCAAAATGGTTAGCTTTTTAGTTTTTTCTAAATTTTCAGTGTAAAACTTTACTAATGCTAAATAAAATATTATTTTTAGAAAACTTTGTTAAATTTGCTATAAAATGACTTTTATTTCAATACTCTAACTTCTATAGTTTAAGAGTAAATGCAATTTTAAAACTGTACTACTTATTTTTGACGCCCAGTGTAGTTTAAGAAACGAGGAAGGAAATCAATCGCCACCACAAAGGGAGTAGCAGTGGACAAGATTGAGGGTAGTTCTTTGTGGCGTAAATAACGCCGGCGGAGCGTGATTTGTGTCTGATGGGAATCCGGGTGTCGACGCTCACCCTTGTTACAACGCTCTTTTTATTAGCACGATAGTATTTACTGTGAAAAAAATAAAAAAAAAATAAAATAAAATATTTTTATTTGCAAGTAGATTTACAGGAAATGTTACCTGTACTGTTTACTGTATCACTTGTTTGTGTACCTATTGCAAAATAAAGCTTATTCTATATATCTTCTTTAAGACATTCCTAAAATAGAACATCAACAGCATTAATTAAATACCACCGGCTCAATTCTTGTAACAACAATTCGTACAAATCTCGTATCAATCTCATTCGCTGTCAATCTAATCAATCTCTCAATCAATCTCAATTAATTTCAATCAATCTCAATTAATCAATCAATCAATCTCAATCAATCGCTCATACAAAATAGGAATTGAGTGGGATAGCGATTGTGGTTTTTGTTATCTTGTGTGAGTTGAAAAGAGCCGCTGATCATCGAGCCCGCTTACGCACTAGCGGGTAACCGCAGGTTAGCTTCCAGCACCTTCCAGCAAGGCTAGTGGCGCGGCTGCTTATGGCGCGGTTTGCCGCGAGGTTGCTTACAGCACTGCCAGCCGCGGGGCGCCGCTTACAATGGTGTATGCAACCGCTTATTGTACTCACTTAACCGCTACAAAATCACAATTTCCTGTTGGACCAGCTATTGCATATTAAACAAAAACTGCTTGGTTTGCCGCAATCGCATGATACCGCTAGTGTGAATTAGAAGGGTTTCAACATCAATTCAGAGCAAAATATTAATATTATTAGTCAAGGTACAAAATTTTACTAATATTTTACCATAACGCTTTTTGACAAAAAAAGTCGTGATGTAGGTAAAAATCATATGTACATTAGGCTTATTTTTGTTTGTACGACGTTTTCTATGGAGTTTCTCTTGCCATTATTATAAGTGAATCATGAATTTTACAATACCAATTCAATACCCGAGTCACCCCTAGACAGCCATTACTAAGAACGCTGGTTAGTCATTGCCTTCAATTTTATTTAGGTTTTCATTGAACTGTAAATTGATAACCTAATGGTCTAGACTTCGTACTTTGCATTTGTCTTGGAAACGAGTATCGAAAAATATTTATAACAATAAAGTTTTGGTGTGTAGTTTTTGTTTGTAATGACAAAATAATGATTTTTTTAAATACATTTTCAAATAAACTAAACCAGCATTTTTTTGTATTTTGTATAGGTATCTAAAAAAAACATGTGTAAATAAATAAGTTTTTTTTTAAATTCTCTGTCTAATTATTTGATCTAGGAATATGAAGACAAGTCTTAGAACAGAAGAAACTTTTCAAAGTTTCTGGATCATGATGTTATAATATAACCTTCCTCGATAAATGGGTTATCCATCAGCAAAATAATTTTTCAATTTGAGACAGTACTTCCTGAGATTTACTCGTTTAACCAAATTCTTCAGTTTTGAAATAGTACAGATTACTTTGATATAAATTCCCATGGGAACGAAACTAACGAGACTGCAAGAAAATAGTACGCGTCTCCTGACTGTGAATTTTTAGAAATATTCACACATTTTTCTTTAAAATGATTTTTGTCTATTCAAAAATTCCACTCGGTTTCCTAAGATTAGGGTCCTTTGATGGCTGAAAACCCTCGGGTTTGTTCCTCGATTGTACGCTAATCGTCGGCTTGTTTACTAAAGTGTGTTTTGGACTCCGGGTTAGGTTGCGTCGGCACATACAGCGGGGATAATTGTCAACAATTTGTACTGTAAACTGTTTCAATTATTATGATGAGATACCTTTTGCGTTGATTGAAGTAAGTTGTATATTATTAGAAGACTATGAGAGGATCGATTGCGTCGCTCTGTGTGTTCTAAATGAACACGCATTTTAGCAACGTTGATCCTGGCTACTCTAGCTAGTGTTTTTTATGTTATACAGCAGACAAACAGGCAAGCGGGCCACCTGATGGAAAGTGGTCACCGCCGCTTATGGACATCAGCAAATTTAGCAACACCAGGGGCATTACCAATATGTTGCCCACCTCTGACGAGACCTCTACCTCTTAAATAGTCCCATTATGACATGGGACTAAATAAGAGGTAGAGGTCCGAAGGATACACAGATACTGGGAGCTCATTCCACATCCGTATAGTGCGAGAGAGAAACATGTTTGAATTGTTTTTTTTTTTTGACAATGTTGTGCAAGCTAGTGAAGCGCTAACGGGATACGCTTCACCAGCAACATTGGTTTTACGTGGGCGAGGTGTCAACCCGCCGCACAACCCCCGAAATGCTGGAGGACCACACCCGTCGTTGGTCAGCGAGTCCATCGGACTTAGCCGGTTAGTGTAGCTAGGCTGTACTACCGACCATTCCCCTATCCGCCACCTTGGGGACGCTCCCCTACGCTGTGAGGGCCAGCACGGGGTGTTTGAATTGGTTTCATCATCTCAAGCTTCTCCGTGCATCGGAGGGAATGTTAAGCCGTCGGTCCCGGGTTAAGTACGCGGCTTGAAATCACTGGCCTTCGCCAATTTGCATCAGGCGAGAAAAAAAATGGCATATTTATAAGTACAGTGCCACAAACTTATATGTGTCGATGGCGGGGGTGCTAGGATCAAAGCTATTGAATGTAATTCTCAAGGTATTCAAGGCGTTTTCATTAGTCCTAGTTTTAGCCACCAGCACAGATAAGTTTGTGGTGCTATATATGGTAAACGCTATCAATGACACCCCAACTCAAAACACTGCTGACTCATGTTCCGAGGGGTAAATGTACTGGGGCCAGTCAGCGAAATTCAGTTTTTGTATACAATAAGTAGTTACATTAACACGAAAATTATGTCTACAACAGAATATTTTGTCGGTTATTACAGCCTTCGTTTTCTACCGCCCTTGAATTTGCTCGACCTCTTAGAGGTCATCGCGCAAACACTGGTAAATTATAGTTAGTTGTAATCAGCGGGGTGCTGTTGTTTTATAAGTGCGATAGCATAATGCGTATTTTAAACAGGGATAAGCGACTATAGCGCGTCTGTATCGCTGCATTTGCGCGTAAACCTGCAGTAGATGCGCGTTTCGCGATCACCCCGTGTGCTTAGGTTAAAACCCATAATCATCCCACTGCAGGGATACGGGTCTCCCTTCAATCTAAGGGGACTAGAGCGTACTCTGCCACGCTGCTTCAATGCGGATTGGCAGAGGCCGGTGTTTTCAAGCCGCACGAAGGCCACCGACTTTGCTTAACGTGCTTAACCTGCCCTCCGAAGCAAGCACGGAGAAGCTCGAGATAACGAAACCCATCCAAACATTGGCTAGGGTTGACGTCGCTTGACTTGCGTGTTCATATTAGAGTGCGACTCACAGCGACGCCATCGAGCTCCTCCTTATGTTACAAGGTTATGTTCAAATCTAGTTTGAAGTCTAGGTATACGCGCGTGATCTGCGCGTCGTCTGCGCGTTAAAAATACGTCGTGTGCACTCACTACTAGCAAAATATCTATAAAATGTAAATAAATAAATAATAAATGTATAGGGACAATTCATACAGATTGAGCTAGCCCCAAAGTAAGTTCGAAACTTGTGTTATGGGATACTAACTCAACGATTTTATATTTTATAACAAATACATATTTAGATAAACACCCGAGGCCAATCAGAAAAAGTTCGTTTTTCATCATGACCTGACCGGGGATCGAACCCGGGACCTCCTGGGTGGCGGTCTGGTGTGGTAACCATTACGCCACGGAGGTCGTAATAAGACATTGACCAACAGTCTGCAGTATTAGTTTTACTGAATAAAAAAAAGCGTAGAAGTAGAAAAAGGGACGATTATATTCATTCGGAATTTTGAGTTTAATATATTTAGATTTATTGATAGAGAGAAAAATGTGAATTGTCTTTCCTCTCTTTCCAAATATTATCATAGTATCTATTCGACTTACATCACATACAAATACCTCCTTTAATATTTAAAGGGTTTCGTCCGAATACATGTCAGATAGCCGTCCTTTTTCGTTCAATTCTTGAACAAATAAATAAAGTTTTATATTCATTGAACATATTGTGTTAGAGATGCCATTTATTTTGAAACGTCAATCATCTCTCTCGCCCGTAACACAGGAATTATAGCTCGGGCAATTTTATCTTTTAGATCTAAGTTTTATCAATATTTTTTTTATTTATCATACCACATCAACCCATACCGATCCCACTGCAGGGATACGTGTCTTTCTTTAATCGATGGGAATTAGAGCGTACTCTGCCACGCTGTTCCAATGCGGAGTGGAGGCCAGTGTTCGCTTAACTAATAATCTTCTTTCTGATTAAATTCGTTGTGAGTTCCAAGACAGCTGTAGTTTTCTCCCCCGGAACGGCAATAAGCTTCATTGCTTATTGTCTATCTGAGGTCGCCGTTGTTGATCCTGGCTACACAGGAGACATATTGGTAGGAATGTGTGGTGGGCTTGTCCCGGTAACTAATGTCATCGACAACTTCGAAACACGGAGAAGCTCGAGATACCGCGTACGTAATGTTGTATGTATGTACCTAGTTTTAAATTTTATGTTGAAAAAGAAAAGTACGATATATTTTTAAATGACAAAAAAGGCCGTAACTGGTTTTCTTTCGCCATTTCTTTTTACCACTGGTCATTTTGCTTTTGTTTCCGAAATGGTAGTAGTTTATAGAGTAGATTAATTTATATAAATCATTTATTACTGTATACTCTGACAAGAGAACTTGTTTGTGAAAACCTATTCTCTGAATAAAAGTTTTGAATTTAGAATTTTTGAATTTTGATAACAACACCAATCACTGAATAGGGTCGATGTTGCTTAACTTACGTTTTCGATTTAGAGTGCGAGTCTCCATCGAGCTCCTCTACCATGTTTCTACGACTCAAATTCGTTAGGTTTTCTCACTCGAAATGTGAGCCGAGGTGAGAAATTAAAGGATCAGACATATCTTAAAATTTCCAATTGCATTTGCGCGGCTAACGTTCAAATCCCAAGAAAGCTGTAATCTTCTTTTGGGATGTGGTCTTACATAGGCAATATAGCGATTACATACAGTTTGAAAAAACACGCTAAGCAACGACGTCGCCGTATACTTTTTGGATGGGTTGACAAATCTTGAATTCCTCTATGTTTCAGAGAGCATTTTCTTTTGCTATCAAATTCCTCTGTGTATTGGAGAATATTTGCAATCATCTGTCTTCGGGCCTCACATACATCTCCAAAAAAGAAATATTTCAAGATTTTCTTCTACCACTTTATAAGCAAATGCTTTGTCCTGAATGATGGATCAATGCACAACCTAACCGCTGATCGAAGAGAACTGAAACTTGTTTGAGTGTGTGTTCTTTGACTTAGGCATCTGTATGCACCCACCACAAGCAAGCGGCGACGGCGAACGCTGCTGGGGGGACCACAGTATATAAAGAGCGGCGCGAGCGACGGCCCGCGCCCCTCTTATTCATACATTCGTACATACATTCTGTTCTTTATTATTATAACTGCAAACCTTATGTAATACAGTCCACTTATATACATAATATAATTCCGAAAAGAAAGGGTTTTCGAAATTCTAATGGGAACTTACAACTTTCTTGTATTATGCGTCGGCGCTAGACCGCGGACAGACGGACGACTTGGCGAAATTATAAGAATTTCTTGTTAGTTTACTATTAAACTAACAAGGAATTCTTATAATTTCGCCATTATTAGAGCCCTAATAATGGAGAAACAGGTCCTACAAAATCGCTTATGCAAACATAACGTAACCTCTCCCTTTCTACAAACATTTTCTCATATTACTTGTCGTATTTCTAACTTATGGAAGGATCTTAACTTCAATCAACTGAATATTTTATATGAATAAGACTGTATTATGTATAAACTAGATTATTCCAATCCCTTTGATGTTATAAGGATTCAATTATTTAACTTAGAAATCTCGTGCAGTAGTTTTTATTTTATGTAATTTAGAATTTTAACGTATTATGTAAGAGCAGTGATTTAATAAATGTAAGTAAGCTTATTATGAGGGTCTAACACGAAAAATACATTTTTAAACACCTACTGTAGGTACTATTAGCGTGTTCTTCCACGACGCGACACGGTACTCGAGTCACGCGAAGCGACTAGTGTCGCATGACGTCATTTGTCAAAATACGACATAATATAGAAAAAGAGAGCGCTATCGCGGTAAACTTGTGCCAATCGCATTGAAACAACGCCATCTACAAAATTATTCCCAAACATTTTTAGGTACTACGTATAAAAAAAAATATTTGGGTTCCGTATTCTAAGATTTTCTAATATAAGATATTTTTTAATGATTTGATCTTTGAGACATCCGGCTCGAAAGCACCATTACTTGTAGTTTCCTTGGTATTTTTGTGTACCAATTAAGCCTCAATACTTCACGGAAGTTGTTTGATTTACTAGAACTAGAATTTTTTATAATTAAACTGAAATAAAAAAATAAAACAGATGATTTTTTTTTGTGTTTTAATTTCAGTTACAATCAACTCGGGAACGGTGTGACAAGTACACGACTCAATCCGCGGCAGTACTCTAGTAAACATAATCTGTGGTTAAACATTCTTATTCAATGAAGCATTCATCTTCTTTCAACCGAATGACTTGACATGAAAAACGTAAGCTTGACTTATTACGCACTGAATTAGACTACTGAGTCGCGTATTTAGAAATTATTTGACTTGGTAGGCAATCGTCGTTGTATTATTTTTATGGCGCGTTCATACGGCGCGAATTTTTACGTGCGAGCGTGCGCGACGCGGGCACTTAGCGATCGCGATGCGAGTGCTGAGCGCGTACTACGCGTGTGCGTTTGCTTTTGATCAATATAAAATGTACATGAATAAAAAATAATTCAAGTTAAAATTTCTATAAGCCCATAAAGAGAGTTCGGTTTTTACGCGATGCTTACGCGACGCTCGCACGTAAAAATTAGTGGCGTGTGAATACGAGGATTCCGTATTAAACTACAAGTCAATACACTTCATTTGAATTGGTTCGTAAATAAACAAAAGTTAAGTATATTAATTTAAAGATCACGCGGACGAACTCGCGGACATCAGCTTTCATAATTATTGTTAGTAATTTGCTTGCTATTATATAATAGTTCCTTATAGTTTATCAAATTCGATGCTTACTCAATTGGTTTAACAAGCACCCATTTCGCTTCGTTGGCCACAATAGAATTTATTATGTATGCTTTTTCCGATATTCTGGCAATATTATTACGAGAACCAGTATCAGTTTTTTTATATTAAATTATGAGATAGAAGGAGGCAAACAAGTAATAGTGTTGTATTGTTACATTTCACAATATCAGTTCTTCTAACCTGACGTCTAAACTGGTGATAGGATAAGGCATTGTCCTAATAGGACGCGAATCCGCGATCATCGCGCGATTAAGCGATGCGATGCGACCATCGCGTGTTCATAAGCGTGCGCCTAAGCGTCACGCGATTGTCAATTAGGACACCTATTCGAGTTCAATGTTTGATCGCGAGTTCGTACGAGTAAAATTCGCGCGAACCAACGATGATCGCGCATTCGCGTCCTATTAGGACGAAGCCTAAGAAAATATAATAATAATAATGAATATATAGGGACAATTCATACAGATTGAGCTAGCCCCAAAGTAAGTTCGAAACTTGTGTTATGGTATACTAACTCAACGATATATTTTATAACAAATACATATATAGATAAATATCCAAGACCCCAATCAGAAAAAGTTCGTTTTTCATCATGACCCGACCGGGGATCGAACCCGGGACCTCCTGGGTGGCGGTCTGGCGAGGTAACCATTACGCCACGGAGGAAATCTTTCAAAAGAGATTTCAAAATTGCACTCGTAATTCAACGCAACTCAAATCTGTCTGAATTAACTTAGATCTAAACTCAAAATAATAACTCAAAAAAAGAGCTTTGCATGAAGACATGTTTTCACTGCATTTTTTGTCCTTTCACAATTTTGAGTTTTGATTTAGGTGTTCTTAAAATATTTTGATAAATTGATTTAAAAATTTGAATCCGAGGAGTACAAAGTCACAGACGTAGGCGCGTTATTTTTGTTTCAATCTCTAAAATATAATAAGAATTCTATATAACCATTGTTCGCGACACTTAACATCGAATTGACGAAACAAGTGGCTGTGGCACGCGTTTGCTCCATGAAATACTGAAAAGAACACGTATTTTTCAGGGCCAGTGTTGTGCGCGACTCGTTACAGTCGGACATTTAATTTTATTACATAAATATATACATATACATATATATATAATTTTTATTTTAGCCAGGTCAGCCACAGTATGGCACACATGGTTGTTGCGACTTAAAAACAAACTGTTAATAGTTCCCCGTTCGGTTGTCAGTGTTGTATGGATCACTAGCTGCTGCCCGCGGTGTTACCCGCGTTTAATTTTATTCACAGCAGCGCCATCTATATCAGATTTTTGACCAAATCCTACGGGAATCGCCTAATTTTCCGGATAAAAAGTACCCTATGTGTGAATCCAAGATATCAGCTACCTACATACCAAATATCATAAGTATTGGTCCAGCCATTTGGGCGTGAAGAGGTAACGAACATTCACATAACTTTCATGGCAGGCACCGCTATGGCACAGCGACCACAACACTGAGCCGCGGCATTCTTTCTTTTATCGGTTATTAAACAAAGTAAAAATAAGTCAAGCGGCACCGGGTCGATATCAGCATGGCAACTGTATTTCAAGAATCAATACACTCCCAATTGACATACAAAATGAAACTTTTGTAATGAAAATCTACTGGATACTGGCAACATTCTTTGATAAACATCCAGTTGAAACTGGCAACATTATTGTAACATTTTATCAAGGGATTGGAACACCCCAAGTTATGTAATTGTGATGTCACGGATGTATTTTCGTTTCTTCTCTACAAAATCAATTATTATCTCGCGTTATTCCCGGGCTCCGTTTTTTTGCTTACCCCAGCACTAGTCCACCCTCATTTTAGCAAACAAGTGCGAACAACCACTTGTGTTTTTTCGTGTTATTTGAGTTTTTTTCTCCTTCCAAGTTTTTTGTTAGATATTTTTTTTCGTAAAACGGTTTCCTTTTGTGGTCGAGTTTTCGATGTGAATTCTGCTAATGCACGGTATTGTGTTTGTTGTAATATTGTCGTTATATTAATGTATTTTATGTAACATTAAAATATTCAAAACCTTTATTTAGAGAGTAGGTCTTCTCAGATACATTCTCTTGTCATCATTGACGACCTCCGTGGTGCAATGGTTATCATGCCTGCTTGCCACCCAGGAGGTTCCTGGTTCGAATCCCGGTCGGGATGAAAAACGAACTTTTTTGATTGGCCTCGGGTCTTGGATGTTTGTCTATATAATAATTATATAATATCGTTGAATTGTATACCATAACACAAGTTTCGAACTTACTTTTGGGCTAGCCAATCTTTGTGATTTGTCCCTATATATTATACTAGCTTTTCCCCGCGGCTTCGCTTACGTTAATTTTATGACATAGATCTCGTTTGACAACAAAACAATCCATAGCGCGACTTGTGGCGCCATCTGTTGGCGGATACAGCGCCCTCTATAGTAGAAAAAATATTTTCCCATTGGAATGACATACTTTTACGGGATAAAAAGTATCCTATGTTGGGCTCTGTACCCTGACAATAAGTATATAAATTTTCATAATGATCGGCTGATTAGTTAGGCCGTGAAGGAATAACAAACAAACAAACAAACTCACTTTCTCATTTATAATATTAGTAAGGATAAGGATTATACTAGCTGATACCCGCGGCTTCGCCCGCGTTAAAATTAGCCTATGTTGGGCTCTGTACCCTTGACAATATTTATACAAATTTTCAAAATGATCGGCTGCTTAGTCAAGTCGTGAAGGAATAACATACTTTTTATCCCGTAAAAGTATGTCATTGCAATGGGAAAACATTTTTCTACTATAGAGGGCGCTGTACGAGATAGGCTATCGGCCAACAAATGGCGCCGCAAGTCGCGCTATGGGTTATTTTGTTGTCAAACGAGATCTACGTCAGTCATAAAATTAACCGCGAGCGAAGCCGCTAGGAAAAGCTAGTTTACTATAATATATCCGTCGTCTGGTACCCATAACACAAGCAGGTTACTTTAGGAACTAGATGGCGCTGTATGAATCACATAAAGGTTTGTCTCTTGTGGAAATCAAACCCGCGTTTCTGATACCTAAAGTAGAGTCTGCAACCCGTCACCGGGCTGTCAAATAAAATGGAAACAAACTAATTTAAAAATAATAATGAATATTTTCAAGGCTGAATGTTTTCTTATTCAATATTACGAAACTCAGCTCCGAATCACATTAAAAACGGTACAATCTCTAAAATAAAATAGAAAACGGATTTAATTTGTCGAAGAGCTTCGCGTTGATTTATTGTTTTGTTTTACTCAATTTATGTTTTTCTAGTTTTCTGTTTACATAATTTTTAAGCGGGCGTTGAGCGCGGCGACGGAAGCTAGTAATTCCGTAACCAAAATAAAACCTAACACCGCTCTTCGCGGCGTTGAAAGCCGTGCATCGTCTAACGTCGTTTCAGTTCGGCAGACTTCGGCACGGTGTTTGTGTGCGTGCGACTAGACTTATGCGTGTAGACTAGCTGCTAACTGCTCATAACTGATTCTATCTGTTTTAGACACGATGCTAGGTGAGCCAGCGTGCTTTTTGGCCGCGTCCACGAGTGAGTTCGAGCCCGCGACTATGCAATAGCTTTAACACGGCAGTCCCCGTAGCCAAATGTGCGACTATGCAATAGCTTTACCGTGGCAGTCCCCGTAGCCAAACGTTTTTTTTAATGACAAGCAAACCAGCGGCTCATCTAAGGCCCTTTGGTTTTTAGGCCCAATCAAGCAGTCAATAGTGATAATATACTACTGGATAGGGCTTTTTAAATATAGCATTTTTACTACTACGACAGTGGTGTAGTATGCATGTTTGCAGCAATATCACAACTACAAAAAAAAGTTTTGTTTAAAATATTTTATTATTTGATTAGTTTTATCTTCTTAATACCATTTTAAAAGAGCAAGTGCTAAGTTTCTTGCCAGCTTCTTCTTAGCACAAATCTGCCGTCTGAACTGGTGGTAGGAAAAAAATGTACGAATCGAAAGAGTTTTATATTATAAAAATATTTTGAATTTGACTAATGTGTTGTAAGTATGACTGTCTTTTTAGGAGAATGTTCTCAGTCACCCAATAAAAACACGTAAAGTAAAGGGTATGAAATATAAGAATTGAAATTGCAATATGACTGAAACATACAAAAAATCAAATAAGTTAATGTTATTCATACAAAATATATAAGACCGACATGGGTCTCAAATGCTATGGAAATTCACCAAAGGGCTTTTCCATATAGGGCCTGTTTTTTTATTCGGACCCATATCTTTTTGCCCGCTAAGTGGTCCAATATTCATATTTTTATTTAATACTATATGACAGCGGTTTTTAAAGAAAATTCCCTCTGTTACTGTTCCCGGAATTATATCCTATTAATATTATAAAGGCGAAAGTTGTGTGTTTGTTTGTTACTTCTTCAAGCTCAAATGGCTGGGCCAATATTTATCATATTTGGTTGCAGGTAGCTGATACCTTGGGTGTTAATCCAAGGTATCAGCTACCTGGGTATGGGTATATAGGGTACTTTTTATCCCAAAAGGTACGCGATTCTCGTAGGACTTGATCAAAAGTCTGATATAGATAGCGCTGCTTAAAAAGATACACGAACACGAACTTGCGCGGGTTTCATTAGTACGAAATAAAATGTGCAAAAGATTTTTGTGCGAAATTTAAACAAATCTGTCTCTAAAATACTATACAATACTCTTTATTGCACCAAATAAATATAACAACAAAAAAGTACAAGGTGGTAGGAAGAGTACAACAGGCGGTCTTATCGCTAAAGCAATCTCTTCCAGACAACCTTAGGATGTTAGGGTCTATCCGTTTTACGTGAAGTAACAATATCCACTCATCACACATCCATTCACAAATATCCACAAACTTTCGCGTTCCTTTATAATTTTAGTAAAAATAAAATTCCAAGACGGACCGCACGCCGCAAACTGCATCTGCAGACTGCAAGCGACTCTACTAGTTTCTATGGTATCTCTACGAATGTGCCGCCGGCTGCCGCGCTCGAAATCATAGAGCTACATATAACCAAAGTAATGCCGCTTGCAGTCTGCAGCGTGCGGTCCATTACCGAATTTTGCCTGAAGACTAACTAAACTCACCGTATTGTTCACGCGAGTATCGTTTTTCACATCCTTACTTCCTTACTAATATTATAAACTAGCTGACCCGTGCCCACTTCGTTGGGCATAATGTTAATAATCCTTTTTTAGTACAGGCGTTCGTAAGAAACGCTTTCATTCGACCGTTTTTTCTCCGATTTACTTTGCAAAACCGACTACCACATAAAAGCCTTTTTATTTTTTGGTTTTTTATATAACCTATGACACTCAGCAATAATGTGGCTTTCTATTGGTGAAAGAATTTTTAAAATCGGTTCAGTAGATCTCGAGATTACCCCTTACAATTTAACAAATACACAAACTTTACCTCTTTATAATATTAGTATAGATGAGAAAGTGAGTTTGTTTGTTAGTTTGTTATTCCTTCACGGCTTGACTAAGCAGCCGATCATTATGAAAATTTGCATACATATTGTTAGGGGTACAGAGCCCAACATAGGCTACTTTTTATCCCGTGAAAGTATGTCGTTCCAATGGGAAAATAATTTTTCTACTATAGAGGGCGCTGTATCGGCCAACAGATGGCGCCACAAGTCGGGTGGGTCAAGTGGGTTGTTTTGTTGTCAACGAGATCTATGTCATAAAATTAACGCGAGCGAAGCCGCGGAGAAAAGCTAGTACTTAATAATTGTATCTGGCCAGAATTATTGGAACACTTAAATATCATTGTTTCCACATGTATGTATTCTTGTAACTGGTGCATGTTGTGTTCAACAGTAACTGTTTGTTACATTCATTTTTATTGTTGTTCTTGTATTTTTAAAAATTAAGTAACAATGTAAACAAATGTTGGTGATCCTTAATAAATAAATAAATAATTGTAAATAATGTTATTTCTAACTCCTTTTCAGGAAGTCCAATAATTGTCGATTTGTTTTTAATGCAAGAAGAAGAAGGTATGTCACTCACGTGCGAAGCCGTGATCTCTATTGAAAAATGCCTGTGTAAAATAAAAAATAAAAAGTAGGAACGTGTCGCATGGTGGTCTCTGAAAAGGGCCTTTACAGTGAATGAAATGAAAATGAGAACGGGAATGAATGAAAAAACTGTAGTTACTCCATTTTTTATGTGGTTTTTTTTTAAAAGACAGTAGAGGACGAACAAGGAGGGAAACAATTATCGCTGCCCATTGACAACCTGCGTCTTGGATGCGTCTTGGATGCGTTGCCCATCTATGAAGGAATAAAAACGGAAGGAAAGTGAAAAAAACAAACAAAAAAGGAATAGGAAGCAGGAAGGGTATTGGGATTCAGTCTCTCTCACTCATCGTACGAAACACAGTGACATATCACCGCTGTTTCATGTCGATGTTCTGTGAAAATTTTACTGGCACTGTGAGTGTAGAAAGCGTGTTCGTGGCGTTATGACACTTTTAAATATAGATTTATATAAACATTACAATAAAGTAGACAGAGCAGTACATAGTTAAGGCGAATAGTATAACTATATTGTAATTAGAGCACTTGGCAAAATATATTTAGAGTCACGGTAACAGTAAGTTACAGGCGCGTGTGGGCTTTATAGCCGGTTTTACGGGGGTGTTATGACGGCATAGGCTTTTACGCTGAAGCCTAAAAACCCCTTTCATGAGAAATAATGTATTCAGTTTTTGGTATGTGCGAAGTAATTATAAAAAAAAAACAAAGTACCTACTGTCGATGGCGTCGATGAAATAAGGCTTTATCGTACTAATCGCTTTTTTTATGATACACAGCGTGCAAACAAGCAAACGAGCCACCTGATGAAAAATGGTTGCCGCCGCATATGAACATCAGTAGTACTAGGAGCATTACCTATGTGTTGCCTGCTACAAGACAAGAAATAGGAAGAAAAGAGATAGGGCAAGAATTGTACTTATTTTATGTCACAAAGTTGGCAAACAAGCACACGGTCCGCCTGATGGTCAGCATCACCGTAACCTATAGACGCTTGTAATAACGGGGGTAACCCCCCCAAATGGAGCTCTGGAGACCTTACACACCATAGGAACACACGGCCGAAACCAATGCTATTTGGCTACGATCTTCTGTAAGGTTCCCCAGACGGGCTGCTCCGATTTGAGTGGATTATCCGCTGTGCCCTACTTCCGAATTTCTTCCTCACCGAACAAAACGAATTGCTGTTTCAATCTTATATTTTGTAAGTGAGTGGCTTCCCAAATACAAATACCATCATATAAATGTTTGCCCCGAGCGAGAATCGAACCCGCTCTAGTGCCATAGGTATATGTATATATATAGGATGCTATAGGTATATATATAGGATTACTACCAACGCATCACAGGGCGTCTAAATGCAAGCGAAATCGCTAGCAAAAGCAAGTAATATCATAATATTTTAATGTAATAATTTGTTGACATACTTCCCGTGTTTAATTTTCACACAAGTTAAACAATTTGCGGGCATGAGAACATGTTTGTTTTAAAAAAGTTAAGTAATGTCATTTTAACATTATAATGTTAATATTTTTGGGATTAATTATAAGGTATTTATTACTTCTAAAACTAAAACTAAACTAAACATATTATTATAAACCAATTATAATGAACCTAAAACATAAAATAACTAAAATATTAATATAGAAAAGAAGTCCTTTTAGGCAAGGTTACGAAGATACTGGCAGCGTTCCCCCTTTGAATAGCTAGACTAATTCTTTGTCCGAGGTAGCTGCCAGCTCTTCGGTCTCCTGTGATGTCGACTAACCTTTTTGCAATTTCCTTAAAATTTTTTTTTTGGGATTTATTTAGTTAAATAGGGCAAGATAAGGCTGGAGTTTCCTCCCGCGAACTCTTAAACTGTGGAGTGAGATCCCCGCCGAAGTCTTTTCTTTCTTCCATAACGACCTCTGTGGCGTAATGGTTACCACGCCAGTCCGCCACCCAGGAGGTCCCGGGTTCGATCCCCGAAAAAAAAACGAACTTTTTCTGATTGGCCTCGGGTTTTGGATGTTTATCTATATATGTATTTGTTATAAAATATAATATCGTTGAGTTAGTAATCACATAACACAAGTCTCGAACTTACTTTGGGTCTAGCTCAATCTGTATGAATTGTCCCTATATATTTATTTATTTATAACTAGCAGAACACGCGCGTGTATCCCGCTTTCCCCTGGGAATTTCGTAAAACACTAAAAATATAAGCCTCTTGGATTACTCTATCTATTAAAATAAACATCAAAATCCGTTGCGTAGTTCTAAAGATCAAAGCATAGATAGGACAGACAGACAGGGGAAGTAACTTCATTTTTATACTATTTACAGGTAATAGGTCCTTCAAAATATATTTTTAAATGACAAAAAAGGCCGTAACTGGTTTTCTTTAGCTATTTCTTTTTACCAATCGCCGTTATACTTTGAAAACCAATTATCTGATGAAAATGTGAAAATGAGATAAGTGGTATACAAAGTTTCAGACGTTGAAAATGAACCGTACAAAATAGCTACATGATTATTTATATATTTCATCCATACATTGATTAATCTATATATATAAAATGCTTTGTCCTGACTGACTGACTGACTGACTGACTGACTGAGAATCAACGCACAGCCTAAACCACTCATCGTAAAAATCTGAAATTTGGCAGGTGGACCTATTATATGACGTAGGCGTCCGATAAGAAAGGATTTTTCGAAATTCGAACTCTAAGGGGGTAAAAAAGAGGGGTAAAATTACTATGGGACAACTTGATTCCTTGGTCCAATCTACTTCAAATTTTGCATAAAAATTGTTTATGAGAATTGATGGAAGACTTAATTCTTATTTTATTGAAATTCTTGAAAAAAATGTATTTTGTGGGTAATTTTCTTCGAGCTGATATCAATACTTATACTCCTTAGTACTTTCGATTTCAATTACATTTCATTTTGACACATGTGAAGTGAAGTGTGTCATCTGTCATATTTTTATAAATTGTGAATAATCAAACAAAATGATTTCTTAATGTCGTCGTGCTATTTATTCTGTTTGTGACTGAATCATATTCATCGATTCATCGATAATAACAGTCAGTAATTAAATATATTAAATTTTATAATATTTGACAGGGTTCAAGTTAAATTGGTCAATGGTTAAATGGCATATTGATATTGTCTCTTTCTCACTTATAGCAAAATTTCATTATGTCGACTCGCTCTATTATTTCGTAGTGTTGTTGTAGGCTGAGGTTGTAGGTAGGTTGTTGAAATACCGACATTCTTAAACATTTTTTTACGGAAGTGGTTGGAAAACAAGCTCAGGAATATGGATCATTTGCGATAAGGTGATTACCGTCGACTATTGGAGCACATAGATTCTAGGGTGCCTGATCCGTTGCCGACCTATAACAGGAAAAAACAGGATATAGCGAGAAATAGTATAAGGAAGGAGTTAGATTTTTATTATACCACAAAGGTGGCAAACAAGAATTTCGGATATTTCACTCTCCGAACGCTACGCATTGCTGCTTCACGTCAATATTCTGTAAAAGGGTGGCACTTCACCGGTCGGGCTAGCCTATTTTATAAACGCCCACTCCAAAGATTGTAATGAGAAGTATAAAAATAGAAAAAAATATAGCTATACAAATGACAATTTTTTGGGTGTGTTCTGAAAAGTGTGGTGTATGATGTAGGCAACCGATATGTAAGAATTTTTTGAAATTCCCACGGGAAAGGATAAACGCACACGAAGTTGCGCGGGTTTCTCTAGTATACTATAATGGGCGTCGTTTTACAAATAAAAAATTGAGCGCTTTGTGGTATATTTGATGATAACCATCACAAGGTCTGCTATTTAATTGGTTTTCCCTGAAGACTGTTAATTCGCTATTTCTTCTAAACTAACAGGAATACAATAAAATCCACGAAATTAGTTTTTCATTTTACTAATTCAAAATTATCAGTTACATAAAAATACCTAAAAGATGTCTTTTTGTGGAGATACAAGTGAAAATGTGTAAAGATAATTGGTTTTCCTAGAAGAAAATTTGTATCATTCACACAGAACTCCTAAATAAATAAACTCGAGCGTTGCTCAATTCGTTACTTTGCCCGCGTCGTGAGCTTGCCCACTGCTGCAAGCATGCCCCGCTGTCCTGGAGCCCGATTCTACTACAAATGCACCAATGGACTCTCAATGGTGTCTCAATCGTGTCTCAATAGAATGCCGATAGTGTCACTATCGGCATTTAGACTGAGAGAACAAAATATGCACCAATGGACTCTCAATGGTGTGTCAATCGTGTCTCAATAGAATGCCGATAGTGTCACTATCGGCATTCTATCCTCAAGACTGAGAGAACAAATGCACCAATGGACTCTCAATGGTGTCTCAATCGTGTGACTCTTTTCCTCATTAATTATAAATCCTAATTATTCGAATAAACACCTGAGTAATGTTATACAAACATTCTTCGTAGGTAGGTGCAATGCAACAAACATCGTCTAAATAAATGGTTGATAAGTAACCCATTGACCTTAACAAAGACATGACTGGCTTAAATAATTTTGTAAAAACAAAAGAAGGCAGCAGTGCTTAGACCAAAATTAAATGGTAAGACATTAAATTTAAACAACTTGGTTTGCCATTTAAATCGTAAATATTTTCTGTATTTACTACCTATCGATTGGTATTAAAAAATACGCATTAAGTAGGTCTAAGGAAGCCATAAAATAGTTTTTGGAAACTAACTTTAAAGTTGTTCTAAGATCCTCTAGCTTAAAGTGTTCTGTTTTAATAAATTTATATAAAGATTTTAGATTTAATGTGAAACGTGACCATTTTTCTTTTTTATTAAGAAATAACTGGACAAAAACTGACACACGTCACAGGGTACACACTCAGATATTGCGCCAGATGATAAAAGTTCGTCAATGGATTCCTTATAAACGACAACCTCGGAGGCTGATAATTTTGGTGATTGTGCATTTTTTGCTGACTGCCTGCTGTATGTCTGCTGGAACTTAGTTTAAATTACGGGTTTGAGGTTGCGTAGCTGTATTTTTGTGTCTAGATGCTTTGATCTCTGCTCCAGATTTATTTATGGCTTTGGCAGCTTTTAAAGTGTCAGTCACTTTCGCACGAAATAGGTAAGTATCGACCTCGGTTTCGTAAAGTTGACTTTTAATATCTTTTTTAATAGAAGCACATATATAAGGCTTCTACGCTTCATAGACTTACTAAACTGTAAGTCACAGAGTAATTGAGCACCATCAAGTCTTTTTGTTCCATATTAAACATAATAAGTGATGGCGGCAGTTACTTGGTTTTGTTTTCCTTCGAGGCCTTAATTCATAATTCATCTATTCATTGCAAAAACACGGTGTAACTATAGGTTGTTAACATTAAAATAAGAACAAGCATGCTTCGTCAAAACATGAGATGCAATGTAGGTTTGGACTCTAAACATAAAATAATCATAACTTATTTGAATATTGTACAATCAATTACATACTCAGAGAAGCTGCGTGTCAACTATGATTTAGGTATTCGCAAGCGCAAGTGAAAGACAGTTAGGTACTAGCGCCACCATGCAGAATGGCTTTCGCTGGAGCGATTTGAATGTTACAATTTTACAGATTGTCAGAGAAAACCAATTATCTGTTTATACGTTATTTTCATAGATGATTTGATTGTACTGAATGTTGTAAGGAATCCATCAAGTAAAACAAATTAAACAGCGATAATAGCTTGTATTAGACAGTTGTAATGTGATATTAGAACTTTAATCTGAAAAAAATGATTATTCTTGAGAAAGAAATAAAAAAAATCCAAGAGCTCCCTACGGGTATAACAAATAATACCACTTTAAATGGTATTCATTGGAGAGTAGTAAGGTGTTATTCAAGTTAAATAAGATTACTGGTTTGTATTAGCCAGTAAATCTAGATAGTGGCTGAAATAATCGTTTATATTATTAGCTAAAAGCAAAAGTATACGTCACAGCGTTTAATGACGAAAGACCGCAAAATTTTAAGTACTTCTGCATTGTCAGGTCATTTTCGGAAAAAACTCGATTTAATTGGTTTTCGCAGTATAGCGGCGCAATGGTCATTTTGCTTTTGTTTCCGAAATGGTAGTAGTTTATAGAGTAGATTAATTTAAACAAATCATTTATTACTGTAACTCTGACAAGAGAACGTGTTTGTGAAAACCTATTCTCTGAATAAAAGTTTTGAATTTTGATTTTTTTAAAAGAGGCATTAAAATATTTTTACAGGGTCGGCAACGCGCGAGTGATACTCCCAGTGTTGTAAGTGTCCATAGGCTTCTTACCGCTTACCATCAGGCGGGCCGTAAGCTTGTTTACCACCTTAGTGGTATAACATTTGAGGAGTTTAATGGCGTAGCTGTGTGTCGCACTAACGAATAAGTAGGTTAAACAATGTCGACCCCTATTTATCAAGCACATTTTTATTATGTAAAATTTTCCGTTTTCAACACTTGTTGTCTCTTAATCTATTATATACGAGCTGTTACCCGCGACTTCGTCCGCGTGAAATGTTAAAATAATGATAACTCCTTTTCCTGACATGCGATTTAAATGAAGCAAAGCCTATGTTCTGCTCCATCCCGAGTTCTATCTTCCTGTGAAAACTGCATTAAAATCCGTTCAGTAACTTAGAAGATGTGCGCGTTCAAACGACAGACAGACAGACAAAAAAAAAAAAAATTTTTTTTGCTTTTATTACCTTACTTTAACTGTTCACTCTCCATTTTTGCCAAATATGTCCAATGTACAGACATATCGGGGTCTACTGTTTTATTATAATGTCTAGAAGATATAAAATTCAAAGTCCTGACTGATTTAACTATATATTATATCAACGTACGGCCCAAACCGCTAGGACTAGAGATTCCAAAATTCCCACGGGAAACCGAGATATACACAAACGAAGTTGCGAGGGTATATCAAATTTGGACTGTAGGTTCCTTACGATGCGCGACGTCTAGGGTGTAACTAAGAAAGGATTTTTCGAAATTCCCATGGGAAAACGAGATATACGCAAACGAAGTTGCAAGTATTTTACTAGTTAGTTTGTAATATTTGAAACACTATATTTTTTATACTGTTTGTGCCATTTTAGAGAGAAAAAATGCCATAAATTATGCATTTTTTTTGTTTCATGTATGTAAGACATCAAGACTTTAAATACTTATTTCATCTCGCAGGTATGTTTTACACAAACTATTTTTAGTAACAATAATTAAAATAACAAATACACTCACTTTAACATTGTAACATCATACAATACAAAACACTTTATTGCCATAAAAAAAATATAAACATACAAATTAAAAAAAATAACAAAATTAATGAACAAAAGGCGGTCTTATCGCAGAAGCAATCTCTTCCAGACAACCTAGTAGAGGTGGAAATTAAGAATAAATAATGGATATAATGTGACTTAGAAGCAAATCTATACCACACCCCGGACACTCCATACAAACGTCTCGTTATAATCACCTACTACTATTACATGAACAGAAGAACGTCTACACACACTGCGCGCATGTGTGTGCGTGCAACGCGTGACCATCGTGCCTTGCAAGTGCTGCGGGAGGGGAAGGGTCGCCCGCTTTGGTGCGGGGCGGGGAGTGGCCATTCTGTACGTTAGTACTATTATGAATTCTGTGTCTATACTAAAAATTATATAGAAAGAGGAAAGATTTGTAGTTCGGGGTGCAGTTATTAATAATTAAATTTACAAATACGCTCTTGTAACTTAGAAGTAAATAAATATCTTCGAATTTCTGTAGTTCTCGGAAGCAAACTGATTTAGTTTTATACTACATAAAGGCTCTCCATTAGAGTATCACCCCTATTCAACTAATACCCTTAATTGGACTTTATTAAAAGAGGGGTGCTTCGAGTGCAAGACCTCATTAGCCGGTAATTTTCAGTTAAGTGCTGTCAATTCACAGAGAACTATGTCGGCTTCTTGAGAACTTAAATTTTAATGGAATTTCTTAGGCGCCGACCCCACTGCGCGCGGTCTAGCGGTCAGAGTTCCGAGTTCTGCCGTCCGTCGTACTGTGACCGACTTTTGGTGTGTCTGATACCATCACCATAGACCTAGGATCAGGCCACCACATAAGTTCCGTCTCTCCGTCACTGCCATAGATTTAGTATATACTAGCGTACCTATAGATCGGCAATGGTTTGATTAAGGCGTGACCAAAAACAAAATACACTAGTGTGCATGTAATGTACATGTGTGCAAAAAGATGTATAATTTGTGGATTTTCCTTTTTGTTCGAGTTACATCCTGGCACTGCACAGGTAACCATATTTCTTCTTATTTAATCTCGTCTAATTAACACCAAAACTACACTTAAAAACCATAAATTTTGTAAAAATAAATGGGATTTGTTTTTAACACGACTGACGTCAGGCCGATGCAGGCCGATATCGCGTATAGGAAGAATGGTCTCGCCTATCTATCTCGCTCTAACAAACGCGTATGCTATGATCTATCTCTTTTGCATTGCCAATCTAACGCTAGTAGGTATATAATAAATCTATTGTCACTGCCAAACTAAAGAAGATAAAAAACAATGGCTTAAGTCTAAAATGAGTCTCAAGCTATTTCTTTTTCTTCTTTGTGGAATTAAAATGCGTTTCGGAAACTTAATGTTATTATTCTCTCAATAAAATGTAATAGGAAACAAGTAAGGAAAATATGAACAATGATTGCTGAGCAAATAAAAAATATATTGTTTTCCTAAGGGTCTTATCTTGTTCCCCGGTATATAAATTCTAACGGTACATCCTATCATGATGAAAAAAAAACCTTACTAAAAGAATAGGTTTCTTAGAACGCTTTCATTCATGAGCGACATAAAAAAACAATAGCGTAAACCCCAAGATCTCTCAATCAAAAGCAGACCTTAACGAATGATAATAAGAATGCAGTTTATATGTCAATGAATATGCGGTGATAGAATTCAAAAGAATAGGATCTCCGAAGGTGCGTATCGTGTAGCGATTCGCTGAAATTTGGACCTTGTTTCCAGTGGATTTAGTGTGACGACGGTTGACGAATAGGTGAGTGTTGAAAAGAAGTGCCTATTGATTTTCACTCGGTTTCCCAATTTTATTAGGTTCGAGGGTTTTTGATACAATAGGCCCATAAGAGTCCGGGCATCCGTATATAAGTACAAAACGATATTGTCGCCAAGACGCCTCTAGTCGTTGTCAGTGAACAAGTTTTTTGACGTGAATTGGAACGTTCCTTATCATCTCTGAAGTGTTTTCGGAAAGATTTTTACTTGAACTGGTGTTGGTAGGAAGAAATAGTTACGATTAGAAAGAGCTTGTAATAAGCCTATATAAATAAAGACATTTTCCTATCATTTCATCACCATTTTTCAGTTTCAAAGTGCACTAACAAGAAACATTAATAGTTTCACAATATCCGTCTTTACGTCTTTCCGCTATCTCAAAGACGGTTTGTTATGTTTTAAAGTGATAGAACAAATTTCTAAAAGTATTTTTTCGGGGGTGTCTCCCGTACATTGTAGTATAAATGAATTTTTGTCGCGCCTATCCCATATTTTGCGAATGGTCCATGTAAATTATAACACGGTTATCAATTATCAGCGATTCGATTTTAAATTGATTAAACTAATAACTTGTAAGTGCTTCTCGCTTATTCGTATGGCACCATCTCTTTTGTTAGACTCTGAATTTAGTAAAGTGTAAAGGCCGTTTTAAGCACTATACAAATCGCTACAACATTAAAATACAACTTAATTTTGAAAAACCTTCGTCATTATGCATTCATTGCAAAAAGAATGTATCATTTTACATTAACATAATGCAAATAAAGATAATAATTATAACGACATAACAAAACGATACGTTTGGAAATGCGAAGCTCCACTTAGAACTGAAATCGATTCGAAGACTCGGAATGGTACTGATAATAAAGGCTTGGATTGCACTTTTAGATTTTTTAATAGCAAAGCACGACTTAAAAGCTATTCCCGTAATTATCCTGCTATTTTCAATGATCTTTATTCTTTTGCTTTTCAGCAATTAGTATCAATTACGGATACTTTATTATTCAGCTCGATGGCGTCGCTGTGTGTCGCACTCTAATACTCAAATTAAGCAAACTCTCTCCGCCTCGCACCGGACCGAGTTACCGCACCCTAGGAGACCTCGAGGAGCCCTCAGTCGCAAAGGTGTGCGTTTAGTGAACGAATGTGTATACGTGTGCGCATACGTGTGCGCGTGTACAGACGACATTGGCCTATGTAATAGTAATAGTTTTTTATATATGTCATACAGCAGACAAACATGCAAGCGGGCCACCTGATGGAAAGCGGCCACCACCGCCTATGAACATCAGTAACACCAGGGGCGCTACCAATGCGTTGTCCACCAAGGAGGTCGAAGGAAAGGAAGGAGGAAGGGAAGGGAAAGAAGACGGGGAAAGAGGGGATAGGGAAGTAGTTGGGCTTCCGGATCTCTCACTCATCAAACGAAACGCATTGCTGCTAAACGTCTGTCCGTTCTGTGAGAGGATGGTACTTCCCCGGTCGAGCAAGCCCATTTCATAATAATTGCTCTACCACTCCAGAAAATAGGTGATTATTTCACGCGCGTTGTATGGAGTGTCCGGGCTGTGGCAACGTCGACCGTTTTTGGATGGGTTTTCTTGAGCTCCTCCGTGCTTTGGCACGTTAAGCCGTTAGTTCCGGCATATATGATAGTCCTTTAAATACTTCCTCTCTATTTTCTTTCTGATTAAATTGGTTGTGACAAGACAGCTGTAGTTTCTCCCCCGGGAACTCAATAAGGAGACACAGCGGTGGAAATGTGTAGTTGGCTTGTGCAGATAGATCCCTGCAATGGGTTTACGGATTGAAATGAACGCGGACGAAGCTAACAGTTAGTTTTGAATATAACAAAACTCTCAAGAAATATAATTAAAACGGACAATGTTAGTATTAAAACATCAAATACCATTACAGGAGTTTTTATTGGAAAAGTTCTCGAAAAAATCTGAGTTAGTATAAAAGAAATTCAATAGTCATCCGTGTAATACCGAGTTCGGAGGATTTTGTTAACCCTATTAGCATTGAAATTAAGGTGAGGAGAACTTGAGATTTCTTTTTGATGTCTGACGGTATTACTACGAATTGGGCTAATGCTATGATAAGAAGGTATTAGAATAAAACTGGCATATCTAATTTCTATACAGTTACAAATGATTCGTTTTTGATGTCATGTTAAATTGTCGCTTTTTTGTTGGAAGAGGTGTTATGGTTAGTTCAGGGCTCGGGACAAGCCAAACACACATTCCCACCGCTCTGTCTCCTGTATTGCCAGGATCAACAATGGCGACCTCAGATTGACGATAAGCAATGAAGCTTATTGACGTCCCGGGGGACAAACTACAACTGTCTTGAAACTCACAACGAATTTAATTAGACGTAGTTGGAAGATTTAAGAAGTGTACATTGGTTGACTTTTTTGAAAGTCAATTAGCGTATTTTGTGTATTGTCGTCAATAAAGTTTTTTTTTTAAAAGGACTTCCCTCTATAGCAACTTTGTGAGACACAGCATCTACTTTATAAGGCGCTACTGACTATCGGATTATTTTGGGATAAAAATTAAGTACTTTAGGTAAAATACATAATTAAATAACATGAAATTAAATAAAATTAATTAAAACTATACTAACAATAAAAAATGTGTTAATTCAAAATATCAGCTAACACATAGCAAATATAAAATCACTCACGCGTTTCCAACTCCCCCCCCCCCCCCCCCAAGTGGAGCTCTGGAGACCTTACTCACCGTAGGAACACAACATGTCTGTGGCCGAAACCAATGCTATTTGGCTACGATCTTCTGTGAGTGGAGGTCCTTCCCCAGACGGGCTGCTCCGATTTGAGTGGATTATCCGCTGTGCCCTACCTCTCTACAAAATTTGTTTTTAATGGTTTAATAAAGAGTATTCTATTGTATTATAGCCTAAAGAGATAGCGAATCAAAAGCTGATCAAACAAAACAGAACGTATAAATATTAATTCCTTCCGCAATTTAACTTCAGTTATATCCAAATATATCCACATCTCAATCAGAGCCATTTTAAATTGGAAATAATCCCTCACAGCTTGGAACAATTCCACAATTTGATAGAAACAATCAATATTGTGTTCTGTGTAAGTGTATATAGAGGTGGGATTTGCATGTTGTGTCTGACAACAGTAATTGAAGTTCCGGATATAGGCATGTCACTGGCCGATACAGATTTTCCTATACGGTTTATTTTTGTTTCAGTACAGTTTCACCTTTTAAGAGGGTCTCACCCGATTTTTTTTAACACCAGCTGTACTGTTAATTCTAAAGCTTTAGCCATGGAATTTTTATCTAAGATATTTTAGGATTAGCTCTTTGGGAAATCCAACTCAAAAACACGACACGACGCGACATTACTTGTACGAAAACTACATTTTAGTACTGTCGTGTATTTGAGTCGAATACAAGATACTTATATAAAAGTTGCCTCTGAAAATAAAATACACCATTTATGACCTAAATACTTTACGGAAGATCTCTAGTTTTTTAATAATAACAGATAGTAAATCTGGCCTACATTTAATATATTTCTTTTTAATAATACTAAATTCAAGTATCAAAATTCAATTTTCAACTTTCCTAACTTGACTTGAGCCGCCATGTTTCTCCCTTACGTTAGTACTGCTTCAGGAGTCAGATGGAAATTTATCTGTCGTCTGACAAAGTAGGTGAATATCTAAAAACTTTCATGTTCTGATCTATTTAATTTAGATACTGTGGTTAGAGCTTAGAAGTCATTATGTAGTTTGCCTTTTTTCTTTTCATTTACACTACTACGCTGGAACGAATAATAATCTTCTGTACATTTTGTGCACAGATAAGAATATTTATATTCTTAATCAATTTGATAGATATGGATATTTTATTATACCACCTCAAAATTATCCGAAAACCATCTCCTGCGATTACAAAAATGTTAATAATTTTGATATACGAAAGCGAAAAAATAATTCTTTCACTTCTACATAGTTACCAAACAGCGAAATTTTTTTTCTTGTTACTAATTACGACAGTTTAGTATAAATAAGTATAAGAATAAATAAGTTACCAAAGTGGAAATGGGGCTTCTTTTTTAAGTAAAATTAAGTAAATATTACCGATCTCGTATATTTACTTAGGTATATCCCAGTAATGTGTTTACAGACAAAGGAGTACTCTAGTGCCTAGATTTATCGCCTACTTACTGTGATGTGTAAGCACTAGAAGGCTGTACCGTTATTAGGTTTAGTGATTGATTGTTTGAGTTAGCGTCTAATTTTGTAGGTAATTATAGTGCATTTGTTGGGTTAATTTTCAACTCAGTAGATAAAGTGTACTTATTAACTCATCGTAAAGCCACTTTGTTGTAGTGAAAACTTCTTTACTTAGGCACTTTTTTTAGAAGGGTAAACAATGTTAAACTCGCATCAGATCCGTAGCCTGATCGAAAAAGCGTAAGATTCCCTAGCCATTCCAAAATTTTCAAATATGCACAACGTTGATGTTTAAGTTTTCACTTCTGCCGGCACTCTCGGAGTGCAATCCGTCTTTTTTTTGGTTGTAGCGAACCAAATCTTACACTATAGTGCTCCCCGGGACGTCAATAAGCTTCATCGTTTATTGCCAATCTGAAGTCGCCGTTGTTGATCCTGGCTACACAGGAGACACATCGGTGGGAATATGGGCTTGTCCCGAAAAAAATTATAGAGCTTTTAGATGATCGAATTTGGTGCGGGCCGCACCGCGGACGCCGACTACCGCACCATATTCGATCATGAAGGCACGGTATGCAGCACATTATTATTATCGGTTCGGTCGGTTCGACCGCTGTGCTTCTGGACAGTCAACGGTGTGGTGCGGTGGTGTGATGAAACGGACCGTTCAACGTCTATCAGCACTTTTATGTAACTGTTATATTATTATACAATGTAGCATCTCGATGTTATTCTTTCTACTTCTTCATTCCAGAGTTATCCACCTTTCAAAATTTAGCAAACATACGATGTGCATAGGCAACAATAGAACTGACGGTTTACGGTTCAACCAACTATTTTTTATTTTGGAAATATTTCCCACCTGATCCACCTGAGGCGGTGAAATTTTTCTTTCAAAAATATGTTCAAAATAAAAAATAGAACTGATATCTGCTAGGCTAATCTGAAACTAAATTAAACTTGAAACAACATACTTTACTTATTTGTTAGTGTACAATCCGATTTCATTTAATTATTTAGTAAAAGCTGATATAGTCTCTCAAGAGTACCTAAAGTTACAATCTAATACCGATCCCTCAGGATTGGTTTCAAGAGTAGCCTAGCTATCCTGAGATCTCTACCTAATCTAGATATTCTATTTAAGTTAATGTAGAATCCTTGTTTGGATTAGTCATCGAATCTTCCCTCTTATTTCATGTTGTATTGGAAAATTTATATAAAATCCTAATGTATAACGATTTTTTTCCATAAGATTTATAACCCCGTCCAATGTCTGGAGATGCGGCCAAATTCCACAATTTATGGGACGCTTGTAAACGTTCAATATCTGCTAGACAATTGGTTTTGAGCAAAACAAATAGGGGCAATCGTTCAGAGCGTTTTCTGGTAACGTTATACGGAATGTCTGGTTACGGTGTGGTCGCAGTGTGAGCTTTGAGCGGATCAGCAGTAGAATCATAGATGGTAATGGTTCTGTTCATTGTTAACGACTCCACCAAAACGAGGGTATCGTTTTGGTGCTAAGGCTAAGGCCCAGAACAGACTGTGAAACCCATCAGCTAACACATAGCAAATATAAAATCACTCACGCGTTTCCAACTCTCCCCCCCCCCCCCCAAGTGGAGCTCTGGAGACCTTACTCACCGTAGGAACACAACATGTCTGTGGCCGAAACCAATGCTATTTGGCTACGATCTTCTGTGAGTGGAGGTCCTTCCCCAGACGGGCTGCTCCGATTTGAGTGGATTATCCGCTGTGCCCTACCTCTCTACAAAATTTGTTTTTAATGGTTTAATAAAGAGTATTCTATTGTATTATAGCCTAAAGAGATAGCGAATCAAAAGCTGATCAAACAAAACAGAACGTATAAATATTAATTCCTTCCGCAATTTAACTTCAGTTATATCCAAATATATCCACATCTCAATCAGAGCCATTTTAAATTGGAAATAATCCCTCACAGCTTGGAACAATTCCACAATTTGATAGAAACAATCAATATTGTGTTCTGTGTAAGTGTATATAGAGGTGGGATTTGCATGTTGTGTCTGACAACAGTAATTGAAGTTCCGGATATAGGCATGTCACTGGCCGATACAGATTTTCCTATACGGTTTATTTTTGTTTCAGTACAGTTTCACCTTTTAAGAGGGTCTCACCCGATTTTTTTTAACACCAGCTGTACTGTTAATTCTAAAGCTTTAGCCATGGAATTTTTATCTAAGATATTTTAGGATTAGCTCTTTGGGAAATCCAACTCAAAAACACGACACGACGCGACATTACTTGTACGAAAACTACATTTTAGTACTGTCGTGTATTTGAGTCGAATACAAGATACTTATATAAAAGTTGCCTCTGAAAATAAAATACACCATTTATGACCTAAATACTTTACGGAAGATCTCTAGTTTTTTAATAATAACAGATAGTAAATCTGGCCTACATTTAATATATTTCTTTTTAATAATACTAAATTCAAGTATCAAAATTCAATTTTCAACTTTCCTAACTTGACTTGAGCCGCCATGTTTCTCCCTTACGTTAGTACTGCTTCAGGAGTCAGATGGAAATTTATCTGTCGTCTGACAAAGTAGGTGAATATCTAAAAACTTTCATGTTCTGATCTATTTAATTTAGATACTGTGGTTAGAGCTTAGAAGTCATTATGTAGTTTGCCTTTTTTCTTTTCATTTACACTACTACGCTGGAACGAATAATAATCTTCTGTACATTTTGTGCACAGATAAGAATATTTATATTCTTAATCAATTTGATAGATATGGATATTTTATTATACCACCTCAAAATTATCCGAAAACCATCTCCTGCGATTACAAAAATGTTAATAATTTTGATATACGAAAGCGAAAAAATAATTCTTTCACTTCTACATAGTTACCAAACAGCGAAATTTTTTTTCTTGTTACTAATTACGACAGTTTAGTATAAATAAGTATAAGAATAAATAAGTTACCAAAGTGGAAATGGGGCTTCTTTTTTAAGTAAAATTAAGTAAATATTACCGATCTCGTATATTTACTTAGGTATATCCCAGTAATGTGTTTACAGACAAAGGAGTACTCTAGTGCCTAGATTTATCGCCTACTTACTGTGATGTGTAAGCACTAGAAGGCTGTACCGTTATTAGGTTTAGTGATTGATTGTTTGAGTTAGCGTCTAATTTTGTAGGTAATTATAGTGCATTTGTTGGGTTAATTTTCAACTCAGTAGATAAAGTGTACTTATTAACTCATCGTAAAGCCACTTTGTTGTAGTGAAAACTTCTTTACTTAGGCACTTTTTTTAGAAGGGTAAACAATGTTAAACTCGCATCAGATCCGTAGCCTGATCGAAAAAGCGTAAGATTCCCTAGCCATTCCAAAATTTTCAAATATGCACAACGTTGATGTTTAAGTTTTCACTTCTGCCGGCACTCTCGGAGTGCAATCCGTCTTTTTTTTGGTTGTAGCGAACCAAATCTTACACTATAGTGCTCCCCGGGACGTCAATAAGCTTCATCGTTTATTGCCAATCTGAAGTCGCCGTTGTTGATCCTGGCTACACAGGAGACACATCGGTGGGAATATGGGCTTGTCCCGAAAAAAATTATAGAGCTTTTAGATGATCGAATTTGGTGCGGGCCGCACCGCGGACGCCGACTACCGCACCATATTCGATCATGAAGGCACGGTATGCAGCACATTATTATTATCGGTTCGGTCGGTTCGACCGCTGTGCTTCTGGACAGTCAACGGTGTGGTGCGGTGGTGTGATGAAACGGACCGTTCAACGTCTATCAGCACTTTTATGTAACTGTTATATTATTATACAATGTAGCATCTCGATGTTATTCTTTCTACTTCTTCATTCCAGAGTTATCCACCTTTCAAAATTTAGCAAACATACGATGTGCATAGGCAACAATAGAACTGACGGTTTACGGTTCAACCAACTATTTTTTATTTTGGAAATATTTCCCACCTGATCCACCTGAGGCGGTGAAATTTTTCTTTCAAAAATATGTTCAAAATAAAAAATAGAACTGATATCTGCTAGGCTAATCTGAAACTAAATTAAACTTGAAACAACATACTTTACTTATTTGTTAGTGTACAATCCGATTTCATTTAATTATTTAGTAAAAGCTGATATAGTCTCTCAAGAGTACCTAAAGTTACAATCTAATACCGATCCCTCAGGATTGGTTTCAAGAGTAGCCTAGCTATCCTGAGATCTCTACCTAATCTAGATATTCTATTTAAGTTAATGTAGAATCCTTGTTTGGATTAGTCATCGAATCTTCCCTCTTATTTCATGTTGTATTGGAAAATTTATATAAAATCCTAATGTATAACGATTTTTTTCCATAAGATTTATAACCCCGTCCAATGTCTGGAGATGCGGCCAAATTCCACAATTTATGGGACGCTTGTAAACGTTCAATATCTGCTAGACAATTGGTTTTGAGCAAAACAAATAGGGGCAATCGTTCAGAGCGTTTTCTGGTAACGTTATACGGAATGTCTGGTTACGGTGTGGTCGCAGTGTGAGCTTTGAGCGGATCAGCAGTAGAATCATAGATGGTAATGGTTCTGTTCATTGTTAACGACTCCACCAAAACGAGGGTATCGTTTTGGTGCTAAGGCTAAGGCCCAGAACAGACTGTGAAACCCAATTGCAACGAAACTGCAACTTCTAGTTACTTTAGAGTTGCTAATGTGTGGTCCGTCAAAGGCAGCTCCTTTGACGGACCACACATTAGGGTAATTTAAAAATTATGTTTCCAAATTTTTTTTTCTTTTATCTACTAACTCATGCCCTCAGTTTTAAACGCGAAATCGCGGAACTATTTTGTGTTAAATTTCAAGAAAATCGATAATGCCGTTTTTGCGTGAAAGAGTAACATACCATACTTACAAACTTTCGTATTTATAATATTAGTAACACCGTTGAATCCCTTTATGTCTGTATCACGACGTGCGATATCTACATACAACCCACAATGGTCTAAAAAAACAAGGTATGCTCATCCCGTGGCAGCTAGGTCACGTGATTGGCCCAAGACCATCGGCTGTGGTGCAGTTATAATAATGTTGAATATGTCACACTGATCGTGACGTAGTCTTGGGCCATCGACGTAAGAGAACCAAGTGAAGTAAATATTGTACCATGGGATCGGGACCCACATTTGAACCGTCCGTACGATACTATGACAACTATATCGCGTGCGATCAGCAAGCAGTCGCGCACGACTGGTATCCGAAGGGTACGTTGCGTGGTGTGTTGGATATATGCGAATATGTATGATGCGTATGCTATTTGAGTCGCTTGTGAAACGCATCGTTTGCGAACGGGCTAATGTAACTAGTTCACTTTGGCGTTTTTGATCAAAAATGTCAAAATAAATATATGATACAAAGTACGTCTATTTGGGTGTGGCGTCAGTGTAAAGTTTGACGTGAATTTATTTAGACATGCCTTTCACAATGTTCAGTATAAGTTTTTTGAAATCACAAAAAAAAACTAACAGCAATTTCCAATTTAATCTAATCGGATGAGTACGCAAACAATTATTTTCTCGCTAATTGACTTTTCCACTACGATAAAAATAGAAAAAAAGTATTGAAAAGTTAACTCGAGCACTACGTACGTGAGCGTAGTCAAGTGGAAAACAAAATATAGCGGGCGATCCTTCAAAGAGCGCAGCTCGGAACGTTCACAGAAATAAGTAATGTTTGGCTATAGTGTGGTCCAAGTGCCAGCGTTGAGCTGAGAACAAATACTGGAGAACATTCACTAAGAGCATGCCCAAATAGCATGAGTTTTAAAGCGCTATACGGTTTAAGCATTGTTTTTTTTAATGTTATACGACAGACAAACAGGCAAGCCACCTGATGGGAAGTGGTCACCGCCACCTATGGACATCAGAATTCTTAGTACGAGTTTTTTATTTCCGTTTGATCATGTCGACGTAAATAAATAAATATATAGGGACAATTCATACAGATTGAGCTAGCCCCAAAGTAAGTTCGAAACTTGTGTTATGGGATACTAACTCAACGATATTATATTTTATAACAAATACATAATATATTGATAAACATCCAAGACCCGAGGCCAATCAGAAAATCGTTTTTCATCATGACCCGACCGGGGATCGAACCCGGGACCTCCTGGGTGGCGGTCTGGCGTGGTAACCATTACGCCACGGAGGTCGTCACCTACGAAATAAACCTACTAAATAGAGAACAACTCTCATGTTCCAAATTCATAAGCCGCGTGTTACATATCAAAATTATGTGGCTTACTTGCTCACATTTTGAAGTGATTTAATTTGCTATTAGGCTAATTTTCAATTTAGTCAGCTTGTAAACGTTAACACGTTTGAATGTGACAAAAAAATGCGTTGCCCACCTCTGACGACGAGACCTCTTATGTACCTCTTAAATAGTCCCATGTCTAGTCCGAAGGAAACACAGAGGCTGGGAGCTCATTCCACATCCGTATAGTGGTTAAAACAAAACACTACGGTTGTCTTGGGCCTGAAGCGCAAGCATCGATTTTCCTAGAAGCACTGACGATTCCGGCAGACCGCAAACGGAACCGGGACAATGCAACCAGAATATGGCCTGCCACGCACTAGCGCTGGCCGGCATACCACATACGGTCTGTCGCAACGGCATTCCGCATCACGCCCAGCCGCTAGTGCATTGCAGGCCTAAATCATTTACGCTTGATGATAAATGCTAATTTAAAAAAAAAACCGTGTACTGAAAATTTTCTTGCTATTGGTCCACTTAATTTTTTCTATTGCTTGCGTTGCGATTGCGAGCGTTGCTATTGGCTGAAGTATATTATAATTTGTATTATTTTTTTGTACAACAAACTAAAATTAAATTTCAAATTTCATAAGACTTCTGCACGATTTAATTAAATTGAGAAGTCTTATAAAATATGAAAAGGACAAACGATCTAGTTCACTTAATTAACATCTGCAAAAGTAGCTACGCCTCCAGAATACTCAATACTAAGAATACAAATCATGTAAGTAATAAAATCTGTGTTTTGCATATAAATGCAGACATTATCGCTGCAAACAGTTTGCTTGGTGCAAACACACTGATTTATTTTGCTTATTTTCTTGCGTTTAGAACATTTGTATTATTTATTACTTTAATGTTACTATTAAGTAATCTGTCCTTTAAAGTCTTATTATGTGCGCTTACAATATGACCTGCTGGCAGCTGCACGTTTTTCTTGTTGCTAAGATGATCATACATGTGAAAAAATGCAGATATCTCGTACAAGCACAGGAACTTAGACAAAGAACCAGTCAGCGTTTACTTATCAATTGGAGCATCATTGTAAGTTTTTTTTTTCATTTCTTACATATTATTATTTACGACATCTTTTACAATCTTCCCTTTCAATACCTATCCCACATCACTGTAGTTTCATAGACCACTTCCCATACAAAATTGCTCAGTCTCCTTTCTTTCTGATTAAATTCGTTGTGAGTTCCAAACAGCTGTAGTTTCTCCCCTTAAATGTCAATAAGCTTAATTGCTTATTGTCAATCCGAGTTCGCCGTAGTTGATCCTGGGTTACAGGAGAATAGTGGTAATGTGTCGGGCTCGGTCGCGACGACACATGCACTTGGATCCTGACACTCGTGCGGAAAGGACTGGTGCCCGTGACTTTTTGACTATGCTTGATTATAACAATAGTTTGATTTTAATATCCACTGCAAATAACACTTATCCCAAGTGACGAGTGAACGTCACAGTCCCGAATTGTCACTTTCGGACCACCCGCTGTCCGCTCATCACTGTTACCGCACCGTAGCAATTTTATTGCAAAAGTTTGGATACCCACTGTCTGAATTCAAGGTTTAAGTGGCAACTTCGCCCATTCGAGCGATACAAATTTCGTCTATGAATTGAAAAATACCGGGCCGATTATTAAATTCACCATAAACATTCATCACAGATATAGATATACCATAGATGACGCAAATAGATCTTTTTTTATAGGTACCACTTCGGTGGCAAACAAGCATACGGCCCGTAAGCAGTTACCGTAGCTTTTGGACACTTACAATACTGGGGGTATCACTAGCGCGTTGCCGACCTTGTAGAAAATGGAGCTCTGGAGCTCTCACCATAGGATCACAACATGGCCGAGACCAATGCTATTTGGCTACGATCTTCTGTAAGGTGGAGGTCCTTCCCCAGGCGGGCTGCTCCGATTTGAGCAGATAAGTCGCTGTGCTCTCTTTTCCACTCTCCTGCTCTCTTAAAAATAAAATAATCTACTTCGCTTGTCCGAACTCCGACCAAGCGTCGTGGTTGGCCTCTGCTTATTCAGTCCGCGCGCGTCTGTTGTTGCGTTCGGACGGCTGCGTAAACTAGTACTACCAGTTATGCTCCAGTTGAATCGTAGGCAGCGGTGTCTTTGAATCGGTTTGGATTTCCCATTGCTAAATTTTGGCTGTGACGTCACAGTAGATGGCAAAAAGTTTGAACGTTTGCTCTCGATTTGCGTTATCTATGGTATATCTATATCTGTGATTCCCATCTTATAAATTACGAAGCTTTACTGAACTTGCAATATCTGAATTGTTATCATTCAGTTCCGTTTGTTTACTTTTATTAATATTGTGAGCAATGCCGCCAGTTTATTGGTTTAAATCTTCTATTGTTATTTCATTTTCTGCATCTTGCGTATCATAGATTACATTCACAATAGGTCAAATTAATTTAAAAATAATATGTTTCGATCTGACTAAATTCCATACCTCTATAGTTGACACAAAAGCTCGAAAGAATTTTAAATACAAATCGATGTGAAAACATGAATCGATTTTAAATCACATAATTGCGATTACACACAACATTATGTTACCTACCACAAAAAGGTATAACATGCTAATTCAAACAATCATTGAATATCACTACAAACAAGTCTTGTATAGAATACTGGAAAGGATGAACAGTCTTTATTCACAACTTTTTAAAATAAATAACAGTGTTCTATAAAAACTAAACCTTTATTTCCTCGCACAATTTAAGCTAAAACAAACATTACTACCTACTTCTACCACTAATTGCTTTCTCTCAGGTTGCCTAGAAGAAATTGCTATGCGATAAGGCCGCCTATTGTACTTACTATTGTACTTAGGTACTTCTTCTTCTTCTTTAATTCTGTCATCACCCATTGTTGGGTATAGACCTCTTCATAGGCTTTCCATAAGGGTCTTGTTCTGGCAGTGCTCATCCAGGATTTTCCAGCGACTTCGGCGATGTCATCAGCCCAGCACATGGGCTGCCTCCCTTTCTTCCGACGACCGGTTCTTGAGCGCCCCTCGGCAATCTTACGCATCCAGCGTACTTAGGTACATACTTTACTTAATCTCTTTCTTTGATAATTATATAAAATTGTAAAGACAGTAGTACCGGCAGGATACCATTAAAAATGAAAAGGCACCCATAATGCCTGCAAATAGTAGGTAGTTCTGCAAAACGATTGATTATAGTATTTGCAATTTCAAAAGTCAAGTTTTTCTTTAAATTAATAAACTTCAATTTAAATATGGCGTGCAAAATATAAAACCTTAATGAGCGAGCTTTTGTTCTATTAGCACGAATCTAAATTGGTTATCAAGGTCACAACCAATTAGTAAATAATTGGCCAATTCCCATGAATGACGATATTAACTACCCTAATTCAACCTATTTTGATTGGTAATTGCTTGCAGGGTACAAGTACAGGGTTTTATGGTAATTTAACTAAATTATCAAGAGCTTTTTGCTTTTCTTTTTTAATGACTTTATAATATAAAGTTGGGCACGCCAGTTGATAGGCGAGTAAGAAGTAATATAACTCACAAGATTATTGTTGTAAAGGATGCAAGTAAAAAGAGTGAAGTGAAACAAAAAAAAAAGGCTCAAAGAGTTGGAGAATATAATAGAAACTAGCTTCTGCCCGCTGCTTCGCCCGCGTGGCCTAGCAAATTTTTCCAGAAACAAATTCCGGTGCGGTCCGGCACGGCCCGGTTCGGTACGGTTCCATCCAGTTCGATCAGGTCCGATCCGTTCCATTCTAGTTCGGTCCGATCCATAGAGGAACCTACATGCCAAATTTGGAATCTTTAGACCCAGCGGTTTGGGCTGTGCGTTGATTTATTATAGTTAAGTCAGTCAGTGAGGACTTGAATTTATATTTATAGATTAAACTGATACAATACACGAGTATACATCAAACTAATTAATTTCGTATAATTTCGACCACATACTTGTAGCGTTACCGCGCTTACAAATTAGTATGCTTATAATTTTCTTCTTGCATCAAGAGGCTTGCATTTGTCTAAATTAATAAACCAGGTGAGTCTTCCGATAGTAATTTCTGCACTTTTTCTGATTGCCAATCTTTTCTTTTCGAAAGTTTCACTATTATGTTGCTAGAGATTAAAGCTGATGAATGAGAAATGCTAAGTCCATGCTTTGACACAAGTAAAAAGAATTTAATTTAAATTTATTTAATATAATTTAATTTAACATATCCACAGACTACAAAAATGTTAAAATATTCATGTTTTTTTTTTACAAATACTGCTACGGTGCATCATGGACTCGAAAATAGTTAGGACAAGCACATCTTCGAATTGCTCTTTGGATCCTCGAGTAATATGTTTCTAGCGTATTTAGAATGTTTGCAAAACATGATTTGCTTAAAAAATTTGTTGAAGGCCTTGGTTATCGATAGAATAACCAAGGTGAACGTACTTAAAATAATGACAGATTAAAATTACGTTCCTCTTGACCCATAAAGCCGTGGAAGCTGGCTGTGGGGTTCTTCTATGACCGACAGAACAAATTCTTTTTTTCCAGCCAAGAAAATGCCCCGCTGCTTGGTGTAGCGACAGAGATCTGCCGGGCAGCCTGCCCAAGCATACGGTCGGCCTGATGCTTCATCTAGTGATGACAAAAAAGTGGAGTCGTAGACGGTTTTCAGTCGGTATTTACAGACCAAAAACCGTCTACGAACATTTCCACCGCGTGATCCTAAATCAACTACGCTAAAAGAATAAACCAGATCAAATTACAACATCATAAAATATTATTTCTGCAAAAGTATATGAAAAAAATTCACCATCAACATCCACGAACAATAAAGTCGGTGGCAAAAGCCAAAATAAATCTTTATGGAAATAGGCTTTTCCCACTATTTATAAGGTATTCGACCGACCCCAATAAAATAATCGATTCGAGCACTCTTATTAACGTAGCCTTGAAGGGAAACACGATATGCTTGATATTATGGGGTATAAAAAAAATTCAAATGTAGGTTATTGTGTTCGTATGAGTTGGAAATGCTTTTATTGGCGAATCGAAAGGGAATAATGAAAAAAGTTCACGTTTTGACATACTAAACTCACGGTTCCATCAAAACATTTCACGCAAATTGGTTTGAACGTTAAAAATTCGAGTGGTTTTGAGAATGAGATTGTGAAGTGTGAAGTGAGGTTGATAAGGCGACTTTAATCAAATTATTTATTTAAGTAACAGAGACACATACAGTGCTAGTATACTTATCACCTATGGTCGGGGTTTCTCTACGAGATCGAATCAGAAATGAGGAGATCCATAGCAGAACCAAAATAACCGACATAGCCTAACGGGTCAGCAAGCTGAAGTGGCAGTGAGCAGGGCACATAGAGCGCAGAACCAATGGCCGGTAGGGCAAGAGGGAATCGCGACCACGTACTGGAAAGCGCAGAGTAAGACGCCCAACGCTACAAGGTGGTCAGACGACCTAAATAAAGTCGCAGGAAGCCGCGGGATGCAGGCCGCTGCCGGCAGGTCGCATTGGAGGGATTTGGGGGAGGCCTATGTCCAGCAGTGGACTTCTTGCGGCTCAGAAGATGAGAACGTTAGTAATGCTTCTGGTATTGACGTTCAAACGTTCACGAGCAGCGATGACTGCCTACAATCAATCAACTGTACGCTTGTCTACCTTAGTAATATAAAAAATATACAAGTAGACTCAAGCCTTGCTTAACTTAATACCAGATGGCGCTTTGATAATTGTAAACAGTAATTATCAGCAAAAGGAAAAATATATTGTCATTATTATGGATTGATCGACTAATTGTGCTGACGTAGGCTGCTTGTTGATTATTGGAGGGTGAAGATTGGAGCGACAGTATTAATATTCATGGTATTTTGATTACTGTACCGTATCGTTACGGATTATGGGTTACCTCTGGATGAGCGCAGGTTGAGCTTTGAGCATAATCGAGATCAGTCCACCAAATATTGTAAGACTAGCAAAATAAGCACCAATTCGTTTGCATGTTTTCCCGTGGGTATGTGAAGAAAAATACAACAAAGTGCAATGCAAAACAAAAGTCTTTACAATAGGCAAGTCTGCCTATTGTGCCTTGTATTTAGACTATTGCTAAGCGATTTCTTCCAGACAACCTAAATTATTAAATTAAATATTAAATATAAAGGGACAATTCATACAGATTGAGCTAGCCCCAAAGTAAGTTCGAAACTTGTTATGGGATACTAACTCAACGATATTATATTTTATAACAAATACAAATATAGATAAACATCCAAGACCCGAGGCCAATCAGAAAAAGTTCGTTTTTCATCATGACCCGACCGGGGATCGAACCCGGGACCTCCTGGGTGGCGGTCTGGCGTGGTAACCATTACGCCACGGTGGTCGTCTAAATTATATGAAGAAAGAAATCTTAGACGGGTAGCACAACACAACATATTAGGTACTCACGGTATCTATTAGTCTCAAATTAAAAACAATTCAAAAGCTAGAACCACGCATCAGCAGCACTCCCATTATTGCACATACAGCCTATTCTTATCGTATGTCCACGTAATACTAATAACACCCCTACAAGTTTCAGTTCTCTACGATCAGCAGTTCATTATGTGGTTATTCAGGACAAATAATTTAATATATATAGATTTATTGATTAGGCAGTAATCCTACCTGTATACCAGCAAATACAACTTAGTCATTGATTAAATAACTTACTTGATTAAGGGTTGACAAGCTGAGTGTTTCCCTAACAAATGTAACTACAAAAGCACTAATGTAACTGCCGGTAGGGCAAACAAGCGCAGAGGCATTTAGACGGTGCGTTAGAGAAGTTGGCAATTAACAACGATACACACGGAATATAAGAGTGACTAACTATCAACATCTACCTATTTTACATTTTGATTTGATTATAGCGCTATTTGGATTAACATTCTTTCATCAGAACGTAATTTCTGTATGTATGACAGTCACCTCCATAAATATGTAATCACTTTAGTATACCTTGTACTATACTAGTGCCAAGGTACTAAAAAATTACTTATTTATGGAGGTGTTCTCCTGGATCTGTATTTTTTTTAAAGCATTATGACCTTTGGAGGTATTTTCGAAGACCTTATTATTTCTGGTATATTCAAAATTTAAATCCTGAATTTTGATTAAAGATAGTTCCTTGTTCATCAGATTTCAGAAATGTGTCACTTGAATGCTTAAAGATGAGTACTATTTCAGTACAGTTGGATTTTCGAAGGCAAGTCGGAAAAATTCAGAAAACCTTCAAACACCAAAATCACGGAAACCGCTCACTTTCGACCCCCTATTAATGGGGGCTAATTTGTTGTGAATTACCTCTAGTTTAACCATTTTTAAGGAATTTAGCCAAAACCTCTCCGTATATAGTGTTTATTGCCCATTTTGTGGTCTTATCTTGAAATTACTTTAGATTAATGACATTAAAAGTTGTAAGGTTTTTAATGTAATAATATTGTCTACAATAAATATTAATTTACCTAAGACTGACCTATTAATGGGAAATATGATAATAATGATTTCGTAATTAATTAATCCCAAGTTATCTGCGGTTTAATTAATTTTTAATCATTCAGGGATATAATCCGTCTGGGTGAAATTTGTTGGCTTTAGTAATTAACTTGTAAGCTAGATGTAAACATTGCAAACCTAATTTAGTTTGTTTTGGAACATCACATGTGTCATCTTCTGCGTAGAACTTGGTACTCTTCTAAATTTTATTAAGTGTATTTCTTCCTGATTTACTCGAGTACCTATACTCGTTCCAATAATTCTTACTCTGTCTATTTTCTTTCTGATTAAATTCGTTGTGAATTCCAAGACAGCTGTAGCTTCTCCACCGGGACGTCAATAAGTTTAATTGCTTATTTGTCAATCTGAAGTCGCCGTTGTTGATACTAGCTATACAGGAGACACATCAAGAATGCGTGGTGGGCTTGTCCTGAGTACTAAGACTTATGCAGAAATCAAATGATGCTGCTTCCTAGATCAAAGATTGTGATGTTTTGGTACCGAGGACAACTCTCAACCCCGGTTCCCCGATCGACCTTCCTGTCCTATTATCTTCCAAGGTTAAAGTCCCGTCTGGGGCGACCTGATGCAGAAACTGCAAGTTTTTAAGCGGCGAGAGTTTTCCATGTGCTCCTGGCTGTGTCGATGGCAGTCATCAAATCAAGTAGGTGGCCTTTAGGCTTCTTGAAAACACTGACCTTCGCCAATCCGCATTAAAACAGCGTCGCAGAATAGGCACTAATCCTATTCGGTTGAAGGGAGACCCATATCCCTACAGTGGGATCATAGATGGAAATGATATGACCCCGCAGAACACAACCGGCTACCAAAAAGGTGGATCATGTTTGAAGCAGCCATCATTTGTGTGTCGCAGTATAAGTGCGGTGGAAAACTTATCCCATCTCAATATCACTGTATAACTCGGCAAGCAGACTGTCGCCCGGGAGTTTTAATTCCTACTTTACGAGTTAACGCTGCTTTTTAGTGGTGTTTAAGGGTTTAAGCTTTTTTTTTTAATTCCCCGCAGGCGATGTTGGAGGTGTATTAAGTCGCAAACTGTTATTGTGTAATGTTAAAAGGATTTTTTCTTTTTTTTATTATGAAGTAAGTCTTTTTTATTTTGGTCAAATTATCTTTGAGGTAGGCTTCCACTGAACCACTGATGCATTTCCGCACTTCGGAGTGTCAATCGAAGTCAATAATCGTTGACCCTAATTGCGTAAAGAACGCGAAATAGGAAGATGTTATAAAAGCTCTCTTCTTCTAAAAAGAGATGCGCTCTTGTTCATGTAGCCTTTTTTATACTACAAAGTTGGCAAACAAGCATATGGCCCGCGTGATGGTAAGCATATCACTCACGCATTTCCAACCTTGGCTACGATCTGTAAGCCTCCATTTTACTCTCTCTTTTGTCGGCTTGCACCTCTCTAAGACAAGAAGCCTGGTTTTTCCTTCACGAACCATGTAACCTCTTATCGGCCTCCCCCTTCCTCTTTTACATTCTATCTTTCCTTCTAATATGTTTCTGATAGTCGTCGTCTCTTATAAGATGTCGTACCAGTCCCCTTCCAGTTTCAACTTTTTCCATCGATGTTATAACTTACTCTCCGCAGCACTTTTTCATTAACATTCTGGGTCAAATCTAATCTATATATCCTGACTGACTGACTTAACTATATATCAACGCACAGCCCAAACCGTTGGGTCTAGAGATTCCAAATTTGGAATGTAAGTTCCTTACGACATCTAGGGGTGTACCTAGAAAGGATTTTTCAAAATTTCTACGGGAAAGCGAGATACACGCAAACGAAGTTGCGAGGGTATATCAACGCACAGCCCAAACCGCTGGGTCTAGAGATTCCAAATTTGGCATGTAAGTTCTTTATAAGGACCGACCGGAGACCGGACCGGATCGACCGGACCGAACCGGATCAGACCGGAATGGATCGGACCGGACCGGACCGGAATTTGTTTCTGTAGAAAAATGTGCTATGCTAATTCTTAGTAGGCCACGCAGGCGAAGCCGCGGGCGGAAGCTAGTACTATGATAACCATAATTACATGTTGTTGACGATATGACTCTAATTTCATAATAAAAATGTTATTTTGTTTGTAAGTAATGAAACAAGTGAAACTTCCCACGTAATTACTTAATCATAAGGTTGTTTTGTTTTGTTGATACAAACAAAAATAAAATAAGCATTGTATTTGTTTTTTTTTATGTCATACCGTAGGCGGGTCACCTAAGGGCCTTTTCTCGTCACAAATTCAGTGTAAACCTAATACTAAGTGCTCATTTAGACGATGCTAGTTCATTGCACATTCAAGAACAATAAACTGGCAAATTATTATTTATTATTATTAATAATTTCATGCTATCTAGAGGGAGCAATAATTTGTCCTTCAAAAATTGTAAGCAACTGTCGTTTAGTTAGACGATGCATGTCAATTATTGCTTTATATGCCGGCGCCAGACATGTGTTAAAAGACGTGAACACTTCTTTGAAGACTTTGCTCACACATTTGGTCACATATTGTTGTATCTGTCTCCTTTGAGCTCACAGTTTTCAAATAGACTTCACAGAACATGGACGACGATTTGGTCAACGCTGTTTGCTTATTTTATTTATATGTAATACAGATATTGGAATTAGTAAAAAACTCAATTAAATTTGTTAAAGAGGGAGCCTGGTGTTCTATAATACAGGCCTTGGCTTAGTTTAGAACTCCAGATCTCCCACAAGTTACACCTGTTCGATGCTATTACTGCTATTCACCATGTATTACATAATTTGTTGGAGATGAAATTTTTTTATTTTATTTTTTATTTATGTGTGTGTAATTATTTATTACACGAGCTGTTCCAGGCATCATTGATGTTATTTCGATTTTTATGCCCTTTACGTTTCGGATCCCAATGATCTGGCCCTCCTAGCATCAGCTCAATAAACTCTTAAACGCTCTCGTTACTCCACTACATCGTTAGTTTGTTTGACGCACACGACTACTCTCCACGAAGCGACGCTCCCTCTACTGGACTTCGCGCGTAGTATGGCAGGCACACAAACATTTGGACTTTCATCCCTTTGATGTCCGCTAAAAAAACCGACACGGAATGGCTAAGCGCACATAAGTGATTAAGTGATGAGGCATAAAAATTTAGGAGTGGGGGGCTTTGACGTCACCCCGTGCGAAAAATACCACACGGCGTGACGTCACACGTAACTTTAATTGGCTATATCTTTGCCATTTTTGGTATAATTTACAAATGAAAAAATGAGTTGCCCTTATTTTTGAATAATCTAAAAGACGGACTAATTACATTTTTACGGCAACTAGCCTGTCTGCCTAAAATTTAAACTTAAGGATGTCACATTTTATATTTTGCTGTGCCCTCGCAGGCTTCACGTCTGAACTTAATGTAAATCCTACACCATTACGTACATGCTATAAACACATGAGATGCAACATAATATTGAGTTTGAAAGTAGTTATCGCCGCATAATGAACATCAGTACCTAATACCTAAAGCGCTTTCGGAGAAAGAAGATTCGGAGAAGGAAGGTAGAACCCTCTATCTTCAAAACTGTTGTGGAAAAAACCACCAACACCACCATCCACCACCCACCACCCACCACCATCCAAACTACCGCGTTAAACAGAAAACTGATGTAAATATAAATAATAACTGATCATTGTATCGAAAAATCTTCTCACACCACCAATGTTTGGACGACCTCCGTGGCGTAATGGTTACCACGCCAGACCGCCACTCAGGAGGTCCCGGGCTCGAATCCCGATGTCATGATGAAAAACTAACTTTTTCTGATTGGCCTCGGGTCTTGGATGTTTATCTATGTATAGTATTTGTTTTAAAATATAGTATCGTTGAGTTAGTATCTCATAACACAAGTTTCGAACTTGCTTTGGGGCTAGCTCAATCTGTGTGATTTGTCCCTATATATTTATATGTTTTTAAGAGATGGACATAGACAAACTATTCCTTGTTAGTTTACTACGGAACCCTAAAAAACTCAGTCTCAAATCATAATTACTAAAAACATCGTTATAATTTTTTTTTTTGACATAATAAACAAATTAATCACACGATCAATCAAACCGTATAAATTATTGATATATAATTAAGTTAATCGATGGACAAAATAGACTATCCGTCAGATAGTATTAATAAATAACGGGTATGGATTAGCATAACGATTTTATAAAACACGGAATGACAAAGCAATTGTTTGCCGAATGTGGGCAACGATTTATTTTTATTTGCTTTTAAAAGGCCACCCAGATTAAGTTTTATAGTTTAATGTTATGGTATTTTGATGGGAATATATTTTTAACAGATATGGAAACTTTATTTTAAGCTATTGCATAGCTTTTATCGCGGGCTTTAAGCGCGGCCACCGAATCACGAAATTCCGTAACGAAAATAAAATCTAACACCCCCCTCCCCCCCACTCCGCGCGGCGTTAAAAGCCGTGCATCGTCTAACGTCGTTTCAGTTCGGCAGACTTCGGCACGGTGTTCGTGTGCGTGCAACTAGACGTATGCGTGTAGACTAGCTGCTAACTGCTCATGCTGATTCTATCTCTTTTAGACACGATGCTAGGTGAGACAGCGTGCTTTTTGGCCGAGTGAGTTCGAGCCAGCAACTATGCAATAGATTTACCGCGGCAGTCCTCGAGTGCTACACGTTTTTTTTTATACCACAAAGGTGGCAAACAAGCATTACGGCCCGCCTGATGGTAAGCGTCACCGTAGCCTATAGACGCTTGCAATACCGGGGGTATCACTCACGCGTTGCCAACCCTCCCAACCCCCCCAAGTGAAGCTCTGGAGACCTTACTCACCGTAGGAATACAACATGTCCGAGACCAATGCTATTTGGCTACGATCTTCTGTAAGGTGGAGGTCCTTCCACAGACGGGCTGCTCCGATTTGAGTGAATTATACGCTGTGCCCTACCTCTTAAAAATCATCCCAAAACTATCTAAAAACCCTAATGAATTTTAACTTGATATTAAAATAATTTGTTCGTTGCGTTGCAAAGTAACCTAGCAGGCGCTGTGTGAGTTGTGTAGGTTTTTTTATATGTATTTATTCATGAATTTTATAATCTATGACAACTAAGTAAAGTATTAACGAAACTATAATAACGATTACCAATGCGCTATTTAACATAAGCTTTATGTTAATTTGGTACTTCACAACGCCGAAACAAAAACATTGGTATAATTTTAAAACGCCGACACTTAAATTGGAAGAAATTTATTGACTATTGTTTTAATTTAAATATATTTTATTAGCTATGAAATATATTACGTTTTGTACTCATAAACCACGGTGGTCTAGTGGGGAAATTGTACTTCGGAGCCCGAGATTTATTAACCCATCTAAATATGGACTGGGATCATTGTTGCTTTACTTATCTAAATATATAAAATTCTAAATCCTGACTGATTTAACTATATCAACGCACAGCCCAAACCGCTGGGTCTAGAGATTCCAAATTTGGAATGTAGGTTTCTTACGACGTATACTAAGTAAGGATTTTTCAAAATTCCCACGGCAAAGCAAGATATACGGAAACGAAGTTGCGAAGGTTTTACTAGTAAAATATTTTTTTTTATTGGGACACCGCATGTGACGCCAGCTCCTGTGAGATGAGCCGCAGGTCACTGGGTTCCAGGAATAGGAGCCTTCTACTATGCCTGCAAGGTGCCTCTTCACGCTCCGCTTGAAGGACCCCATGTCGTACACGTGTGGTACAGGGAACACATCGTCGGGTAGCTTGTTCCACCGTTCAATGTTTCGACACAAGAATCTTTTTGTGCGAGGTGGGATATTGAAGGTTTACTTTACCAAAGATTTGTAAATAAGTATTTCCTGTTAATCTAATTCCTAAATGAATTATTTACATTTCTCATGGCTCCTAATCATTCCTATTTTCTTTTATGGTCTTGCTGATGTTCATAGGTGACATAGTCAATTTTCCATCAGATAGCCCATTTGCTTGTTTGTCTCTCGTATGTCATAAAAAAACGGAGCAGAGTCATAAACAACACGTTCCTAATCTTACAAAACTTTCTACACAAAGTTAATTATGAAAATCGCGTTCAAAAACATATTTATTTAAATAGTGGCATAACTCGTGATGTGTCTTTTTAATTATAACCTTTAAAGTTAAAAAGTTAAGGTTTATTATTAACCGAATTTATAGTTAATAAAATATTTTGTTTGCTTGTTGTGTTTAATAAAATAAATAACGTGATATTTTAACGCGTGTGATAACTTTACGTTTCGTCGAGAACCATGTTCATTTTTTATGCCACTAAGATGGCCAACAAGCTTACGGCCGGCCTGATAGAAAGCAGTCACCACATCCTATGGAGCCTAATAGAGAGAGTCAATTTTGAGTGATATAGATCTCGTTTGGTCTAGCTCTAGCTAAAGGTCTAAAGTCTAAGGCTAAGATCTCCAGAGCTCCACTTTTTACAGGGTCGGCAACGCGCGAGTGATACCCCCGATATTGTAAGCGTCTATAGGTTGCGGTGACTGCTTGCTTACCATCAGGCGGATGCTTGTTTGCCACCTTAGTGATATAAAAAAAGGAAGCAGGAAGTAGGTCTTCCTTAAACTGGCGCTATTGTGTTAGTTTTCCAACCAAAAGTTATTTCTTTCACAAACCCGCTGACTTCTCAAGCACCGAAATATATTCAAATCCACGTTAGATAACAGTCAATCATTAACCTATGAGTTGATGTTTCTGCAGTTAAATTAATACGTCACAATCTAATACATAATGTATGAGACGTGATGTATGTGTACCAACACGAAACGGGGATTACATTTCATTATGACAGCCCTATGATATGTCACCCACCGTGTGAATTTATTATGTCTCTTTTTTACGTTCGAGAATTTTGGTATTTAGGTGAGAAAATTATTAATATTATAGCTGTGTCCGCTTTTTTATGAACGAGGTTGACAAATGAGCATGGTCATCTGATGGAAAATGGTTACTGCCGCCTGTGAACATCTTTTTCTTTTTTAATTGTTTTTTTTTAATTGCTACGGTACCGGACAATAATTGCGGGACCGTAAGGCTCTTACCACTAAAATGTAAAAAGTGTCAGCTTGTCAGCGCAAATTTTCGCGTCGTCAAAACGCGCCCTAAGCCGACACACTAAAGCCGGTTTTTCACTATGAGATATAAGTTTTTTTTTATCGCTCTTTATACATTTTGTACGAGACCATTCACACTGTGCTGTAATATATATATACATTACATTACCACACGTCCCCTGACACCACGCCTTGCGGGAGACGTGGTGTCCGGGGACGTGAGGTTTGCATCTTAGCCCGTTGCCTTGCGTCAGTTTGCATTTATAGCTCAAGTAATGTTATAATATAACCCATAGTTAAAAAGCTCCTTAGGAGTCCCAGCACACGGCGTATTTCAAACGCGCAGAGGACGCGCGTTTCGTGCTACATTGAGCTCTTAGTATGTCAGACCTGACGATGAAAATGATTGCAACTCCGCCTTGGACAATGACGCGCGTCATCTGCGTCTTTAAAATACGCCGTGTGCTGTGACTCTAAACCTAAACTTGGCCAATGGCGACACTGGGAGAAGGCGAAGGAATTGGAGAGAATCGTTCAGGCACCAACAGCTCTTACCACTTTTCTCACTAAATAAAACGCATTGTGGCTTCATGTCAATATTCTGTGAGACAACTAATTCCCCGGTCGAGTCTTATAAATTCTCTACCACACCAAAGTATTTTAAACCCGCTATTTAATGCTTCATGGTCAAACAACACCTATGATAATACCTTTACACCTTAACCAATCCAAATATACTGTGGAGGTCCGTATATCAAACATAGTTGGCACAATAAAATACCCAATTTGTCGTATAAGACGTTAAAATATAATTTGTGAGTAAACACAGCAGGGTGTCGATACCTTGTTAAGTAATTTCACACGGTCACACTTATCTTACTTTGTTCTTTGGTTATTCAGATAACGTATGTGTGACAGCCGAAGCTACTAATGATAACTGAAGCGGACAAAGGGAAAACATGGCGGCAGAAGTTGGGATGGACGAAAACCGCGTGAATTTGACATTTCCCTTTTATTAATAAAATATAAAATATGCCGGATTTCCTAAAGAGAACATGTTTATCTGTTATTATTAAAAAACTGACGATCTACGGTGAAGTATTTAGACCGTAATTAATGTACAAACAAATATACTTAGTTGCCTATCCAGTTTGAATGATATCGAGGAAACTGCAGGTCGTGTCTTCGAACCGGATTTCTCAGAGAGCAAATCCTTAAATATCTTAGATAAGAATTGTTTGGCTGAAGTTTTAGTATTATCAGTTCAGCAGGTGTTTAAAGAACGCATATTTCAGGTAGGATCCCATTAAAATAAATTGTTATAACATACTATGAAGGAAGACCATAAAAGCGCAGTGTATCGTATGGTACTCCCCTAATGATGATGTCTGGTACGTACTTTGCTGTCATCACAGCCTCCCGCGGCGTCGAGACATCGATAAAATCTCTCGATTTTGTTTTAATCGATTCTTTATGTAATCGTAAAGTTATTCGATTAAATTATAGCTCATTTGGCCTAGTTTCAAGCATTTAAGTTTGGCAATTAGCATTGAGGATGCGAATAAATTTACTGTTTATTTTTATGTAAAATGTCAATAACAGTAGGAGTTCGATGGCGTTGTTGCTCGTATTCGAACTCAAGTTTAGTTACTATTCTAGTACGAACGGTGTTTGCTTTCCATGAGGTGAGCGGCTAGCTCTCTTATCCTCATTTCTCTTTAAAAAGACAAATATTTTTATCTAGATTAACTGCGAGTTGCAGGAATTGCAAAAAATCCGATGCTGTTATCATCAAACTGCTCCTACTTGTGTGGTACCACTAATTATGTGGAACGCGCTGCCTCAAGTGTGTCGTTCTTTTTGTGATCACGCGTTTCTCGAACGGAGCGTAAAAAGGTTTTTCTGATTTGGGACTGATCGATGATGCGATCCCTGATCGCGGGTGATGGGTTTCACTTCTGGACTCCACTACTGCTCAATATAAGGTGGGGTAGAGTCAACTTGTTTGGCTAATAATGTTTGTTTATCCAGAGTTCCAGGGTAGGTTGGGACGGTTGGCAACGCGTGAGTGACACCCCCGGTATTACAAGCGCCTATAGGCTACGGTGATGCTTACCATCAGGCGCCGTAAGCTTGTTTGCCAGCTTTGTGGCATAAAAAAAATATGAGAGAAGAACAAAAGAGATGGCAAGAAAGGCTTACGGATCTCTCACTCACTTGTGTCATAAAAGACAGAAGCGTTTAAAAGTTAATGATGAATATTGGATTCAAATTAATAAATCATTTTTAACAATTAATTTTACATGTTAATTACAATATACGCCTTCCGTTTCATCATAACGACAAAATCAGCATAAATTAATAATTAGCAAACGTTTTTCATAATCATAATTATCTTAAGGTAGGAACATACTTCTGTGGTGTATTGTGATCATCATGGTAGTCAATTTCAAACATTAAGAGCTTGTTTTATAGTCGATAGGTTTCAGATAACTTATTTGACAGATAAAAAAAAATTAAAGAAGTGTCAAAATCAAAACACATCTATCGCAAAACAGCAGTGAGTTGCAGAAGTGTATTTTAAAGTTAATGAGACATTACATCTGTCTTTATTGTCAAATTAGGGAAGAAAACATAGATGGGTTGCGATTTAATATGTCATTAATTTTAAAATATTCTATGCAACTAGCTGTTAGTATGTATGGTTAAGTACAAATTACATTCTATTATGCTCATGTCAATCACACACGATATAAGATTGTGTTGTCTCTCACTGTGTCGACAGAAAAGGCAACCTCACAGTACACGGAAGTAAGTGTCCATCTTTAATTACAAACTGATTTGAATAATTAAAACGATGCCAGTGTGAGTGACTTGTGCCAGTCAAAGTGACTATTAATTATTTTGACGCGATTTATATTCAAAAATTTTGTAAATTAAGTATTTTAACATTATAATAAAATTTTGATTTGATAAATGGTTTCAACAATATCAAGCGAAGCCATTGCGAATGACATTTAACATCTCTGTAATTAATTAAAGGCCGCTCAATTGTTTCGTTCAGGATATTTCGTCAAAATATTTACAGAAATGGATATGTAATACAGTTGCCAAAATCATTCATAGCACATCTCAAAACCGTCCCTACACCATTCCCAGCACTACCCAAAATATTTACAGCACTAACAAAAAGTTCTTAGGCTGAGTTGCACCATCTTACTTCAACAATAACAAACAACGAAATTTCAGTTAAAGTACCGGTTAGGCTAAAAATGAGTTGCACCAGTTGAGAAATACTTAAATGACGTCATAACTTTAACTTTAACCGTAACCGCTCACTTTTCGCTGGTTAGTGCTATTGTTAGTGTTAAATTATCCGTCAAACTGTCAAACGCGTTGAAGTAAAACAAACACACCGAACTGTCAAAAATTTGGCACTATTGGACAGCGCTAGATGATGATGCCATATTTAAAAATGTTACCCCCAACGAATTTGGGGTAAATCACACCTCATTTGACTTGCAACACTTTTAACTTTAACAAAGCTAATGAATTCGCCGGTGCAACACATTTTGCTGTAGTCGTTAAAGTCAGCGTTACTGTTAGTGTCAAATTTAACACAAACCTTTACTATAACTTCTAATATGGTGCAACTCAGCCTTAATGTTTTAAGTTGATACACTAATATTACTTTCAATACAACTCTGTTTGTTTACTTCCTTTACCAAATAATTATATTTCTTGTTTATTTTGTTTTATCGTGAAGTTTTAAATTATCTCCTAAACACATAACCCCTTACAACAAGGCGCCCTCACGTTTGGGCCCTTACATTTTCACTTATCACATTAACTCAAAATATTTTGTTCTTTTCACCATTATCTCTCCTTTTTTCTTCCTTTATTCTTTTTAATTGGGCAGTTTGACTGACTCAAGATTCACGTGATGATGAAGCCTATTATCATGAGCTTTTGCATACTTTTGTATCACACCCTAACATAGTTGATGCCGATAAAGAAAGAGGATTCAAATGAACTTATACCAGCTGAGTATTCAGAGAGATATTGGAATACGATAAAAGAAATTAATATGATTTTTTTTATGCCACAAAGGTGGCAAATATGTTTACGGCCCGCCTGACGCATCACCGTAGCCTATAGACGCTTGCAATACTAGGAGTATCACTCATGCGTTGCCTACCCTCCCAACCCCCCCAAGTGGAGCTCTGGAGACCTTACTCACCGTAGGAACACAACATGGCCGAGCGAGACCAATGCTACGACCTTCTGTAAGGTGGAGGTCCTTCCCCAGAGGGGCTCCGATTTGAGCGGTTTACCCGCTGTGCCCTACAAGTGAGTTCTTCGAGTGAAAATATATAAAAAATGTAATCAAAAACATTCCCATGACACCAAAAGAACACAGATTAATTAGTTGACATACGATTTAAGTAAATAAATGACATCGCTTCATAATTTATGCCTGACATCCGATCAGAAATCGTGACTGGACTTTTAATGTTACGTCAATATCTCTAGTTATTGCATGTGACTTCTTACTCATCACATAATATCATCATCATATCAACCCATAATCATTCCACTGCAGGGATACGGGTGTCCCTTCAATCGAAGGGAATTGGAGCGTGCAGTCTGATCCCCCAAACCAAGTAAGAATTAAATTTTCTCATGTGATTCTCAATGTATTAAAACGAAAATTAATAAAAATGTTTTTAATACCACAAAGGTGGCAAACAAGCATACGGCCGGCCTGATGGTAAGCCGTAGCCTACTGACGCTTGCAATACCGGGGGTATCACTCACGCGTTGCCAACCCTCACAACCCCCCCAAGTGGAGCTTTGGAGACCTTACTCACCGTAGGAACACAACATGGCCCAGACCGATGCTATTTGGCTGCGATCTTCTGTAAAGTGGAGGTCATTCCCCAGACGGGCTGCTCCGATTTGAGCGGATTATCCGCTGTGATTTACCTCTCTCTTATTTCGATTAGCTACGTCTAGTGATCGATGAAATTACGTTGAAATCTGATTAGAGTAACCTAAAAAACCCTTATTATTACTACGTTTGGGGAGTCAGGGTTATCTTCAGCTGACTGTACTCTGCCACGCTGCTCCATTCCGAAGCTCTTGACGATTGTCATCCATCGATAACAGCCGGGACAACGTACCTACTCTCTGAATCAACGGTTTTATTTCATTTTAATTTATGTTACTTTAATAAAATCTTGGTTTCTAGCAACAGATGTTCTGTGAATTGTTATAAAAAATATAATAAAATATTATATGATAGAGTTTTTGTTCACTGACAACTTAATACTATTTAAAACGCATAACATCTTCTCTATTATTCATAAATTAATAATTCAGTGTCCGTCCGATTATATTAAAATGCTTTGCTACCAACATAGCAATATTAATTTTAGTCGAATTTAAATATTTATTATTGCTAACGAGCAATCAATATTTTAATATATTTTAAAATAAATGTTTTTTTTATTACTTTGAATGATGGTATTATGAAATAGACTTAGATTAGAAGTATCATTATTACAAAATATCGCATACCTAGATCTAAACTAGGGCAACTCAAAATTAAGTGAGGTAGGGCACAGCGGATAATCCGCTCAAATCGGAGCAGCCCGTCTGGGGAAGGACCTCGACCTTACAGTCTATTATTGTAACCAAATAGCATTGTTCTCGACTATGATGTGTTCCTACGGTGAGTAAGGTCTCCAGAGCTCCACTTTCTACAAGGTCGGCAAGGCTGTGGTCACTGCTTGCTTACCATGCGGGCCGCATGCTTGTTTACCACCTTAGTGTTATTAAAAAAATGTGTGGTGTAAAAAATCTGTGCTCCATGGGCGGCGGTGATGACATACAGTCAGTTGACCCGTGATGATTTTTGATGCTTGTTTGCCAACCTTTTAAACGAAGAAAAGAGAAAGAAAGAAAGGAAGGAGTAAATAGGAAGGGATAGGACAGGAGCAAAGCATCGGAATCTTTCACTAATCGAAGAAAATACATTGTTCCTTACGCCCATATTTTTTGAGAGGCTGGCATTTGACGACCTCCGTGGCGTAATGGTTACCATGCCAGACCGCCACCCAGGAGGTCTCGGGTTCGAATCCCGGTCGGGTCATGATGAAAAACGAACTTTTTCTGATTGGCCTCGTGTCATGGATGTTTATCTATGTATGTATTTGTTATAAAATATAGTATCATTGAGTTAGTATCCCATAACACAAGTTTCTAACTTACTTTGGGGCTAACTCAGTCTGTGTGATTTGTCCCTACATATTTATTTTATTTATTTTTTTCCCCGGTCGAGCTAGCTGTCTTTTCAAATTTGGACTGTAGATTTCTTACTACGTCTAGGGGTGTACTTATAAAAGGATTTTTCAAAATTCCCACAAGAAAGCGAGATATGCGCAAACGAAGTTGCGAGGGTATATCAACACACAGCCCAACAAACCGCTGGGTTTAGAGTCCAAATTTGGCATGTAGGTTCCTTATAAGAACCGACCGACCAGACCGGAACGTACCGGACCGGAATTTGTTTCTGAAGAAAAATATGCTAATTGTTAGTAGGCCACGCGGGCGAAGTCGCGGGCAGAAGCTAGTTGATAAATAAAAATTCCAGTAAAACCCTTCACGCAATATTTAGAAACCTTTCATATTCATGGGCGCACCTCTCTCATTGGACGACTGTGCAAAGAATGCCATAGAGTATGTTTGTTTAGAAAAAACTATAAAATATTAGTTGCACAATTAAAAACCATTCGAACCTCCATAACTATCTCAGCAGGTGGCCACAATAAACGTCTGGGATCGAACCCGTGACCCGTGGCCCTGTCAGCGGGCCATACCGTAGGATTAACTTGTCTCTATCACCATTTTGCAATGCAAATGGTTTATTATGGTTTTGTAACCTAAGAAATACTTTAAGAAGTGAAACTTTTAAGTTATTGTAGCATATATTAACGATTTTTATTAAAACTAATAATATTATAAAGAAGTAAAGTTTCTGAGATTGTAGGGATTATCCCAATCTGGATCAAGTGTAAAGTGGAGTCCTCTCGAGGAGTGTGAGCTCTCGTTTATGGGACAGCGTGTCACAGATTTAATGAGGTCTGTCCATCGTGTTGGAGAGCTCGAGATCTTCTGACCTCCACTTTTCCCCGCACCACCAATCGTTTCATGGAGTCCTTGTTACGGGTGATGTGGCCGAAAAACCGTAGCCTATAGACGCTTGCAATATACTCACGCGTTGCCAACCCTGCCAACCCTTCCAAATGGAGCTCTGGAGACCTTTCTATCTATCTAGACCACAGGTGACACACAGGGTGGTAGTTACCTCGCTCAACATTTTTCTTTTGCCATTCAGCGAGGCAATGCTGCAAGCGTTTTGAGTACGCTGCCACAGAGATCTGACTTTTTAATTTTTAATATTAGGTTTAGTATTATTTTAGTACCTATATTTTATTTTTTAGTTTATTTTTTAAAGAACTGTTAAATATGTTGTGTAATAAATAAATTAAATACAGTAGAGATCTATGATTAAGTTTACTCACTCCATCTGATGGTCCAAGAATACACGGAAATAATTATTAAAAGCTTTTATTTAACTTGACCTGTATGTATGAATGTATGTATGTATGTAAGGGTGGAATCTTGGAACGAAAATTTGAACCACTTCCCGTAGACCGATTGAGCTGAAATTTTGCTTAAAACTGTAGATCAGATGACAATACAATATTATGATAACAAAATTACGATACAGCCTTTTGTGTTCCGTTTTTCGTATAAAACAGTTCCGACCAAAAACCTATAGGGTACTTCCGGTTGTCCTAGAATCATGAAATTTGGCAAGAAGCAAGATGATGTAGTACAAGTACAGGAATAAATCTGAAAATCGTAAATTTGTAGTTACTTCTTCTTCTTTAAACAACCAATATAATGTGACCCTACCCTTGGTACATTTTACATTGGTACATGGCTCTTTTATACCGGTTATGAATTAAAATGTATTTTATCTATTACTAGCTTTTCCTCGCGGCTTCGCTCGCGTTAATTTTATGACATAGATCTCGTTTGACAACAAAACAACCCATAGCGCGACTTGTGGCGCCATCTGTTGGCCGATAGCATCCCATACAGCGAACTTTACAGTAGAAAAAATATTTTCCCTTTGGATTGACATACTTTCACGGGTAAAAAGGTAGCCTATGTTGGGCTCTGTACCCCTGACATATACAAATTTTCATAATGATCAACTGATTAGTCAAGCCGTGAAGGAATAACAAACAAACAAACTCACTTTCTCATTTATAATATTAGTATGATAGTATGACTAGTATGAGGAGCTCGATGGCGTCGCTGTGTGTCACACTCTAATATGAACACATAAGTTAAGCGACGGTGACCCTAGCCAGCGTTTGGATGGGTTTCGTTATCTCGAGCTTCTTCGTGCTTCGGAGGGCACGTTAAGCCGTCGGTCCCGGCTGTTGTCGATAGATGACAGTCGTTAAGCCAAGTCGGTGGCCTTAGGGCGGTTTGAAAACACCGACCTCTGCCAATCCGCATTGGAGCAGCGTGGCAGAGTACGCTCTAATCACCTTCGATTGAAGGGAGACCTGAGACCAGCAGTGGGATGATTATGGGTTGATATGATGATGATGATGATGACTAGTATGATTATGGGAAGGAACCCTCATGCGCGAGTTCTACTTGCCCTTGGTCGGTATTTTATTTTTGATGGGTACATAAACCCGTTTAGTTTGTCGCAGGGTGACTGTAGTAAAATCAGGAAATTATATAGGTATTCAAATTGCTGGTGCTAGTTATCTATCTATATATATAAAAATGAAACCCGTTTTCCGTTGTCACGACATAACATGAAAACGGCTTGACCGATTTGGCTGATTTTTTTTTTAGAATATTCCTTGAAGTACGAGGATGGTTCTTACGGAGAGAAAAATTTAAAAATTCCCACGGGAAAGCGGGATACACGCAAACGAAGTTGCGCGGGTTTCGCTAGTAACAAATAAATTCATTAGACAAGTACCGCCCCTCGACAATAGATGGCACTGCGAAACCTGTCCAGTGATAACTAAAAAGTAAAAAATAAATTAAAAGTAAAAAAATATATTTAAAAACAAGCTTTTATTTAATTGCGCTAAAAAGAATAAAATAAACTTTTCTTTTAAAATTTTAACTATCAACTTATAACGTCATTACACAATTTATATGACATAAAAGCTTGTCGCGAGATTTACCTGTTTAGGAAAACATAATTATCGAACTAACATTTATTCGTACTACGAGTAAATGTTAGTAATTAAATCTCGCGACAAGCTTTTATGTCATATAAATTGTGTAATGACGTTATAAGTTGATAGTTAAAATTTTAAAAGAAAAGTTTATTTTATTCTTTTTAGCGCAATTAAATAAAAGCTTGTTTTTAAATATATTTTTTTACTTTTAATTTATTTTTAATACAAATGCGACAGTCTTGTAGGTGGCGTCACTCCACTGATTAAAATATCAGATTTCAACGCACGTCTTAAGTAGGGATTAGCGTTTGATCATGGATTATGGTATTACCATAGATTTGGACGATGCTATGAGGGGATAATAGTGTATAGTGTAGGTTTGTTTGGTCGTAAACAGTTCAATCAATGAGAGAGAACATAGTGGTTAATGATAATACTCAATATTAATTGTCATAATCAACATTTCACAAACAAATATTTTTATTCAAATAGGCCTATTACAGCCTCTTTCGAATCGTCACAATTTTTTCCTACCACCAGTTCGGACGGCAGATTTGTATTGTATTTGTTACTATGACAGACAGACAGTGGAAGCTACTTTATTTTATACTATGATGATTCTGTAATTATGGGTGTTAATCAGCTATATAAATAGGCTAGCTCAACCAGAGGAGATCAACACTAATTAAGCTATTATTGCGTTGCAGATTCACACCAATAAATTTCTGTGATTATCAACATTTTCTCCAAGTCATTTCTTTCTGTTAAAGGCAATGGTTCAGGGACTCTCCTGGTGTCTCCATGCTCCATGAACAGCGGTGATCATTTACCAAGCCTTGTTTGTCAATCTCTTAAAATATATTCTTTGGCGAATCACACAACACCATCTAGTTCCAAATTAATACCTGTACTATGTACTATTGTAGATCGCTGATATAAATACCTACATAAATACATTAAAAAAAACTTATTATACATAGAAAACAACCAGATCAAGAGGACCAAGACACATACACGTTCATACACATTTTTGTTTCAAGCGGGATTTGAAGCCGCGGCCCTTGAGATAAAGTAGCCATTGCTACCCACTCAACCACCGGGCCTGTTAAAAAATCAATCGTATATTTCGAAAGCATACTTTTAAATTTAGTGACTGTGTCACTACTTAACGTAATCATTAAATCACTAATTATCCAATAAATACTCATTACCGGCAATTTGATTAATTGAAATATCGTGTAGGAACATCAATGTACGGTTACATTTAAATATAAGGTGTAAAAAACAGTGTTTATTTAATGGTATTTACTGTTGATAACTTGTTTTTTTATTATACAAAATTGAAGATCTATTTAAATGTATGATGACATTACAGTAAATAAACTGGCTTGTGATAGAATTATACCAGTCAGCGGGTTCACCCATGACGCGACTCGAGAATCATACCCGTATCATACTAGTTGCTTAAGAGTTTCGTACAAAATTTGCATTTCTCCTGCACACAATGAAACCCAAATCGCGCGCGACCGGAGTTGCTCGCTTTCGCGTGTCTCGAAATGCAGTCATCTACAAATCGTCTCCAAACATTTTTAGGTATTTCGTACGAAAAAAATGTGTGGGAACGATTTGTAGATAGCATCGTTTCAATTCGATTTACTTGTATTCATTTATCCGTGAGTTCGTTCTCATAATGTCATATTTTACTCAAACATTGCGACTCAAGTTGAGTCGCAGTAGAGTTGCGTGAGTAGGATAGCGTCGTGAGAGGATTGTCTAAATATGTCATGAAATATGTGATGTGTTGATCCGGTTACCGAGACAAACCCACCAACCACGCATTCCCACTATTATGTCTCCGTGCAGTGGGTCTACAAAGAAAAAAAATACCTGTGGACCCACCAGCGGGGTATAACGGTGGTACCACGGTTAAAAGGGGCCTCAGGATCCCGGAGATAGCTTCAATCAAATCTTTCCTCTTTATAATATTAGAGGCAGTATGAACAAGGACAAGTAAAAAGTATGTCAAAGACATTATTAACAAAGTATTAAAACGAAAAACAATTACTCTACTTAAGTAACATTATTTACAAGTTAATGTTTGTGCAAACTTTGGGCCGTAATGCTAATTTAGAAGATTACTTTTCCCATTAATCGTGTAACAAACGTTTAGGACTGGTGACGCCGGCATGATGGATGGGAAGGCGAGTGACGTATACATGTGCGTTTATATATATATATATATATATATGTCGCATACGGTCATGAGTATGGACATGAACACTAAGCAAAACGAGGGTGCGCCATCTAGCGGCGTGTTGAGAAAACGTTGCTTTTGGCGTGCTCCGGCAGAGTCGTGATACGGAAGGCGGGCTCGACTGAACACTTGATTATGGAGCGCCACCGAGAGTAGTACTCGTAGTCACGGAACTGTCGCGTTTTACCTAGTGTCTATTTTGTATTGAGTTATATTAAGAAACTGTACCTAATAAAATGTGTGTTATAACAGCGATTGAGAAAAAGACCTAGACTGAGGTTTTTCTTGCGGCATTTCTTTTCCATCAGTGGTCATTCCGAAGTGCTAGTAAATTCAATAAACATTCTTTAAGTAAAACTAAAACTGTTGTTTCTCTCATATCACGACTACCCTCGTTACGCCCTTGTGATGTTGAATTGCACATCGAATTACCGCTAGGCTATCCGATATATATATAATACTAGCTGCTGCCCGCGGTGTTATCCGCGTTTAATCTTTGCACAGCAGCGCCATCTACATCAGATTTTTGACCAAATCATACGGTAGCAAATACGGAACCCTACACTGTGCGTGACCCGACACGTACTTGCCCGGTATTCTTTCTGAACAGTGAATTATTTTTAACTTGTATTTAATTTGTTTGTTACAGGTATGAGAGCTTTCTTAGAAAATTTAGAAAAATTGTAAGTACCAGGGGCTTTGCTCTGAAAAATAATTCCAATCAGCATTTAATGGTATGTTGCATTTAGGTACTCTGGACAGACTACTAATTAAAGAAGCAGTCTTGACAGATTATATAAAACTGAGAAACTAAATGAAATCAGATTGAGCTAACCTATAAAGGTATGATACCTAAACTATAAAGGTGCTCCTCCACCGGGAGTATACGCGTGTAATGTAACGTTACAGATTCGAGCATTACATCAGTGAAGGAGGAGAACCGAGCATTACAATGCGCACCCTGTAATGATACATTATAGATTCGACTTTGAGCATTACATTACAATACTACCTCCCTGACTGACGAGCATTCGCTAATAATGTAACATTTATAGATTCGAATTTGCATTGATGTTACAAGTTGTATCATATTACACATTGAATCATTACAAGGTGCGCATTATAATGCTCGGTTCTCCTCCTTCAATGATGTAAACTCGTTGTGGCAAACCGAACTCTTTTTATAAACCTTTTTGTAAATAGTTATTGTTTCCTTTTTCTTTATGGTGTTTTTATATTCTTTTTGTCATTCACCTTCACTTTTTCACGTTCGCCCACCAAACCATATTTTTCCTGAATATAAGTTTTCTTTATCCCTTCTTCCTCTTTTTCTAACCTCTCCATCCTTAATACTCGTTTTGTATCATTACAGGGTGCACATTGTAATGCTCGGTTCTCCTAACTTACTGATGTAATGCTCGAATCTGTAACGTAACATTACACGCGAATGCTCCCTATGAAGGAGCACCTTAAAGTTTCAAAAGTACGAAATAGGATTTGCATATCATAATAAATTGAAATTAACCAGAATTATAGGTTTAAAGATCTTTATTTCTCAAAAAAGATTACAAAATCACTTACTTGAGAAAAATACTTAATATCTAAACACATTGTTGGGCCAAAACAGAGAGTAACACAATTTAAAACTTAAACTATTCACCACAACATTCACAAACATTACGATTATACAACATAAAGAAACACAGTGCACCATATTAAAATAAACATAATTGAGGGTAGACCTAAATTTAAATTTAAATCGCGATTTTATAGAACTAAGCTAGGTGACTTAAAAGCAGTTTCGGAAAATTACTTTTATTTTAATGGTACATTAAGTCTTAAGCTATCAATTTGTTTCTTCTTTAATTTGAAAATATTTTTTTTTAATGTGTCATTAACTTGAAAAATGCGTTTCATAAACTGACCATTAATGGAGAATATTAAATCCGTCTAAATATAAGCTGGGGTCAGCGTTGCTTAACTTATGTATCACAAACTAATATATCACAAACAAGCGAAAAGATAATTACTACATATGAATATTAATAACATATTAAATCTTTCGATTTAGTTTAAGAAGTGTTTTTTTTATTAAACTTTTAAAACAGGTACCATTAAAAAATTAAGCGCCATTAAAATTGATAAGATCGCTCTGATTTATTAATGACAGTTATAAAGAGATGTTATTAAAGACACGTTATCTATTTTTTTGTTTAATAAGTATCTTGTTACTTAATGCGCGAAACACATAGAAGACGAATGCGGGTAGTGTGTGAAGGTTGCGTATTATTTTCAGAAATTATACAAGGTGATTATTTTACGCCAAGTGGGTGTTAAAGTCTATAAACCTGAGCTGATTCGCTGTCGCTGTGAATAGAGGTACATACCGCTTGGGTTTCGATTAGGTAGAACTTTATCCTTTTTCCCTATCGTCCACATTTTTTGTATAGACGACCTAAGTAGCGTAATGGTTACCATGCCTGCCCGCCACCCAGGAGGTCCCTGGTTCGAATACCGGTCGGGTCATGATGTAAAACAAACTTTTTCTGAATGGCCTCGAGTCTTGGATGTTTATCTATTGTATTTGTTATAAAATATAGTATCATTGAGTTAGTATCCCATAACACAATTTTTCGAACTTATTTTTGGGCTAGCTCAATCTGTGTGAAAAAAAAAAGTATTTCTGAGGCTAGAGCGGAGCATTTAGTGCCGTATTATTCCGCCGCGAGGTATTCTACACACAGCGATAGCGAAATCCGCTTTGTGCCCGCATACCTACTGGGTTTTCTGGGTAACGAATACCGGTTAGATCTGAATAGGCCTTTATGGTTAGCAGGTGTATATTTTTATATACTACAAAGTTGGCAAGTAAGCATATGGCCCGCCTGATGGTAAGCATCACCGTAGCCTATAGACGCTTGCAATACCGGGGGTATCACTCACGCGTTGCCAACCCAACATCGACCGTAGGAACACAACATCGCCGAGACCCCTATTTGGCTACGATCTTCTGTAAGGTGGAGGTCCTTCCCCATAAGGGCTGCTCCGATTTGAGCGGATTATCCGCGTTGTCCTACCTCTCTACAAATTTGCTTTTATAAATGTAGCTATGCAAAATATTTAATACAAGACATGCGCAAATGTGTCTGCTTTTTCTTTTTTTCTCAACTGTCAACTCTTTAATCTAAAAGTGGGCTACGTTTATAGTACCTATATGAAACCGTAAAACTTGTTACTACCAATATGGGCATAAAAAATAAATTTTGACTTCTAGTTGTACAATCGAGTAGAAAATAATTTTGTTTTATAGTAGGCATTCCTTAATATCTTCAATAATCCTAATATATTTCTAAATAATACGTTGTGAGTTTCAAGACTGCTGTAGTTTCTCCCCCGGGACGTGAATAAGCTTATTGTCAGTCTGAGGTCCCGGTTTTACAGGAGACACAGCGGTGGGAATGTATGGTGGGCTTGCCCTCAAAAAATAACTGCCTAAGACCTTGTCCAGAAGGTTTCCATGCGTTTTATTATCCATCGCGGAGTGACAATCATTTCAACGTGAGGTCTAACACAGAAAGAACCCAATGTAATACGAAACACAACGTCAACGCGCGTTCATATGCACAGAGTCAAAAGTTTAAGAGCCACACTCTTGTTGCTGTAGAAGCCTCTAGTTTTCTCTCTCTTTTGCCAGGTGGTTCACCTCTTTATTACACACTAAGGCCCGGTTTCCACCAAAGCGGAGAGGAGAGTTGTCAAATTTTTCTATAGAAACTTGTGCCGCACCCAAGCAAGCGGGCGCCGCCGTTCGGGATTTTGTGTAGTCGGGCGGCGCATCTCCTCTCCTCTCCGCATTGGTGGAAACCGGGCCTTAGCTCGCCTTTTCTGTCACCTGATCCATGTTTCCCCTACTTCTTCTATCCTCTATCTTTTCTTCTAAGATTTTTCTGATAAATTCGTCGTATCTCATAAGATGTCCCACTAGTTTTCCTCTTCTAGTTTCTAAATAGACTGATATTAATCATTACATAGTATAAATGAAGTCGCTTCCGCTATCTGTTTGTCCTTGTATGTTTAGATCTACTACACAACGGATATTGAAGCGGTTTTATTAAATAGATAGATTGATACAAGAGAAAGGTTTAAATGTATAATACATTCCGAAATTTCCACGGGAAAGCGAGATACACGCAAACAAAGTTACGCGGGTTTGGTTAGTAAATGAATAAAAAATGTTGACCAACCTGAAAAAAAGGGAGATAAATGCCAAATCCACAAACAAACCCAAATAATATTAGTAAATGAGGGTACAGCAACTAAATACAAGGAATAAACGAAAGAAACTCGTCCCCTGAGGAGGACCCATGTCACTGTAATATTTCGTTATATTTGTTAGGATTTTATACGGTATTGAGATCGGAGTTAATCCCCAGTGGGACGGTTGGGGAGTTTCCAAAATGTCTTGTATTTATTAATTTATGACATTAGTTTTGGTATGCGAATTTATTTCTGTGATAATAGACGTCGTCCGAAATCCATTTTTCATACAAATAAAATGAGAAATCGAGAGTTTGACATTATTTTATTTGGCCAAACTAATTGACTCCCACCCCACCTGCTAGGTTACTCTGCACAGCAATCGAAATTTTAATTTCAAGTATAATTTCAAATGTAAAATTAACAGCAAATCCTAATTCGTATCATTGAAATTTTATATTTTACTATTTGGATAGCATACAATCCGATTTCATTTAGTTTAGTATTTAGTTAGCGCTAGTTTAGCTGTAAAGAGTACCTAAAACTAGCAATCCAATGGCGATCGTGCGGAATTATCTTCAAGAGTTAGGGGGCTGATGTTAAGCAGTAGTGGCGACCACAAGTGAGTCACATAGTCACCGATCACTCTCACCTTGTCGGCCTGAAAAACTTTATCACGCTTAATGGACATTCTTACCCAGATCACAATCTTGTACTTCTATAACGAGCTGAAATCCTATCCTTTCCTCTCTGATTAAATTCGTTGTGAGTTCTAAGACAGCTGTAGTTTCTCCCCCGGGACGTCAATAAGCTTCATTGCTTATTGTCAATCTGGGATCGCCGTTGTTGTTTCTGGCTGTACAGGAGCCACACCGGTGGGAACGTGGGATGGGCTTGCCCTGAACTCTGCAAAAAGTCTTAAAACTATGCAATCTGGTTTATTTAGATCACTTTACTCGATATGTCAGACATACAGTATAAAAAATTTCTATGGTATTCAATTACTTAAACATTGTAATTAATAGCCAAAGGTATACATTTAACATAGTTAAAAATATAAATAAATTTCTCGCGGCCATCTTGTTTTTTTATTCGCCAATGATTATCATCGCTAAACGGTTAAAACAAGCGATAAAACCATAGATTTATTATATAGGAGCGTAAGATTGGCAATGCAAAAGAGATAGATCATAGCATACACGTTGGTTAGAGCGAGATAGATAGGCGAGACCATTTTCCTATACACGCTATCGGACTGTATCGGCCTGACGTCGGTCGTGTTAAAAACAAATCCTACTTATTTTTACAAAATTTATGGTTTTTAAGTGTAGTTTTGGTGTTAATTAGACGTGATTAAATATGGTTACCTGTGTAGTGCCTGGATGTATGTAACTCAAACAAAATCCACAAAATTATATATCTTGCTTGCACTCATTCCACGCACACTAGTGTATTTTGTTTTTGTTCTCGCCTTAATCAAACCAAAGCCAATCTATAGGTACGCTAGTATATCGGGACAAGCCCACCACACATTCCCACCACTGTGTCTCCTGTGTAGCCAGGATCAACAACGGCGACCTCAGATAGACAATAAGCAATGAAGCTTATTGACGTCCCGGGGAAGAAAACTAAAGCTGTCTTGGAACTCACAACGAATTCAATCAGAAAGAAGATAGTAGGAGTAGGAAGTATTGAAATGTACGCTAGTATATACTAAATCTATGGATAAAACAGTGTAAACTTGTGAATTTCCTTTTATTTTATACTAGCGGACCGCCCCGGCTTGGCACGGGTTTTGCTAAGAATTCCTATTTTTTGGAAAATAATAATGTAGTCTACGTTACCCGGGGGTAATGTTCCCAACGATGAAGGAATTTTTGAAATCGGTCGAGTACTTTTAAAATCCAAATCAAATCAAAATTACCTACTTTATTCTGTAGGTCCTCGCGGGCACTTAGACACGTCACTTACAATGAATCCAATTATATATTATTATACAACGGGTAACCGCTAGTAGACTATTATATTAATACCGAAAAAATCGTCCTGACCACGCTGGCGAAGACTCGTGTAACAGCTTCTCTTAGTGGAAGGATTTTGATTTTATGTTTGAATTGAACTGAACAGGCTCCGAAACTACTGGAACGTTTTGAAAAATTCTTTGACCTTTGAATAGCTACGCTATCCCCGGTACGTACTACTATTATTTATTCTGTGTCCCCGGTTACTTATATGCTATATTTTATATTTTCAAAAAAAATTGGAAACCTTAGTACCCGTGCAAAACCGGGGCGGGCCTTTAGTGTTTTATAAAATGAAAAAACACCACTGCGCACAACTGTACAACTTGATTTCTTATAAAAATATGGTTAAATCTAAGGTCAAGGGAACCGCGTGACCCGCTAAGCCAGCTTATATGTATATCAAATATTTTACGTACCTATCGGTATATTGATCGAATGACAAGATGTGGCGGGGTTAAAGGTCTTGAAATTATCAATTTTGTGGTTATACATAATTTATATTTTGACCAGTTTGGTTGATGCAGTGTCATTACTCCCAACGGTCGTGGGTTTGATGCTTGCATATTTTGCAAATAATTTAGTAATAGAGATTATACATTGTTAATTACTTTTTTATGTGTCATACGACAGGCAAGCGGCCACCTGATGCAAGTTCCGCCTATGAAGCTTCTTGAGATTTCGTACATTTGTAGCTACAAGGAATAGAATAGAGAAAAGCGATAGAAAAGGATTTTGGCTTCCGAAATTCTCATTTTTTTAATGTCACAAAGGTCTCAAACAAGCATACGGCCCGCCTGATGGTAAGCATCACCGTAGTCTATAGACGCTTGCAATACCGGGGGTATCACTCACGCGTTGCTAACCCTCCCAACTGTTCAGGCAGGCAAACGTGATCTTACTTGAGACTGGCAGGCAGAAGGTATAAAATAATTTAAAACAGATCGTTTATCTAAAATTTCAAGTTTTGCATTCCCAAAGCGTCTTATCAATTTGTCTTATAAGAACTTTGAAGCGAAAATATGATGCGATTTAACGTTATTACGAACCATTATGTTGATCGATTTGCAAATAAAAATCCACAAAGTTGTAATGGGGGGGGGGGGGTGAGGGGGGGGATAAACATTTGTTACGTTTTGTTAAATGTAAGCATGATAATAATGCCCGGATGGGGAAATTTACACTCGAATTTTCTCTTGAGGATTTCACTGTGGTGCAATTTATAGGAGACTAGCGAATCTTCGTTTGCGTGTATCCGCTTTCCCATAGGAATTTCGAAAAATTCTTTCGTTATGTCATACAAAGAACACTAAGGTTCAAGTTTCCACGATCAGCGGTCAATTCAGGGCTCACTGGACTGCATCACTTTTTTGAATTGGACCGTTGGCAATCCATCAATACGCATTGACAACCATGTTGGATTTTCACATTCGAAATCATTTATTATTGTATGTTGTTTGATTAGAAAAAGTGCCCATAGTAATATTTATTATTTAAATTTAAAAATATATAATAAAACAAACATATAAATCATTTCATCTCTTCAATCTTGACAGTACAGAGTAAAATATTACAGAATATTAGAAAAAAATATTAAGACAGAGATGCTAATTCTGTTGTATATTTAACTAGACTAAACTAATTTTGACAGGACTAAAAGTGTTGCTATCCTTGTCACTAATTGTAAACCAGGGAAGGACAACAACACTTTTGGTCCTGTCAAAATTTGTTTAGTCTAGTTAAATGTACAACAGAATTAGCACCATTGTTTAGAAAATATACTAAACTCGTTGCCAACACGGCTGAGTCGCGCAGGCGTAAAACGAAGTTCGTATCGTAACACATACTTATAACGCTGCATAACGACAATCGATTTTCAATTGTTTTATAAATCGTGAGTTTAAATTTTGGCGCATACTAAACCACCATTTCGGAAACAAACAGAACTCCCCATATTATTAAACATTATTAAGTCATAGAGCAAACGGTACGAATTTGTTCATTACCCTCACTTAAAATCATGTAAAGCGTACAAAACAAGATGATTAAGTAGAATTCATTAATAACCTTAATAACTTTGCTGACGTTCCCAGCGGTGTGATTCGCCGCTTCTTGTAATTTCTGATGTTAATATTCATATGGAGTTTTTAATTTATTTAAAGGTTATTTGATAAATGCGCAATATAAACCTATTTATGTACTAGCTTTTGCCCGCGACTTAGTCCGCGTGGAATTAGTTTTTCCCATTATTCCCGTTCCCGTGGGAATTTTGAAAAGAAACATACACTAAATGTTAAGTGGAGAAAACTGCAACATATTAGTGAGTCCTAAACCAGTTACCGAGTTATAGATGACGAACTTATGAAATAAGTTTATAAATAAAGTTTCTTTGATGATAATTTAAAAAAGTCATAGAATATGACATTGCACTCATATGCAAACAAACAAAGCGTAGCAAATACAAACGGTAGGCACCCTAAACTAAAGGCCCGATTCTACTAACACAAATGCACCAATGGACTCTCAATGGTGTCTCAGTCGTGTCTCAAAAGAATGCCGATAGTGTATCAGTGAAATGGTTTTTGACATTTGTTATGAACTTAAACAATAACATAATGTTTAACTTATGTATAAGTCCAAAAAGTGTTGTTGTGTGGTTTTGACGTTTATTAAATGACAAATTAATAACCTCTTTATAAGCAAGATCTAAAACAGGCCTTAAAATATTTAAAGAAAGAAAAAAAAATCGTTTATTTGGTACCTACACATAAAATAAAGCAAAAACAAAAAAAATGTTTTGAATTCATAAATAATAACATTTTGTACAAAAAAGTAATAACATACTTATCCGGAAATGCCATGGTGTGAATATGTTAAAATCGCTACCGCTTATAACTTGAACGGGTCAACTTGAATAAGAGACATCACTCATAAGTTTTGCTGAAATCCCCGATCTGTCAAAACGTGAAAGCAACGCAACTGCGGTCCTGGGGTGACCATTTGTTATATTTTCATTTTATGTCAATATTTCATGTTTTTTTTTACCAATGTCCACACATGGGCCACGGATAATGCCATCTTACTGGATGAAAATCTTGCCAGGAGGGTGTGAGAATTTGATTTGAGTCATTGACATGATAAGAATAAGAAGAACCCAGACCTTAAGTTTGTGTTTAGTTTTCTTTATTCCCGTTTCAAATTAAATGTTCCGTTTTATCTACATCATAATTATTATTCCCTCTGTGCAAAATTTCATCTATTAAGGTCCTGAATATTTCACGTTGATATTCTGTGAGAGGTTGGTACTGGCCAGATCAAGCCAGTCCGTTTACGAGCCACTACTTCATATTTTTTTTATACAGTCCTAACGCTTTGTCAGAGTCATTGTTTACCGTTTTCTTGTCTATCTTAAATTGCTATTTTCTTGATCTTGCGCTTGCATCCATGCTAATTCTCGCTTTTATGCTTCTCCCACTTTCATACTTTGCGGTCTTTACACTATCCTGTCGTACTGATTCTACTTTTTTCTTTTTATCTCTATTCCTATTCTACATAATCTCTTGGGAATTTGAGGATTTGGGTTGTCAACTACTTCATATTAGTAGCTAGTCTCTATTACTCAAATTAAATCTTTTTTATTCGTTAAGCCGGTACGGTTTTAATTTGGTTTGGAAACGAGGTTGTGTGTAGACAAGAGGTTTTATACCTATTACGCTTGCCTTTATTAGACATTTGACGCAACGTCTATACATACTGAAGTTCAGAGTTAGTTTTCAACGGTGTAGGCAACGCGCAACTCGCAATTCTTTTAAGGGTTCCAGCGACCGGGACCGCCATTAACTGGGACCGCGGTGTCAATAGCAGAAAACTCATTCTTTGTTACCAATTAGGTTCAAAACGGTGTAAGCATTACAAACATTTAATTGACTGTACCCATCGAGTTTTTTGAAGCCCAAAAGCTCTCATTGTTACCACAATAGGCTCATAATAAATAAAAGATGAAAGCTGTTGACATATTGTACGTATGACACAGCAACGCCGTTTTTCACGGCCACAGAACAAATCGCTTTTGTCCGAGTAGCCATTTTGTGTGAAATTGAAAAATTACTTTTCTTTTTGTAGTATCCATCATATCTGATTATTGTTAAAATAATATATAAAATATTTTGCAAGTAGACTTACAAGAAATACTTTTGCACGTAAATTTTTTTAACCTACTAGCACTTCAGACGTAATGGCCTGTTGAGAAGAAGTCCCGCAAGAAACTCAACTGTAGCTTATTTTTAACTATTTTAACATTTAAGTGTATTTTGTAAAAAAAAATATCCATTACAATGTTGGTGAACATGGGTTGATATAATAATCATGGTCATTCCACTGCTATGATACGGGTCTTCCTTGAATCGAAAGGAATAATGAACTCCTTAGCCAGGCTAAGCAGTTGTAACTGCAGGTATACGGTTCTGACTTCAATCGAAGGGGATGAGGAACTCTGCCACGCTGCTCCAGTGCGTTTTGGTAGAGTTCAGTGTTTTCAACCTGCCTAAAGGCCAGGCCATCGACTTTGCTTAACATCCATTGACAACATTATACACTTTAAGAGAGGTAGGGCACAGCGGATCATCCGCTCAAATCGGAGCAGCCCGTCTTGGGAAGGACCTCTACCTTACAGAAGATGGTAGCCAAATAGCCTTGGTATCGGCCATGTTGTGTTCCTACGATAAGGTCATACGTGATGATAAGATCTCCAGAGCTCCACTTTACGTAGAAAAGTGCCACAAGAAATTAAAAAGTACCGCAGTGTAATGAGTAAAGCTATGTTTCAGTAGAAACAATACCTGTTCGTATCGTGCCTCCATAAACTTGGGAGCTCCCAGGGCGGTGTTTATTCTAAGTTATGTTACGCCCCCCTGTTATTTTCTTATTTATTTAATGGTTACTTGTAACTCTTTGGGCTAGTTTTATGACTTTCTGATACCCTATTCATCTGAGTGGTAGTCCTTATATGACTTTCGGTGTGTGCACGATATTATACATTTATTTTGATTGAATCTGACATAAAGTTTGACACTGCTATGCGATTTTCGTCATATTTTATGGTTACAGTCTAACAGTCTTGTGGCTGAGATGATAAGACCAATCGGTCAAGTGCGTGTCGGGTCATCGTAGTGATCTTCGGACTAACCCAGGTCGCTTGCCCGTTCATAGATTTCGAAACTTTTCTCGCCAAAATTTCTTAATTTTGGAAAAGCAGAATGCGTCGTCAGATTAGAATAGAATAGAATAGTTATTTATTTGATTGTAAAAATATCACTTTATTTTGAAATTACAAAATGGCTTATAAATCACCATTGACCGTCGTCATTTCAATAAATGGATAAAAGGTCCCGCCAAGTCAGAGTTGTCGTTTCCGGCCAGCCTGTCAGACCAAACAGTCATTGCCTGTCAGACCAGAAAGACATGAACAGTTTGTATAGTTTCCCTCGCTCGCTAGTTGGCGGTGTGACATACCCTTTACTTTAGAATTTGACCATCCAATTCCATATTTATTTTTCTATATTTTATCCAGGTTGAAAATAGAAAACCCACACAGCCATCTAATTAAAACGAGGATAAAATAATTCAGTATCGATTCGACCGGCAGCCGTTTAAATTCCAGTAAATATATTTAGACAATCCCAGATAGCATCAGGTGGGTATATCGGGTGCTATTTTAATTAAATAATGACTGTGGCTGCTGCATTCCCGCTTTTTAGGGTTCAATGGGTAAACTGATTTGGTTCAATGGGTAAATTGATTTGCATCTATCGATACTTATGTAAGTACTTCTCTTCGATTGAAGGAATACTCATATCCCAGCAGTGCGATGATTATGGGGTGATACTACTAAATACTATCATAATTATAACACAAGATAATGATGATAATAATACTACTACCAGGACAGTTTGCTGACCGCAGATTAAAAAAGAAAGTGTATACCATTCATGAAGAAATTACTAAGAGGAGTTACCCTAAGCAATGTAGTCCAACACGTTCAATTGGGCACTGACATCACTCATTGTCGGGCTGTGCGGGGGTGCGGCACAGGTGCGGGGGGGGGGGGTTGTTTAGACAGGTTAAACACTCCCGCACCCCTTCCCGTCAGCGACGTCGTTCATACGAACGGCTCATTGTTACAACTACAGGAACCTACAGTGTTCTCATAAATGACTTTTTTTTATACCATAAAGGTGGCAAAAAAGCATACGGCCCGCCTGTTGGTAAGCATCACCGTAGCCTATAGACGCTTGCAAAACGGAGGGTATCACTCACGCGTTCCAACTCTCCCAACCCCCCAAGTAGAGACCTTACTGACCGTAAGAACACAACATGGCTGAGACCAATGCTATTTGGCTACGATCTTCTGTAAGGTGGAAGTCCTTCCCCAGACGGGTTGCTCCGATTTGAGCGGATGATCCGCTCTGGTGGCCCTACCTCTCTTAAACTGACTTGCATTTTATATTATTACACCTATGTATACGGAACCCATTGGTCAAACTGTCTCTCGTATAGTTTATAACGCGGCATTCACAAATTAAATCCTTTCCTTTAGAAAGAAAACACGTAGAGGATTTCTATTGTGTTATAAACTTAATCTACGTTATATCTTTTTCTTTTGGTGATCGTGATGTATAAGAAAAATTCTAACTAAATTCATGTCGGGTTTACTTGCACATTGTACCAAATCTTCTTTACAACGTTGTTTTAAAGGTGGTGATACAATTCCCTTATTAAAAAAAACCTACAATAAGCGGAGGTAACCATGAAAGGAAATTCCGAAAATACGGACTGCCGTTTCGTTGAATTCTAACCAGTTTTGAACCTTATTTATTCTGACCTTCTGACTATAGTCCGGCAATCTCGTGCGCGACCGTCCCGCGGGGTGACAGACGGTGGCGGGGACGAGGTACCTAAGATGTCAGCGGGTAGCGGGTGGTGTAGCGGGGAAGGGAAACGCGTGCATCGCGCGTCAAATACGGCAGTCTCGGCTACGCTATCTCGTCCCCGCCACCGTCTGTCACCCCGCGGGACGGTCGCGCACGAGATTGCCGGACTAGAGTAATGTATTTTTTGACAGGAATACGTGTTTCGTTGTTTCGGATGGACACTTTCATAGTAGCCCCTCGGCCGGCCTACAAATCTACAAACCTTTATGGGCAAAAAAAAGTGTTAGCCACCCGATAGAGAGATAGTGATAGTTTAGAATAATATTTATAAATATCCTCTAAAATGTGGAAAATAAATTTTTTGCGCCGGAGGAGACTGTTTTTTTTGGATAACCTCTTTTCGGTTCCAAACCAATGTTTAACTACTTGTCTTGTTTTACAATTTCGTTGGCTATGCTACAGAAAAAAGTAAGGAAGAAGCTACAATTTCCATTCTAGCAGGATAGAATCATTGTGCTCAACATTTTGCGGAACTGCAATTCTTTCCATTTCATTTGCAGTTTCGAATTTTAATCCGGAAAGATCCAGTTAAGTCCAGTTGCTTGAGTTAGCGGTAACCGCAGTTACGGTTAGCTTACTTTAACTTGGTTATGAACTTCGATTATTTGTACAACTCTTTCGTGATTGTGTTAATAAAATTAAGTTTTTTAAATTGGTTGGTTTTTTTCTTTGTTTTGTAAGTCTGTTTATTCTACTAGCGGATAAACTCGGCTACACCCCCTTTTTGGACAACTAGTCAAGTTGATTATCAAGGCTCATTTAGACCATGCCTGTGGTATACAATAATGTCAAAGCAATTAATTGACATGCGTCGTCTTAAACGACAGTTGCTTACAATTTTTGAAGTATAAATTATTGCTCCCACTAGATTGCATGCAATTATTTCTCTTGAATGTGCAAGAAACTGACGTCGTCTAAATGAGCCTTTAACGACACCCCCAAAACGATACCTCTAAAGATTAGTGAACTTAAGGTGGTGATGGAGGAGTATTTTAAATACAAACGGCAGCATCCACAGATCTAGTCAGCCTACTGCTTATCCACCATCCCACATAAAACAACCATGGTGGGTTTTCACTTCCAAAACCCTCAACCATATACGTAATACAAGAAACTCATGGATGAGGTTAGGGAGGTCACCCAGTAGTGAGTGTTTTTTTTTAAATTTAGTAGCAGTGAGGGTTCTATTTTTTTATACCACTCAGGTGGCAAACAAGCTTACGGCCCGCCTAATGGTAAGCGGTAACCGTAGCCTATGGTCGCTGGCAATACCGGGAGTATCACTCGCGAGTTGCCGACCCCATAAAAGTATTTAGGGTAATAATAATAAAAAACTTATAATTTTCTAAAAATACAAAATTAAATGTGAAACATGACAATTTCACAAATACAAAATGTTGCAGATAAAACATTCCCCCTCGGGCGCGCTGGTTGTAATGATATGAAACTCGCTTTGATATTTAGCAAGCTCCGCCATTCCCAAATGTATAGGTTATACAGTGAAATGATGTGCCAAATGAATGGGACACGTATGCCCGGATTTCACCGACAATACCTAATATTTAAAGCCTCTTATCAGATTTCTCTATGACCAAATCCGTGATTTTGGTACGTGTATGACATATAAATTATCGATTCAAATACGGTTTTTAAGAACCCTTATAGTTTTGTCATGTCCGCGATATAGCACTTAGACGCTGTAATTTGGTATGTATACACATGTTAACAATGCTAACATAATGCTGGAACAAAATTAAAAAATAAATAAATTGGGTACATATTAAGTAGAAATGATTTTTTTTTCGCGCCGACCCCATGTTGTGTGGTGTTATATTAGGTCTCTTAAAAACATTGAGGGAGTGGAAAGATCATTTTCCCATACAATGATCCATTTGCGAATTATTTACATGTAACGTGCCAATTTTCGTTTTGCACCGTCGTCCCCCGCCATCTACCTTCGAAAGTCTTATGTTTAGAAGTTCGGAAAAATTCATGGTAGTAGTCCATATAGTGAACCTATAAGGAAAACTATAATAAGTTGGCTCTACTAGTTACCGAGTGATAGCCGACGAACTTATGAAGTAAAATTTATTTGACGAAAACATACAAATATCATTGAATATGGCATTGTACTCATCTGCGTGGTCCGTCTACACCTACATTATGCGTGGTCCGACAGGTACTTACTTGCCCGGTTTTTTTAATAAAATTTATAATTTAATATTTGGCTTAAGATAAGAGGTATTGTTTGATATCTCTTAAGATCTTGTTCTAAGCTTTCTTATATTTATTTTGTGAAATAAAAATATTGAGTGCTTAAAATTCTATTGAAGAAAATCTTTAGAATTTTATTCTATTGTTCTATTCAACTAAGATTTTTTGTAAGTTGAGTTAACAAAGAGCTGTTAAGTTATTGAAAACGTGATTTTCAGGCAGTTTCTGTAACGCATTTTTAAAGTAAATGACACATTAATAAAGCTATTACTGTCAAACTAATGAAGAAAAAGAGAACCTAGACCGAGATGAGGTCGAGATGAGATTTGAGATTTAATGTGAAACCAAAGTAAATTTTAGAAATTGGCTGATAAAATATAATCGTCGATAGTAGTAGCGTACGCGCCAAAATTAGTGCACACAATTTATAAACAATTGAAAATCGATTGCCGTTATGCACTCTGTAATAAGTGTGAGTTTCGAAATTTGTTTTATGTCTGCACGAGCCAGCCGTGTTGGCGACTTGTATATCTTAGTATTATAGCACTTCATGCAGAACTTTGTTATTATTTTCCAAGTGTATGTTAGTATTTTTCAAGTGCGTGGTTAACAAAATCCTCATAATAGATAGCGAAAAATACTCAAGAGTTTTCGAGTGCTATGAAAAAAAAAAAATGCATTCTGATTCATTAGATTTTATGAAATTATTAGCCCGATTTACCTACAAAAATTATTTATAAAAAAAAAAACATTGGGAAAATTCACCCGTACAGGGTCGGAAAGCTAAAAATATATGTAGGTAAAACAAAATGTTCCTTACATAAATTATTATTACTATTAAGTAGGTATACATAGTGTTTACATAGCACACAGAAAACAAAACAAGTATACATTGTAGAAAAAAGAACAAACATTTTTATTCTAATTTAAATAAACTTTGTAATTATATACTACATAGTCAGATCATGTAACGTAATTATGTAATATGTGCTCGTATTCAGGACCGTTGTTGATATGATCAAGTTTCTATTTTTTATCTATATACTTATATAAAATTTCAAAGTCCTGACTGACTGATTTACCTTACGACCGACGGCTAGGGGTGTATTAAGAAAGGATTTTTCAAAATTCCCACGGGAAAGCGAGATATACGCAAACGTACTTGCGAGGGTTTTACTGATCCGCTGCGGTTAGAGATTCCAAATTTGGAATGTAGGTTCCTTACGATACGACGTCTAGGGGTGTACTAAGATAGGATTTTTCAAAATTCCCATGGGAATGCAAGATATAGTACTATTTTACTAGTATTTTATATAAGGATTTACTCGAATTAAGGCGCTGTCCCACTGCTGCGCACGAAGAGGCTACGCACGTGTGTTAAGCTTTGCTTTGCAAGAGGATGTACGTGATTGTGTCCACTGCAACCCACGGACACGTTAACCGTCAAGTGACGTCATTGATACACGCGTGGCTTGCTCAACATAGCTCAACGCTGTCAACGCCATGCACGCAGTGAATGCGGTACACAGCTTGTTCCACAAAGCGTGAACATCGCTGCACACGCTGTGCACGAACAGTGGGCTACGTGGTTCAATGCTCCGACACCAACCAAAAACCATGACAATCAATGCGTAGCCTCTCCGTGCGCCGTGGTGATATATTCTGTTTTTTTTTAAATTCTGAGTTTTATATTCGTGTACAGCTTGTACTGCAGTGGAAACGTACACCCACGTCACGTCATCCACGCAGCTGTAATGTGCCGCGTGGCCCACGGGTTCGTGCGCAGCAGTGGGACAGCGCCTTTATTTTAATGTAGCAATGTATAAAGTGATACAGGAGGAATACATAGATTTTTTGAAATTCCCATGGGAAAGTGAGATACACGCAAACGAAGTTGCACGGGTTTCGCTAGTTATTATAATAAAATATTAGTATCGATAATAAATATTTATTGATATCATGAATAAAGAAAATTGCCTGTGAACGTCTCCTTGAAAATATTCAATTTCAGAGCCTTTTCTATATTATGTCTATATTACTTACATTAGTATATATTTACTCCTTATATTCACTAAGTAATATCTCATGTTCCCTCGTCATGAAATACAATTATTCATGTATAACCAGACTTCTAATTTAACATTTTTTCATTATGAAAAAATAAAAGACAAAAGAGAGGGAAATTTTCTGTGGTACAAGTTACAAGATTTTTGTTTCATTTTATTTTTATTTATAACAAAATTCACAACTTAAATCTAATTTAACAAAGCTTTTACACAAAACATACAGATAAATATGTTTTTTTTTTACAATGACATATTGAGAAAAATAACTTGCAGCCCTTTGGAATAGAGACACCTTCAAGTCCATTGGCTTTGTCCAAATGTGTTGGTATACAATTAAGTACAAATGAGTGCGTATATTAGTGCTTTTGAGTGTGATGTTGCGTGTGTAGTGTGCCTGTCTGTGTATGTGTCCGCGTACTTCATCATTTTATTTCTCGTTTCAAAGGTGACACCTATATATCCGTGGCTACAACCGAGTAACATAATCTCACTGAGCTGTGACCTTCTTTGACCTGGAGTATTATATTTATAGGGGGGCCCTATAAATAATAATATTAATAATTCAATCTCCATTAAAACTCACTAGGTGTCACGCTCAATTCCTATTTTGTATGAGTGAGACAACATTTAAGTTTAAATCGAGATTAAATTTGTTTTTCTTACGAGGATAGGGAGGCGAGTATTATATTTGGTATTCTGTTTCGAAATAAATTAAAAGAATAATACTAATGAATATATTTGTTTCGAAATATGTGAGCTAGTGCTCAATCGTTTTTGACGACCTCCGTGGCGTAATGGTTACCACGCCAGACCGCCACCCAGGAGGTCCCGGGTTCGATCCCCGGTCGGGTCATGATGAAAAACGAACTTTTTCTGATTGGCCTCGGGTCTTGGATGTTTATCTATATATGTATTTGTTATAAAATATAATATCGTTGAGTTAGTATCCCATAACACAAGTTTCGAACTTACTTTGGGGCTAGCTCAATCTGTATGAATTGTCCCTTTATATATAAATAAAATCGTGGCTCAATCTATGTGATTTTGTCTCTGTATATTTATTTATACAAAATCACGGCCTCTTATCTCTTATACCATACACCATGTCGAGAAAACCCAGAATGGTCGTGTAAGTTCCTTAGTGGACGTATCCAGTCCCTAATTAGAGGCCTATGTGATGTTGGGAGGCTTAGAATAAGACTGAGCACCGCCTGGTTAATATAATATGTATTTATTTTCACGCTTGAGTAGCCATTTTCTGGATTTACCCTAGAGTTTTGGGTGTAATTTGGAGTTTTGCGGTAAGGACTAAACATGAATTTGTAAACATTTTGTTAGTAGGTTTTGTTGGACGAATAGGTAGTAGAGGAGAACTTTTTTTTGGGATAATATACGCACTAAAACGTTAGCCTCTTAATTTGTTGGTGAGTATTTCATAGGATATTATATGTCTAATATTATCAGCATAGTATCAATGCGATATTTTTTGCAACATAATTTATCACATAATATGAATATGGAAAGAGAGGTAGGGCACAGCGGATAATTCGCTCAAATCGGAGCAGCCCGTCTGGAGAAGGACCTCCATCTTACAGAAGATCGTAGCCAAATAGCATTGGTCTCGGCCATGTTGTATTATTATGGTGAGTAAGGTCTTCAGAGCTCCACTTGGAGGGGTTGGGAGGGTTGGCAACGCATGAGTGATACCCCCGGTATTGCAAGCGTCTATAGGCTACGGTGATGCTTACCATCAGGCGGGCCGTATGCTTGTTTGACAATTTTGTGGCATAAAAAAAGGGGATTTGAAAACTTTTAAGACAAAGTGTCAAAATACATCCATTACTTGAATTGTGTGTCTATGGATGTAAATAAAGAATATCTATCGATCGATCTATAAAAAGAGATGTGTTAACAAAGGTCACAGGTCCGGTGGTCGAGTGGTCACTTTATCCTAAGGGTTCGAATCCTGCGCAAAGCAAACATTTGTGTGCATGAACATGTCTGTTTGGCTTGGTCTGGATGTTTTCTATGTATATTAAGTATTTATTTACAAAAAAAAAGTATTTAAGTATTGTCTATCAGCAATCTAGTACCCATAGTACAAGCTTAGTTGCTTAGTTTGGGACTAGATGGGCGTTGTGTGATTCGTCCAAGAATATTTATATTTTATTTATTTTATGGGTTTGTACAATATATTTCGAAATTACTATCGGACTGAAACAATGAAATTGAACGTGTAATATGGCTCAGTCTTAAATTGTTATATCTGAAAGTTATGTAATTAGAATCGTAAAACTAGAGTGGAACTCGCATAAATTCCAACTGAACTTTGCTTTGACTATAAAAAACTTACTATCATCAATCAAACACGCCTTACAAGTACATTTGCGACAAATTCAAGCTTAAAAAAGCTGCAGAAAAAAGCTCTGTTTTTACTGGAACTTACACCACAAATCTCGTTGTTTAATCGGCGAACAAAATTCAGACATTTTCAAACTCATGTATAATGGAGGAGGGTAGATTCTTTAGGGTTATAATCCATTAGGAATGAATGGAACGTTTAAGGTGATATGTTTGGTGATCAATATTGATAAAAGAAAAATCATCAATATTTTGTATTGGCTAGTATTTTATTTACTAATATTTGAAGACGATTACTTGAAGGATTGGCCGGAAAAGGCCCAATTAAGAGAACATTGGAGAAGTTGGGGGGAGGCCTTTGCCCAGCAGTGGGACACAAATGGCTGAAAAAAAGTATTTTATTAGAGATTTTTATATTATATTAGATATCGACGTGAAGCAGTAATGCGTTTTGTTCGGTGAGTGACAGATCCGGAAGCCCAACTTCTTCCCTATCCCCTCTTTCCCCCTCCTTCTATCCCTCCCTTCCTCCTTCCTTTCCTCCAACCTCCTTGGTGGACAACGTATTGGTAGCGCCCCTGGTGTTACTGATGTCCATAGGCGGCGGTGACCACTTTCCATCGGGTGGCCCGCTTGCTTGTTTGTCTACTGTATGACATAAAAAAAAGACCAGCGGACCGACTCACACGGATTTAAAAAAGGATCTAATTTTTTTTTTAAATATAAATATAACTTATGACACTCGGGGGTCAATGTATCTTCAAAACGAAGAAAGAGTTTTGAAATCAGTACGGCAGTTTTTGAGTATTTTTTTTGATCCAAACAAAATGTACAGGTTTTTTATATTAGTATGGATGACGAATTACTTCGTGTTAATTTTTTATTTTACCTTTTTAAAAAAATACTACAAAAACGTAATTTAAAAATAAAACATTTTTAAAAAACATTATTTTTTTCCAGGTAATTACAGCGAGTAGACAAAACGAGCCTGCTGGTCATTATGATGGTAAGAAATCAAGTCATCTCAGACTTATGTAGCAGACTGTACCATTTTAACTTGGAATGGAAAAGATGACGTAGAATATTCGCCGATATAGAAACACAATTTTTAGATTAGCCCCTAAAGAGTTTGAGAAAACGTGTTTCAGATTTTTTATCATTTATATATATTTAAAAAAAAACTTAGAAACCCCCTTGTGACGTCACAGCCGGCAAGCTAAATTATGCCTTTTGTATCATGTAATTTATCTCGTTAAATGTTTTGTTTTATTTTATTTTAGGAAGCCGTTCTTATAAGAAAAAAGACGCTCAATTATGCCTCCTCGTTAGCGCTTTTTAATTTTTAATTAATTAGAAACAAAAGTAAATTAAGAAAATAACATACGGGTATTGTTTTAATTGTCTCATCTTTTTGAAAAGCAAATAAAAAAGAAGACATTTTTTTTTGTCGTGGTGTCCAAATCAGCGGACAAATAAAAACAATGGTGATGCACAGACTGCCGCGCGTACATATGCCGTCATGCGAAACTTCCAACCGCGCTCCAACGCGCAGCTTCGTGCGGCTTCGCGCGGCTTCGCGCGGTCATATTAACTCTTATTAAAATTGTCAAGTTTCGAACTCAAGCGCCACTAGTTTGATTTTAATGTTATACTACAGACAAACAGGCAAGCGGGCCACCTGATGGAAAGTGGTCACCGTCCGCCCATGGACATCAGCAACACCAGCGACGCTACCAATACGTTTCTCACCTGATATTAAATTTTAACTGTTTTTCGCGAGGGTCGCAGTGCTTTAACACAAATGGATAGTGACCCTTGCATACGTACAAAACGCGAAGAGATTTATTCTCAATGTGGAGGATATTTAAAAAGTTCCCTCTTGATATAGGCTTTTAGATTAAGTCTTGCATATTTAAGTCGATTTAGCATACTGTTGGTATGTTCATCATTACCAAAAGCTTTCCTTTCAATCAATAAAGTTTTATTTTGGTTCGATGGCGTGTGTCGCACTCTAAATGAACACGCAAGTCAAGCAATGTCGACCCTAGCCAGTTGTACGGGCAAATGCACCGCACATAGTCTTAAGTCAGCATTTTTGCACTATTTACGCCATTATTATAAAGTTATATTCAGTCGCAATCGGTGAATCAATCATAACGCGCGCGTACTCACTATCAATATCATTTTACAGTTAATATCAGTTTTTAATACAGTTTTTTAAATCTATCAGAACTTTCATTTTTATCATCTGCACGGACAAACCCGTACATGGTCCTTCGAGCATCAAAAAAGCGGGACCATTACCGCGAGTTCCAGTGAAACACGTGTTAGTGGTGTCGTTTTACAAACCGCGTGGATTTTACACGTCCTCGTCGGAGTTTTGGGGTTACACGTGGATAAAAGCCCCAGAAATCCACATCAGCAGCAAGCCAGGTGCCATCAAGAAGCACAGGCGCTAATCACGAGCAGGCTCATCAAGGCTAAGAAAAGCTTCCAAGTAAGATCATTCCTTTATAAGTTTTAGGCTACATACATCATGGAGGACTTGATAAAAAATCAATCGGTCATTTATGATGGTATGGTCACATTGTTTACGAATTACAAGAAAGATAGTGCGGACAGAAAAACAATCGATTACTTCAAAAAACGTTCAGACCTGCTAGAAAAATATTGGCAGGAGTATGAATACAACAACGATCGTATCTGTGTTGAAGGGAGTAGAAGTCATGCATATTTTTTACAAAATTATTACGAAACAGCAAAAAATTTTTACAAGTCAGTCAGGAGTGTTTTAGAAAAAGATTATCAGGAACTATTATCAAAGCGGGCGCAGGCAATCTATCATCAGGAGCTTACAAAAGCCCTTGAGCCCGCGGAGCAACAAGCACATGGATCGCAGGCTGGTAGCGGCGTATCGGGTACACCCTCCCATACGCGTAAGAATCAAGTAGAACGCGGCATCAACAGCAAAACAGATGAGATGTTACGCAAACAGTCAACAAACTTCATGGCTTTCATGCGAACAGTCAATAATATCAACTTGGAGAATACTCAGGAAAAATGGGAATTTGAAGACAATTTAAAAACATTACAAACCAGGTGGGCGGTCATTGATTCTCTACATTGGGAAATCGTCAGTGAACTGAATGGAGAGAACGCAGAATACGAGGCTACTTACACAGTACACGAACAAACATTCTTTCGGTTGAAAAAAGAAATAAATGGTAAATTATGGTCTACCGTTCATAGGGAACAATCTACACCAAAGTTGGACATTCCGATTTTTTACGGAAATCCCAGTCAGTGGTTCTCCTTTAAGGATCTCTTCACAGAAGCAATACATAAGAACCCAACTCTTCCGAACCCACAGAAGATGCAGTACCTTAAAGGAAAACTCAAGGGTGAAGCGGAGCGACTCGTACAGCATCTGCAAATAAGCTCCGACAATTACTTCTCCTGCTGGGAAATCCTAAATCGTCGATACAACAATCGGAGACAAATTTTCACAGATCACATGAAAACGGTAATGACTATACCTGGAAGTCAACAACAGTCATTGAATCACATCAAACGTGTTCATGACACATCGATGGAATGCTTAAACGCGATAAAAAATTTAGGAGTCGACATTGAAACATGGGATCCGTTGATAGTGCATATACTTGAACAAAAATTAGATAATGATACCTACAACGAGTACAGGGCATCGCTTGACAATCCACGAGAATTACCAGTTTTAAAAGAGTTTATGGATTTCTTAGAATCCAAATTTATCGGATTGGAAACAAATCGCAAGCAGCAACAGAGTTATAATCCCAAACCAGATTCGCACAACACGTATCATGGAAATACGAATGCAAAACAGCAAGTTAATCAAAAATCTAACTATTTTAAAAACACATTTTCATCAAGTACACAAGTATTTCCGCAAAACATGGGAAAGAAAACATCGTCATTTAATTCCAAATTATTTTGTCCAATTTGCAACAAGAACGACCACGGTATATTCTACTGCCGAAAATTTTTAGAAATGCCGGGCCATCAGAGAAGGAGAACAGCGTCGTCATTAAATTTGTGTAATAATTGTTTGTATAATCATAATGGAAAATTATGTGTATCAACCAGTAAATGTCGAGATTGCAAAAAAGATCACAACACTTTATTACATGAGGCGTTTGCGGCCGGTAACACAACACCGAGCGCGACGACGCAAAATAACGCTGTTCATAGCAGTTCACATGTGACTCTTCAGTGTGATCCCTCCGAAATTTTACTTGCCACAGCAATCATCAAAGTTAAAGCCGTAGATGGTACTTATCACGAAATGCGCGCTCTTCTTGATCAGGGATCACAAACCTCTTTAATAACAGAAAACGCAGCACAGCTTCTAAAAATACCGCGACAGAGATGCAAGGGTATCATATCAGGAATAGGCGATAAGGAAAACAGTTGCAAAGGAGTCATAACCATCAACTGTGTATCATCTGTTAGCGACTTTACGTTTGAAGCAGATGCGTTTATCATGAAGAATCTCGTCAAGAATCTTCCAAGCCAGACCTTCGCTGAACCATGTTGGACATACTTAGATAACATAAAGCTGGCAGACCCCAAATTCTTTATCAGTAGGCCTATTGATATATTGCTAGGCGCAGATGTTTACTCAAATATTTTAATGGACGGCATATGTAGATCCAGCACAACATTACCCACAGCGCAGCAAACACAGCTGGGATGGATACTAAGCGGTCAAACTAAAACGATTCAGTGTAACGTAGTTATTCAAAACCTAGATGGAATTCGTAATTTCTGGGAAATAGAAGACATAACAGAGCAATCTAATATCACTTCAGAAGATCAAGAATGTTTAAATTTGTATCAAACCACTACCACCAGACGGGAAGATGGTAGATATCAAGTCAAATTACCGTTAAAAACGGATTATCAAGAAATTTCTGGAACATACATATCAGGACTTGTGCGAATTTTACTCATGTCTTGTTTATGAGTGTATACTATAAAGTCAGCTGATTTGATGACGCATGCTGGTGGTAGAAGATTGTAGAAACCTGATAAGTCAAAGGTATCGATAGGATTTGACAAATCCTTCGGTAATTGACTTGTTATTATGTTTAACTCACGTCTGAGCTGCTCTGGTGTTAATAGGTGGAGGTTGAATTTACCATTATAAATGTTGGTAAGGGTGTGTAATATTAAGTCTTGTATACTCTTCAATTTGATTAAAATATTGTTCGATATAAGCGCTGACGTGACAAAATCCATGGCTAATGTCAATTCTGACTCGACCTTATCAAGGGTATATTGTATATCCTTCAGCTTTTCGTTAACTTCAGTATGATGTTTTTTCATGATTTCTTCTAAATTTTTAACAACGTTGAATCCTGCTTCCACTACTGATGTTTGATTCTTCCATAAAGATGCCAAATGTTTTTCATTTTTGTGTAGTTAATATCAGTTTTTAATACAGTTTTTTAAATCTATCAGAACTTTCATTTTTATCATCTGCACGGACAAACCCGTACATGGTCCTTCGAGCATCAAAAAAGCGGGACCATTACCGCGAGTTCCAGTGAAACACGTGTTAGTGGTGTCGTTTTACAAACCGCGTGGATTTTACACGTCCTCGTCGGAGTTTTGGGGTTACACGTGGATAAAAGCCCCAGAAATCCACATCAGCAGCAAGCCAGGTGCCATCAAGAAGCACAGGCGCTAATCACGAGCAGGCTCATCAAGGCTAAGAAAAGCTTCCAAGTAAGATCATTCCTTTATAAGTTTTAGGCTACATACATCATGGAGGACTTGATAAAAAATCAATCGGTCATTTATGATGGTATGGTCACATTGTTTACGAATTACAAGAAAGATAGTGCGGACAGAAAAACAATCGATTACTTCAAAAAACGTTTAGACCTGCTAGAAAAATATTGGCAGGAGTATGAATACAACAACGATCGTATCTGTGTTGAAGGGAATAGAAGTCATCCGAGAAAATGAAAAACATTTGGCATCTTTATGGAAGAATCAAACATCAGTAGTGGAAGCAGGATTCAACGTTGTTAAAAATTTAGAAGAAATCATGAAAAAACATCATACTGAAGTTAACGAAAAGCTGAAGGATATACAATATACCCTTGATAAGGTCGAGTCAGAATTGACATTAGTCATGGATTTTGTCACGTCAGCGCTTATATCGAACAATATTTTAATCAAATTGAAGAGTATACAAGACTTAATATTACACACCCTTACCAACATTTATAATGGTAAATTCAACTTCCACCTATTAACACCAGAGCAGCTCAGACGTGAGTTAAACATAATAACAAGTCAATTACCGAAGGATTTGTCAAATCCTATCGATACCTTTGACTTATCAGATTTCTACAATCTTCTACAAGTACGAGCAAGAATGTCTCAAAAATATTTAATTATTGAAATTAAAATACCACTCACGGGACGAGATCTATACGAAGTATCAAAACTCATTCCCGTACCTATCAAGATCAACGACAAGATGACCAGTATAGTGCCTATATCAGAATACGTCGCCGTGAACCTACACAGAGATTCATTAATATTAATAACAGAAAACGAGATGAGATCATGTATTCATCAAAGGGCAGGAGTTATACTATGCCATCTAAAGAAACCTATTCTTCAGATGAAAGATGACCAGAGCCTTTGCGTAACGAAACCTGGTACTCGCATATGTGAAACTTATCAAGAGACTTGCCGCAACATTTGGTCAGAATTAAATGAAATTAATCATTTTTATTATTTTTGCTGCCAAATATGCCAACTTAAGTTGTTATGTAAGGATCGAGTTACCGGTATCCAACTAACGCGCGCCGGGCTATTGTCCGCTGGGGAAGCATGCGTCATCAAATCAGCTGACTTTATAGTATACACTCATAAACAAGACATGAGTAAAATTCGCACAAGTCCTGATATGTATGTTCCAGAAATTTCGCCCGTAAATGACATAATAAATTTGACCATACCTAATCATTCTATCATAAATGACAGCACAGAAATAACAGATAGCCAAAAACAACTGCTAGAGATTCAAACACAGATAAAGAAAATGAAGGAAAGCGAGCCTCTCATAGAGCACATTTCACAACATGATGTGCATCATTATGTAGCCATATATGTACTCTTTGCGATAATAATACTTGCCATTATTATCTACGCGTGGAGACGAGTCATCAGGAGATCTCCTAGGCATCAGCCTGGGGAAACCGCAGCAGAGCAGCCGCCGGCGAGCAGAGCCGACGGACTCGTTACAAGCGAGTCCCTTCCGTCGGTGCGGTACAATAGTGCCCAACAGTGTTGTGAAGTGAATGTGTTGCGTAATCAGTGTACAACAAATCGTGGCACATCACCAGTGCATAGATCAGTGTACACACTTGATACGGTTTAGATGTATTTAATTTTAGGATTTACTAACATTACTATTATTATACTATGATTGTTTTATCATCATGTTACACTTAAGTCCATCTTTACCTACTAACTTCCCTTGTCGTCTTCTTGTGCGCCCCAGCATGTACGGGCAAATGCACCGCACATAGTCTTAAGTCAGCATTTTTGCACTATTTACGCCATTATTATAAAGTTATATTCAGTCGCAATCGGTGAATCAATCATAACGCGCGCGTACTCACTATCAATATCATTTTACAGTTAATATCAGTTTTTAATACAGTTTTTTAAATCTATCAGAACTTTCATTTTTATCATCTGCACGGACAAACCCGTACACCAGTGTTTGGATGGGTTTCGTTATCTCGAGCTTCTCCGAGCTTTGGACTTTAAGCCGTCGGTTCCGGCTGTTGTCGATAGATGAAGTTATTAAGCCAAGTCTGTGGGCTTCAAGCGGTTAAAAACACTGACTGACAATATACATTGAAGCAGCGTGGCAGAGTAAGTTTTAATCTTATTGGATTGGAGGGAGACGCGTAACCTTGCGGTGGGATGTTTATCGGTTGATATGCATCCGACGACCTCCGTGGCGTAATGGTTACCACGCCAGACCGCCACCCAGGAGGTCCGGGGTTCGATTCCCGGTCGGGTCATGATGAAAAACGAACTTTTTCTGATTGACCTCGGGTCTTGGATGTTTATCTATATATGTATTTGTTATAAAATATAATATCGTTGAGTTAGTATCCCATAACACAAGTTTCGAACTTATTTCTGGGCTAGCTCAATCTGTATGAATTGTCCCTATATATCTTTTTTTATTTATTTATATGGATATAGATGGACGAAAATTATTAAAAAACAGTTCTTTCTACTTTATAACTAGACAACAATTAGTAAAACAAAATTTGTATATTTTTAATTAGGTACAATAAACTAAATGAAAATGAACCTAAAATAATAGCCCACGCAAGTTAAGTACCTAGTCCAAATAACTTTTAAAAATCAATCTTTTTTGTTCTGGACTAAATGGAGTATAAATTGTAATTTTCAAAAGATTTTATTATAATCATATTTAAAGTGAATCTTCAATCGTTGGACTTATAAATGTCGAGATGGAAAAATAAAAACAATTTTTCAATAAAAACAAATTTTCCTTTGGGACGCGTCAATCGAACTAATTGAAATTGAGAAGACATTTTTATTCCATTTATTCCATTATCTGTATTTTACTGAGGCTGTATATTCAGCGGCACAAATATGTTGTCCTTACCACTTTAGACTTTTGCTACACGGTCTTAAACTCAGTTTCGAACAAAGGTCAAATTTTGTTTCGATGACTACCTCCGTGGCGGTTACCACGCCAGACCGTCACCCAGGAGGTCCCGGGTTCGAATCCCGGTCGGGTCATGATGAAAGATGAACTTATTCTGATTGGCCTCGGGTTTTGGATGTTTATCTATTTAATATGTATTTGTTATAAAATATAGTATCGTTGAGTTAGTATCCCATAACTCAAGTTTCGAACTTACTGTAGGACTAGCTCAATCTGTGTGATTTGTCCCTATATATTTATACTAGCTGACTCGGCGACTTTGTTCCGCCTCAGAGGCACTACCCTACCCTACCCACCCTACCTTACCCTACTCTACCCTACCCTATCCTATGTCCTTCTCCCGATTCTAAGCTACCTACCTCTCCACCAATTTTCAGCTAAATCGCTTCAGCCTGTTCTTGAGTTATAAATGGTGTAACTAACACGACTTTCTTTTTTATATATATATTTATTTATTTATCCAGCGGCTTTAGGTCGTCTGACCACCTTGTAGGTGGGCGTCCTACGCTGCGCTTTCCGGTACGTGGTCGCCATTCCAGAACCCTCTTGCCCCACCGGCCGTCGGTTCTGCGCGCTATGTGCCCTGCCCATTGCCACTTCAGCTTGCTGATCCGTTTGGCTATGTCGGTTATTGGTTCTGCTACGGATCTCCTCATTTCTGATTCGATCTCGTAGAGAAACCCCGAGCATAGCCCTCTCCATGGCTCGCTGAGTGACCGCGAGCCTTCATATGAGGCCCGTAGTGAGCGACCACGTCTCGGATCCATATGTCATCACTGGTAACACACATTGCTCGAAGGTTTAAGGTTATTACTGATTGCAAACTAATAATTCGGACCATCCTATACTTCCTACTAAAGGCGAAAGTGTGAGTGAATGTATGTTACTTCTTCACGGTCAAATAGCTGTACCTATTTTTGTGATATTTGGTATGTAGGTAGCTGATACCTTGGATTAACACATAGGGTACTTTAAATCCGGAAAATTACGCGATTCCCGTAGGATTTGGTTAAAAATCTAATATACATAGATAGCGCTGCTGTGCATAAAATTAAACGCGAGTGACACCGCGGGCATCAGCTAGTTATACATATATCCTAATAAAATTAATAGTCCCAGTCACCTCTACCACCTTGAATTAATCATAAAGCAAATGGTACCAAGTGATTCACGTGGTGGCTTAAAATATTCATGAATTTCAAAATTCAAGCGTAATTTCTCTTTGAAAACTGGTTTTGGTTGAGGGTTAAATTTGCCGAGGCTGTGAGGGTCATTATTTATTTTCGTAATAGTTTATTTTGTGTTTTTCGAAGGGTAGAAAGGCTATATATCAAGTAATATGTTAGCGAGTGCATTTGTTTAAAGTAAGGTATCTTTTTTTCTATACACATATAAAATGGTTTTTCTTTAATGACTGACGGATCATCAACACACAGCCGGCAACAGCGTATAATATTATACTTAGCGAAAATCAACTTCATTTGCTTGTAAACCGCATTCCCGTGGGAACTTCGAAAAATACTTTCTTGTCGGACAACCACGTCATACCACCAAAACATTTCTCCACTTAGTCCTACTAAACGGTAGAACTATATGGACAGAATGCAAATTCCAGGTTTCTACGATCTAAACAGCTGGAAAAGATTCAACAATAGGCTATTTGACTGATTTTGAAAAACTGTTTTAAATTATTCGTTGGTATTTGATTAATACACCACATGTATATTTCTGCGAAATTTGCAGTATTTTCCGTAAAATATCGGTTTAAAATTTCAATTACAATATTCGCGCTAAAAACGCTTTTTCTGTAATGGCGGACGCCGTGACGTCACAGGCAAGTAAACTTGTACCAAAGTGTACATTCAGCGTGTTTAGAATATTTTTTCTGTTATTTTACTGGAAAAAATGGTTTATAAATGGTGTAATTGTGCCACAATGTACAAATACTTCTATAAAAACTCCACAAAAACTGTTTGTTTCTGTGTTAGCTCGAAGAGACTCAAACAGCATTTTATCTCATACAAATGTTTTTATGTGTGAAGATCACTTTGATGTAAGTATGCCAGTAATATTTGATTCGAATAGTAATAGATAAAATGATAAAATCACACAAAATGTCGTAACAATGAACAATGTTGACTTGCGTGTGACGTCACGCGAGGCATAGCCAATCACAGAGCGTTCTTGTGGCTGAAGAAAGGGGATAGAACCTATCTGGCATATCGACCAGCCGCCATTTTTATTTTTTTTCGAAATCGCGGCGCGCGATGAAAGTGGTATGTATGGGTAGAGGACATATAGATGGACAAAAAATGTCAAGTAACATGGTACCCAAAAGTGTCACGTTCCCGAGATATTTGCAGGTAAAATAGCCATATGAGTACAACGACAATCATTAAAAATTGACTTCTTACGTGTCTATAGACATCAGATTGTATCCAAATAATCTTATTATTATTACTGTTTATTAGAAGAGATTACGTAGGTAGGTACACTACATACTACTAGGAGCACGTTAATTATTTGCCTAATAAATCGCATCACATCACATCGCAATGAAACGCTTATTATATCACGCGCGCGTAACTACTCTCTTCCAATAAACAGTAATAATGATAATCAATCTGGGAACGATTATTTGGATACAATCTGATGTCTATAGACACGTAAGATGTAGGTATATTTTTATGTACTCATATGGCTATTTTACCTCCAAATATCTCGGGAACGTGACACTTTAGGGTACCATGTTACTTGACATTTTTTGTTCGTCTAAATGTCCTCTACCCATACATACAACTTTCATCGTGCGCCGCGATTTAAAAAAAAAAACAAAATGGCGGCGGGTCGATATGCCAGCGTCCATACAAAAAAGTTCAAACCCCTTTAAAAAATAATTTGGATTTATTTTGTTTATTTTGAAAAATCTATAAATATTTTTGGATATAACAGAGATAAATATGTTTTTTTATGTTATTACCTAATAGGATGACCACATTTCGTAGCATATTTTTAATAGTGTCAAATAGCCTATTCAAGGTCATGATGAAAAACGAACTTTTTCTGATTGGCCTCGGGTCTTAGATGTTTATCTATATATGTATTTGTTATAAAATATAATATCGTTGAGTTAGTATCCCATAACACAAGTTTCGAACTTACTTTGGGGCTAGCTCAATCTGTATGAATTGTCCCTATATTTATTGTCCCTATTGTATTGTCCCTATTATTATCGCTATTTGGACTCATTACACCCTATTCCCGTGTGGATACAGTTGTTACTGTGGCCCCGATGACCTCCCACCAGAAAACCTTAGAAACCTTAACCACACATAAATTTTAATTTCATTTCTCGCTCAGTACTTGCTTGCTATACGTATCGAATATTACTATCTATTGTATTAAAAGTCTATTTCAAGTTATTTTAGTGATTAGAAAATAAATGTAGCTATTCCCGCTGTCAGTTGCATTGCACGCTAAAAGTAATTTAAAGTGTTTTGCTTCATGGAAAAACTTTAAAATTGAAAACTGCTATAGAATAGTTATTTACTTACATTTCTTTAGATTTATACATAAGGAATTAATATAATAATAAAATGTTTTACTATACATATTATGAAATAAAAATTTTTTAATAGGCTTTATTAATGCTAGGCACTTTGTTTATTAAAAAGATAAGTCTAATTGTCTATTCTCCCGTTTTGTTTTGTGTCGTCTTTGGTTGACCGCAAAAATTATTGTCACTGTTACAATTTATTAAAGAATTCTTACTCAACGAAATACGAATATAATTTTTAAGAGAGGTAGAGCACAGCGGATCATTGTCTCCAATCTGAGCAGCCCGTCTGGGGAAGGACCTCCACCATAAAGAAGATCGTAGCCAAATAGCATTGGTCTCGGACATGTTGTGTTCCTACGGTGAGTAAGCTCTCCAGAACTTGGGTTGGGAGGATTGGCAACGCGCGAGTGATACCCCCGGTATTGCAAGCGTCTATAGGCTACGGTGATGCTTATCATCAGTCGGACCGTATGCTTGTTTGCGAACTATGTGTCATTAAAAAAAAATGTACTTATTTATTTAAAATCTGGATAACAACATTATTTGTATGCTCCTGAATGACTTGATGAACGCACAGCCTCAACCGCTGATTGTAGACATCTGAAACTTGGAAGGCGTATTCTTCGTATGACCTAGGCATCTGATAAGAAAAGAGTTTTCGCTTACCTAAGATGCAGGTTTCAAATAAAAAAATAAAAAAAAATATCTTGGACAAATCACACAGCGCCATCTAGTCCTAAACTAAGCACAAGCTTAGTTTAGTAGGTATAGTACAAACTATGGGTACTAAATTGCTGATAAATACACATTATAATTTTTTGTATTATACGTTATACGTAGAAAACACATAGAAGACAAACAGACATATTCCATGCATATTTCATTCGACAGGCCCGGTGGTCGAGTAGCCAGCAATGGTCACTTTATCTCGAGGGCCGCGGGTTCGAATCCTGCACAAGGCAAACATTTGTGTGCATGAACAATTGAACATTTCTGATTGCCTGGTCTGGGTGTTTTCTATGTATAATAAGTATTTATTTACAAAAAAAAGTATTTATATGTATTTATCAGCAATCTAGTACCCATAGTACAAGCTTAGTTGCTTAGTTTGGAACTAGATGGCGTTGTGTGATTCGTCCAAGAATATTTATTTATTTATGCACAAGAAATGTTTGCTTTGCGCAGGATTCGTAACCGCAGCCCTCGAAAAAAAACAGTTCCATCTATCTAGAAAAGTATAGGCCAGCAGATCTAGGTGTAATGAGTTAACAAATACAATAAAATGGCTACCGTTTATGAGTAGTACAATGCACGAAGGCATAATTGGGTACTTCTCATCGCCACGATTCTCATCATCACCTTCGTGGAAAATTTTATTTTTTACTTATTTGAACAGTTTTTGTATAAAATTTATAGCGATAGACAATACAGGTAAATTCATAAGTAAATTAATCTTATCGTGGCTTTCGTTTGGAAGAAATAGTGTTTTGAAGTTCTAGACCCCACGAAAGTGACGCAATGGTCCACGAAAGTGACTTAGTAAATTTACAGACAGTATTTTGTCAAATTTTACTAATGATTATGAGACCAAATGTTCATAAAATAACAATAGTTATTTGTTATGCAAGGCTGCAAAGTTGTTTTTTGGCGCGAGTACTTATATTGAAACCCGAGCTAGCGAAGGATTCTAGGATTGAACCACGAGCGAAGCGAGTGAGAAATATAGAATCCTGAGCGTAGCGAGGGTTTCAAAGGTACGAGACGCAGAATAACTTTGCTGCCGAGCGAAACACACAACTTTTCACCTCACTACAGCGAGGAAAATGCAAGGTGCAAGAAAAACGCAAATAATATATTAAATAAGTGTTTATTTTTTTCATGCGGTGTCATGCTGGCCAGTTCGATTATTCTAAAAATAAGCATGGCATGAAATGAGTATTAATGCATTTTCAGAGGACTGGCGGTATAAAAACACAACTTGGCACAATTGGCTTTCTTCCTTTAAATTTTTGTTCACAGCTTTCCGAATCTTCTAGTTCTTCACTATGACTTGACGCGTCAGGGTTTTCTTTAAGATTTTTAATTTCCTTGATCTCCAAAATATTTCTTTTCAATCTCGACAACTGTTTTCTGTATTTAGAATTTAAAGTTTTCAGTTCTTCTATTCGCTTATGCATCAATTTCTTTACAAAATCATCTTCAATTCATTTAACACATCTTTCTACAATTCTTCAACACATTGAGGGTGTGGGAAGAACATTTTTCGATACAATGATCCGTTTCGGAATTATTTACATTTATCGTGTCAATTTTCGTTTTGCACGGTGGTCCCCCCCTCTATCTCCGAAAGTGTTGTGTTTAGAAATTTGAAAAAAAAACCATGGTAGTAGTCCATATGCTGAACCTTTAATGAAAATTATAACGGTTAAGTACGCTCTACTAGTTACCGAGTAATAGCCGCCGAACTTATAAATTAAGATTTTTTTGATGAAAACTTACAAATGTCATAGAATATGGCATTGTACATCTGCAAGCAAGCAAAGCGTAGCCAATACAAAACCCTACATTATGCGTGGCCGGACACGTAGGTACTTGCCCGGTTTTTCTTCTTTTCTCGGCGTATTTTGTCAGTTTGTGGCATTGCGAAGCGCTGGAAAAAATCATGAAACTGTATTGCCTACATGCAAAAATCACTTTCGTGGCATAAAATCACCTTCATGCATAAAATGCCACGAATGTGATGCCACGAAGGTGACGAAAATATCCCTTTTTTTATAAATTCCTGCAAAGTTTAGGTGTGAAGTTTTAAATAAAATACTACATAAATATCTCGAGAATTTTGGGGTTACGATAATCTAGCTTTGATTTCAATAGCTAAAATACAATGCACAAAAATGTTGTCCACACAAGCGATCGGTTCACCTATGAAAAAATTAAAACTTACCAATATTTTTTCTCACGGTACGATGAGCCGCACGTCTCACTTCTTGTGATGCCAAAACACGACCGACGTTCGACTGAACCGAACTTTGTGATTGGTTGCTGCTGTTGTGTTCAACAGCAAGCCTTTATTACTACCAAGTCTAAAGTACCCAAAACGTGTGACCGACGCATTTTGTGTTGCCAATTCAAAATAATAATAAAAACATTTTTTTTTAGACTATTGGGTTTAAAGTGTATTTAATTACGATGATTTTAGTATAAGTAACGTACAAATAAACTGAAATTTGGTGAAGCAGTAAACAAATGTTTTCCTGTAATGGGAAGTGTGACACGATGAGAATGCGAAAAATGGCCCCGTTTTTGACCGTTCGTGTTAGGTTTTGGTATGTATTTTTACTTCTATTACGACAAGTTTTATTTATTTTATAGGATAATAGTTGTTTTATTCTGCAATTCACAAGTACTGTTTCTAACTTATACCGTTTAGGAAATATTACTGTGTGACCATCAAATTTGAGCTGCGATGAGAAGTACCCAATTGCGTAGTGTGTTCGTCGGTGCGGCGAGCCGAACAAATACAAACATTGACATAACTCCATGGGGATTTGTTTAATTTGACACGGCGTCTCTCTGTCTCCATAACATAGAGCATATTACACCGAGTGTTCAATGTCTTAGTATTCTGCCCGATCATATCAACCTATAATCATCAAACTGCATTTCCCTCGGATTAGTGTACTCTGCCAAGCTGGGGCACGAGGCACGATTAAGTTAAACATTATGTTATTGTTTAAGTCCATAACAAATGTCAAAAACTATTCCACAGATACACTATCGACATTCTATTGAGACACGATTGAGACACCATTGAGAGTCCATTGGTGCATTTGTTTAATAGAACCGGGCCCCTGCTCTAATGCGGATTGGCAGAGGTTTTTTTACAGTGACCACATCAGTCGCTTTCTTGGATTTCCACACGATACAATGGTTGACTGGTAGATAATGCAGTCCACTTGTTTATTTTTTTATGTCATACAGTAGACAAACAAGCAAGCGGGCCATCTGATTCAAAGCGGTCACCACCGCCTATGTACATAAGTAACACCAGAGGCGCTACCAATGCGTTGTCCACCAAGGAGGTTAGAGGAAGGGAAGGGAAAGAAGGAAGGGGAAAGAGAGGATAGGGAAGGAGTTGTTGTTGTATCAGTACTTTGTGTATTGTGGTTTGTGGTCAATAAAGATAATTAATTAAAAATAAATCAGGCGGTAGGTAGATAAATTCGTAGGCTTTGACAAACATGATTTATTTTACGCATTTAAAGTGTCAGTAGCTGCTTTCGTTTTCGTTTTGAAGTCAGTACATTTTTTTGGAGCTGTGCGGGAATATCTGTATTATAAATATTTGTGTGAACGACATCACAATAAACGCGGCGCGTGTCTCGCGCGTCCGCTACCGACCGTTTTTTTTTTATCAGTGTTATTTGCCCATTTTTTTTTCACACGGTTTGAGCTAGCCCCAAAGTAAGTTCGTGACTTGTGTTATGAGATACTAACTCAACGATACTATATATAACAAATATATATATAGATAAACATCAAAGAGCCTGGCCAATCAGAAAAATTTCGTTTTTCATCATGATGACCGGGATTCGAACCCGGGACCTCCTGGGTGGCGGTCCGGCGCGGTAACCATTACGCCACGGAGGTCGTTAAATACTACTTCTGCGTGAAAACCCGATGTATATTCTGTGTCCATGCACTGTGCGACAGAGATAAGCAAGCCAAATAGAGAGGTAATCTCGACGTTAGTTTTATGAGTTTATTACAGCTCGAGTAACGACCTACTTTATTTGGCCGGGTTGGATTTGCTCGTTTCATATGAAAGCACGAAATGTTACTATTGTTGAGTTTTACGAGTGAGATAAAAATTGTGTTGTATTTAATAGTTGAAATAGCAATTCTATATTTCAAACGTAACTCGACATTATTCGATTCTTTAAGTTGAAATTATTGTTTATTGAGAACAATGGAATGATAAAGTTATAATGAAATCGGGAGAGAACCACCCCTCTCACAGGAATGAAATGAAAATGACCAGACCCGACCATGAAAGACCAATGAATGACATGACGAGACCTGACCATGAAAGACCAATGACAGGGGGGCATTGTGGGAGTAATTTTTGTTTTATTTTAATTCAAATTTATTAAATCTAAAATCTAATATAATTTATTGATATTTTATTATTTTAAATCGTGTGTTGTGTGATGTGTTCAATATTGTTATTAACTCATGTTCATGAACGAACAAATGAATTATGAATTATTATAAGAAATTGTGTTTAAAAATGACAAGTCTATCAGTGTTTTGTGTCAACCACAGCCGGGTCCGGCGCAGCTTGAGATAACGGAACCCAACCAAACACTGGCTAGGGTTGCTTAACTTGCGTGATTGTTTTAGGGTGCGATACAGCGACTCCATCGAACTTCTCATTCATCAGATTTTAGGTTTAACTGCTATTGTACTACAGTCTTTACTGGAACAGAACTAAGATCGTGAAGAAATTACAAATATGTACTTATAAAAATACCATTTCCAACGTTACTTGGTCCACTGATTTATCCTCTTTGATATGTAAAAAAGAGTAGAAATTACAAATACTTTAAAAATATCATATCCAACGTTACTTGGTCCTCTGATTTATCCTCTTTGATATGTAAAAAAGAGTAAATGAAAGTCAGTAACATGTTGTAAAAGCAACACTGAATGAATTATAAATGTGTTTGCATTGTGCATTCTTTGTGACGGCGCGTCTAATGGATGCAGGACTAATCTCATGCATAGCACGCGGGGACATTAATTTCTTACAGTCACTGGAAAATAAAATGTAATACTGTGTTAAAAATAATTATGAAATTATCCAGAAATTCGAATTTACCGCGTTTTCGATGCCTTTTCACGCGGTACTTGAGATACCAGTCACCAATGTAAAAAAAACTACCGCGCATTATATTGATGACTAGTATCTCACCAATGCGCGTAATTCGCCGTTAATCCTATAGGCGCGCGTAATTCATGTGTGCTATCGCGCTTAATACGTCGCGAATCCTTCGTGCAAGAACCTTGCCAACGCACGTAACTCATATCCGCTAGCAATTCTTTACTCGCGTAATTCATACGCGCTACTAACTCGCCATTGCGCTTTTCACTCGCGTAATTCTCACTCGCGTAATTCATCCGTCCTAGTTGTAGGGGTCTGTTCCTACAACCTTGTTCTTGGTGTGTTGGTGAAGAAAGTAAACTTCTTGTTAGTCTAAATTCTCATTTATTGCACGTCACTTAGATGTAAACAATACAATAATTGGTAGTGTAATGGTATGGGTAGCGCGAGTGCCTTGATGGCCGCTAATGAGCGTACTAAAAGATTAATTATAAAATAAAGTATAATGAAGCGGGGAACGCGCGCTACAAAATGCTGATTCCAGAAAATGTGCGGTGTTGCACCGTACACTAGTACTTACCAATGCGATTCCACACTCGCGTAATTCTAGTAGTTCGCCAACGCGCGATTCGTCGCGAATTACTTGACTTACTTGAGTAATTCATACGGGCTAGTAGCTCACCAATGCGCGTAATTCGTGATTCAAACCTGGTTCGAATTCCTGTTGTTTTTATATCATACCGCGGACAATCAAGCATGCGAACCTTATGGAAATGCATCTTCGACCAAACCCAGTATTTTTTTCGAGGTCATCGAAAATTCTCAGAAAATTCCCATTATCATTTCCGGCACAAAAAGCTATTGTAATCACTCGACTGTTTATTCAATTATAACTCTTATTGTATTGATCATAAGCTATAAAACCATTTGCAACGATCCAATTGTCGCAGTATGACAAAACTTGTTAAAGAAATGTAGACGTAAGGTTTTTTTCTCTATCGATGGCAAACATTTGGGAGTTTGCTCAGCATGTATCTAAACAGGGATGTATAGACGAGCGGTTGAAACGCGACGATTATCAAAAGATTCAAAACTTTAATTCAGAGTTTAAGTTCTTAAAAACAACGTCTTTTAGTCAGAGAGTACATAATAAATGATTTGTATAATTAATGTACTCTATAAACTACTACCATTTCGGAAACAAAAGCACAATGACCACTGGTAAAAGAATGTATATTGTTGCAATCGATCTTATATTTGTTTGGAGAACTAATGCACTCGTGAGTCTAAACGCAGTTGCAACTGGCTGTAATGTTTTTTCCGTTCAGAGATAGACAGATAGATACATGAATAGTTTATGGAATACTTCACTTAGATTAACTAAATAACTACAAATTTAATGTAATATAAATGAACACTTGTGACGAATTTACAGTAGTTATGATGAACTCACTCATATTTTTTATTATGTGATATGACGTTCTTCATCTTATTTCTATTCTTATTTGCAACTGATATTACCTAGCCTGATTACCTATCATTGTCTTCTTCATGCTTTCATATTAGTAGAGCCGTCGCTGGTTAAAAGCCGCCCGTCTATCGAAGATTGGGTTCGTTGGCCCTTTCAAAGTATAATGTCAATTTTGACTTATCATTATGTGAATAGCTGGTCGCATGCCATACGCATGAGTATCAGAAACTAGAGCATTTGGCAAGGTTTAAAAAAATATTGTCATAGACCGGGACCGCTTCTTTCTTACTCCCGACCGCCGGGGTAGGGTAGGGGTAGAGTAGGGGTAGAGTAGGGGTAGGGTAGGGGTAGGGTAGGGTAGGGGTAGGTGGGGTAGGGCAGTACCTCTAAGACGGAACAAAGTTCGCCGGGTCAGCTAGTCTATCTATCTATAATATAAAAATGAATCGCTGAATGTGTTGATAAGCGCAAATCTCGAGAACGGCTGGACCGATTTCGCTAATTCTTTTTTTAGAATATTCCTTGAAGTACGAGGATGGTTCTTATGGAGAGCAATTTAAAAAAATCCCACGTGAAAGCGGGATACACGCAAACGAAGTTGCGCGGGTTTCGCTAGTAATAGAATAAAATAAACAAATATAATTTTTTTTTTCCATTTTTTATGTTATACGACAGACAAACAGGCAAGCGGGCCACCTGATGTAAAGTGCCCGCCTATGGACATCAGCAACACCAAGTGCGCTACCAATGCGTTGCCCACCTCTGACGCGACCTCTTAAATAGTCCCATATCATAGTCCGAAACACATTTTATTGGTGTAAACATTGTTTTCAAAATGGGAGAGAAGACGAAGTTTGTTTTCAATATAAATGTACTTCCAGAAGCGTTATTAGGATGCTCCGGGTACTATTTTATGATTACTGTAACATCGTTTATACCATACGACACGATTTTTGGGAAAAATGTATTCATAATTCACTTAAGGCACTCTTGTACCTAATTTTTTACTTTTTTGCACTATCGTAAATCTTCATATAAGAATGTTTTAAGCGAAAAACAATATTTTATGATTATTTAAATGATTATTACAATCCTACTAATATTATAAAGGCGAAAGTTATGTGTATGTTTGTTACTTCTGCACGCTCAAATGGCTGGGCCAATATTTATGATATTTGGTATATAGGTAGCCGATACCTTGGATTAACACATAGGGTATTTTTTAACCCGAAAAATACGCGTTTCCCGTAGGATTTCATCAAAAGTCTGATATAGATGGCGCTACTGTGCATAAATAAATACACGCAAACGAAGTTGCGCGGGTTTCACTAGTACAATATAAACTCTTTATTACATAATATAGAGACTTTCTTCTTGGCAACCTGAGCGTAAAGAAATGTTGCTATAAAAGAAAAGGTACTCTTTTGTTTGTCTTTTTATTCTTTTTTTTCGTTATTTAATTTTCAATATTGAAAATCGTGACTCCGACGTAACTTAACCACCATTCCCGTCCATCTGTTTCATTTTCTTAAAGAGCAGTAAATAAATCGTGACGTATAAAAGAGTCTAACATTTATGTTCATCTCAGTAATGGCTGGAGAATGCTTATTTTTGCTCCACAGTCCACTTAAATAACGGCCACTTGCCACCATTCACGGGAAAACATCCACTGATATAAACCTAATAGGTATAGATGACGCTTTTTTTTATACCACAAAGGTGGCAAACAAGCATACGGTCGGCCTGATGGTAAGCCGTCACCGTAGCCTATAGACGCTTGCAATACCGGGGGTATCACTCACGCGTAGCCAACTCTTCCAACCAGTGGAGTTGTGGAGAATTTACTCACCGTAGGAACACAACGTGGCCGAGACCAATGCTATTTGGCTACGATCTTCTGTAAGATGGAGGATTGAATCCTTCCCGAGGCTGCTCCGATTTGAGCGGATTATCCGCTGTGCCCTACCTCTCTTACGCTATTGCAAAGTTAACGTGAAATTAAAACTTGTAAAAAGTAGACCATGATTAAGTGAATTTTAAAATGTATAACATTAGGGCCTTCCACCCCAAAACCTATCAATTTAAACAATTATTGTAAGTATTGACCTATTACATTATTTATTTTACATTGAAAAACTAAAAAACTAAAAAAAAAATTTTTGGACGGTGGTGGTGCGTTGGTTGGTAGTAAATTAATAATAAATAATACTATGGTAAGTGGCGCTGTGTTATATAGAATTTATTTATTTATTATTTTTCACAACGCTATCTAGTCCCAAAATAGAATGATTTGCGTTATCTATCTAGATTAAAGCCCATGTAACAGCCGCTTGCTACTCAGTCGAAAACACCTTAATTTGTTCCTTTTGTAGGTCCAAGTTAAAGAGTTTTATTCAGGTTATTGGGAAACTAATTTATGGACCTCTTTGAGGTCGGACAATAAAAAAATTTGAGGGCTTTTGTTAGAAAACAAATGTTTTTCTTAGTACAAATCTGCCGTCTTTACTGGTGGTAGGAAAAAAATGTGACGATTCGAAAGAGCTTGTATTAGGCCTATTTGATTTTGACTTTTGAACAATACTCATTGTAAGCAATGCGTTTCGTTGAGTGAGTGACAGATTCGGAAGACCAACTCTTTCCCTTCTCCTTTTCTTTATTTGACAGCCCGGTCGCGGTGGTGCGTTGGTTGGTAGTGATCTTATCTATCTTTGGCACCAGGGCGAGGGTTCGATTCATGTGATTGGCATTTGTGTTTCTTCTTGATTCTGGGTGCATTATCTATTTACATAAAATTCAAAGTCCTGACTGATTTAAATATATTATATCAACGCACAGTCCAAACCGCTCGGTCTAGAGATTCCAAATTTGGAATGTAGGTTCCTTGCGACATCTAGGGGTGTACTAAGAAAGGATTTTTCAAAATTCCCGCGGGAAAGCGAGATATACGCAAACGAAGTTGCGATTATTTTACTAGTAAGTATATACTTGCAATAAATGTATTCGTTATCTGATACCCATAACACAAGTAGGTAAAGCCAGTTGGCGCTGTGTGAATTGAGTAAAAAAATTTTCGGCGCTAACTACGTCCGACTTGTCCGACAACTTGCACTTGTGATAATACTTTTCTGTGTGTTCGAAGTTCTTGCTTCTTGTTTACCCCTCTCGGGATTTCAGGCGTGAATATACCTGGTAATGATGTAAACACACAATCCAATTTTACTACATTTAAAAAGGTCTGAAAACGGTATATTGAACATTGTATAAATCAAAAGCAAAGCCGGGCCCCAACTTATTTATAAATATTGTAAATGACCTATTTTTCTAAATATCCCCTTTCGATATTTTTACCTCGGCCCCTATCCTACCCTTTTCAAATATAAACTTAACCCCGTTGGCAATAAAAAACATTTTGCTTTGACATTTCATGCAGATACGACTTTATTTTATGGATATAAAAGCCTTTTTTCATATGATTGATCGAACACACGTTAAAAATACTCTCGAAATACTTACGAACATAATTGTATGGAAAAATAAAATTCTTTCGGAAATAATACGGATTAATATGATATAAGTACACGGAATTTATGCACATACATGTTAAGCAATGACGATAATAGTCAATATTTGGATGACTTTTAATAAATAAATTTATGAAAGGTTTAAGTTACTTCTACATTCTCGCGCGGCACAGCATACACACAGATCATACATACAGTTGCACAGCTTTTGTCATCATCATGATCATTTTAGACCAAACCAGTCCACTGCTGAACATCGGCATCTCTCGCCTCGATCCTGTGTCACTCTCATCCATTGACGCCCTGCATGTACGCCATATCTTGTACCTTTCATTATTAGAAAAAAATGTTTTCTTAAATCTACATTTCTGCTCGCGTCGGCAACTGCAAGTGCAAGTTAAGGAACATCGATGAATCGATGAAGACCGCCCGCTCTACTGGTAGATGGCGCTTTTTTCAACTAGCTCCGTGTACTTTTAATTCTTAAAAATATTAAATTGGCAAAGTCTATATTTATAAGCGTAAAAAAGTGTGCACCGAAGTGACAATGCTAAAGTGGCAGTGTTTGTAAACAGGAATAGTACCTAGAGATAACTAAAATTAATAATATAAAAATTTACAAAGTGACAACAACAAAACTGAACACAGAAAGTGCTATGAAATGTGATAAGCGATCTAAATAACACAATAAAGCGTAAAATATCCAATTCAATAACTAATCATTAGTGAACACCAACACTAAAAACAAATATAAATGAAAAACAATTAATATAATTCATATACAATAGTGATATTTCTTCCGAGGGTATAGTACATCATTGGAGGGTACTTGATAATGGACATTCACGTCACAGTGTAAAACGGAGTAAACTTGCAAAATACGAGCACAAATTTCGTCAAACCTATTAATGACTCTACAGCCTAATGGTTAAGGCCCTCACTATAACTGGCGTGGCGTCGCAAGGTGCCCCGACAAATGCTGAGTGGACACCGTTTCAGCATTATTTTTTGTGTTTGTCATTTTGTGTTTTTTGCTGAATAAACGGAATTTATTTATTTATTTTAACTGCGGCTAACAGAGTTCGAATCCCAGTACACACCTTGACTTTTTGTGTTCGATTTTTCTACAACAAATTCTATATTGAGCGCAAAATCGCTTTGTACAGCTTCCTCTACTCGATAATTCACTTAAAGATTGCTTATCTGTGCTAAAAGATGGAGCCACTAAATGTAGACTTCGTAACGCAGCGACGACGGCGGCTACGCAGATCTCGGTCGGTCGAAAATATTTTATCCAGTAATGATGTCTCAAATGAAGTAAATACAACATTTGATTTGAGTATAAAAAGCTACCCAAACACATCTCTAAACGAGAATAATGCATCGGATCTTGCGATCCAGGTACAAAAACTAAAGGAGGATTTACAAATAGCTCACAATGAAATAGAAGTATTAAACATGGAGAATCGTAAATTAAAGTCGGATTTAGATAGAACGCACAAAACAATAGATACCTACAAACTTCTGGCAACACCTACATCGACCAAAAATAAAAATAAAAAGAAGTCTCCCAAAAAATCGCAGAGCAAATCTAATAGTGATCGCCGGATATCATTCTCCACACCTCAAAGAGCAGCTGCACAGAAGAATGAGGAAAGTCTACCTACAGAAGAGGAAAATACAGCTAGTCCTCCTAAAAACAAACCATCAAAATCAGAGACATCTCGGACAACCAGCCACAATGTTCTCAGAGGGTCAGGGTCTCAAGACCACACTGACCTTCCAAAAAAGAGGAACCTGTGCATACTAAGTAATACAATTAATAATGCACCATTACATTATGTTGAAGAACTATTTTCAAAATATTTTAATCTTTGTCGCTATTCACTACCCAACTGCAATATTAAAAATTTAATTACCAACTTAAAAAATAAAATCTTAAACTTTGATAGGAATGATTATTGTATAATTTTTTTAGGAGAAACTGACTTTAAAAGTAACAAAAATTATATCGAATTAGTGAAATGCATTAGGGACTCTATTGTGGAATTAAATCATACAAACATCATTTTTTGTGCTCCTACATACATGCTTGGATTACCTATTTTTAACTACAGAGTGGAATTGTTTAGTAGTTTATTGTATATGGAGCTACAAAATCATGAGTGTGCTTATTTCTTTGACACGAACGGGTGTCTTGATTTGGAAATGTTCTCCTATAAGACGGGTAGACTTAATAATCAAGGACTGCGCACTGTCCATCAAAGTCTAATCAATAACTTAAAAGTTGACTTCGAATACTTCCCTGTAAAATCAGTAACTGATGCATACGATCAGGAGTTGTCGAAGACTACTGATTCGATATCACAAAATATGAGTAACTTTTTTCGTCTGTAGCCAACTATTAGTTTTACATTTAAACATTAACGGGTTAATAAATAAAGCAAATGAACTAGTTTTACAATTGTCTACTACGGATTATGATATCGATACGCTTGATGTATTATGTATAACGGAACATAATATGGTTCTGGATGACACTGAACATATTTTAATCCCCAACTTTGTTCTGGCGTCTCGATTCACAAGAAGTAATAGGAAGGGAGGATCATGTATATTATTAAAAAAACATCATAAATATAAAGTAATAACTGCTGCAGAACAGCTAAGTGTATGTAATGTCATTGAGTGCAGCGGTATAGAGCTTGTGGAACATAACCTCACTATATTATGTATTTACAGACCGCCAAAAAGAAAATTAGTCGAATTTGAATTATTCTTGTCTCAACTGAATGCTTTGCTCAGTGATGTTGCTTTCAAGAATAAGAAGCTGGTAGTTTGTGGTGACTTCAACATAAACATACTGAAACCTGACTTACAGGTACACAAATTTAAACAATTGTTAATAGGCTTTAATTTGAAATTGAGTATAGACCAACCTACGCGACTTGAAAGTATGACTTGCATCGATAACATCGCACATAACATTCGAGGATCTAAAAGCACAGTTATAGAGCTTTCCCTCTCTGACCATACAGCACAAATTCTGAAATGTCCAACAAAAAGAACCTATCTTATATCTCACTATTACAAATATGTAAGGGATTATAATGAAGAAAATATAATGAAATTCTGTAATCGTATAAAAGAACTGACATTTAATGAATCCTTATCTACCGAAAATCCTGATGATTCATTTAACTATTTCTACGACTCATTTAAATTGTTGTATGATCTATGTTTCCCTGTTAAAAAAATACATATACCCATATTGAGACGACAAAAGTGGATTAGCAAAGGTTTGAAGCTGTGCTCTAAGCGCAAAAGAGAGATGCTTTGGAAGTACAGACTTAATAAAACACTTGAAAATAAAAATACGTACAAAACATACTCAAAAAGGCTACGAAAAATAATAAACTGTACACAGAAAGCTCAGAATAGTTTCTTAATAAGTAATGCTAAAAATAAAGGAAAAGCGACCTGGAAAATTATAAATAGTATCAAATCCATACCACTACGAGAAGATATAAATAAAATCAAAATAGGAAATCACGTCGTATTGGACCCAAAAGGGATAGCTCAGGAATTTAATAATTATTTTATAAATGAAATAAAATCAACAGTAACTAACTCGAAGAAATTTTTAGAAACTGTAAAATACGATTCTCCTTACTCTTTCTTCATGAGCCCTACAGATGATGAAGAAATTTATAAAATTATTAGCACACTTAGAAATACTCAAAGCACAGGATATGATGACATTGAAACAAAAATAATTAAAAAAGTATCTAAATATATAACCCACATAATTAGACATATTATTAATATTTCCATAGAAAGAGGCGTCTTTCCTACAAAATTAAAAATATCAGTTATAAAGCCAATATTTAAAAAAGAAGATAAAACAGATATGAACTTTTATAGACCTATAACTCTAATACCAGTTTTTGCGAAAATATTTGAAAAAGTAATATACGTCAGATTAAATAATTATTTCGAAAGCAAAAACATTTTTACTAATACTCAATTTGGCTTTAGGAAAAATAAAACAATAGATATGGCTATGTACGAATTTTTAAAAAAAGTTTATGTTGCACTGGAAGAAAAGAAAAAAGTAGTCGCTCTATACATGGACTTAACAAAAGCTTTTGATCATGTCGATCACAATATACTGATTCAAAAACTCGATAAATATGGCATAAGGGGAAATTCTTTAGATTTAATAAAATCGTATTTGTCTAATAGATTACACTATACAGAAATAATTCGTATTCTAAAAAACACCCAAGTAGAGGAAAGGTTCACCTCTGATAAAATAGAAGTTAAATTCGGTGTACCACAAGGTTCCATTTTGGGGCCACTTTTATTTATTATATATATTAATGACCTACCAAATGTAATAGAAGAAGATCTTGTGCTTTTTGCTGACGATAGTACAGTAATATTTAAAGAAAATGATCCTCTCTCGTTTGAATCAAACATAAATAGATCATTTGAACTTATAGTCGACTGGTTTAAAGCAAATAATCTCAAAATTAATTTAGATAAAACAAAATACATGACATTTACTAACAAGAATTCTCAAAACTATCAATTAAATATCAATTATCAGAAAGAGCAAATACTTAAAATAGACTGCACGAAATTTCTAGGAATATATATAGATTCTAAATTAAACTGGAGTGAACAGATTAATTATATTTGCACTAGACTAAATAAATTTTCATACGCCTTGCACATGCTCAAGAAAGTTGCAAATATATCCACTGTGCTCAGCGCCTACCATGCACAAGTTGGATCAATAGTTAGGTTTGGAGTTCTCTTCTGGGCCAATGCTGCTGATAGAGAACGAGCCTTTAAAGCCCAAAAGAGGTGTATTCGGTCCATTAGTGGAGTCCAACAGACTGTGTCCTGCAAACCTTACTTCCAACAATATGGTATTTTAACATTACCGTCATTATATATATTAGAAGCGGCATCACTCGTAATGAGAAATATTGATGACTTTGACACATTGCGTAGTGTGAGATTAAACAAAAAGTTACAAGCACAAAAAAGTAGGACCTCCAAATACATATAATAAAACTGTATTCTGCCTGTCTATTAAAATTTACAACAAGGTACCTAACTGTATAAAAGAAAACAGGAAAATTGATATGTTTAGAGCCTCATTTAAGAAATTCCTTATCTCTAAAGCATACTACTCCATTGAAGAATATCTTAATGACCCAATTGTATAATTTCTATTTGTATAATTTTGTTTTAATATCATTATAAATTTTATATACAATACTTAACTAAATATTGAAATTTTAATACTAAAAATATGTAATATTTTTTTAATGAATAATTTAATGACACTTGTATTTTGCACGCCAAATATCTTGGCAAAATATGTGAAACGTTTATTTCTTTATTTTAACACCTTGTATCAACCATATTTTATGCAAATAAATATATTCTATTCTATTCTATTCGACCCTAGTTAGTGTTTGGATGGCTTTCTTAATCTCGAACTTTCCGTACTTCAGAGACGGAACAAATATCCAAAATACGCCTATCGTCATTTGTAGGTGGCATGCATTTGTCAAATGACGTTGACGTGTCCTTCTGTGTGTCCGTACTTTACACGTCAACAACGTTTACAAAAAACGACTTTACAACATACTTACAAATCAAGACATATCATACTTTTACTGCCGGCGAAGAATAAAGACGTAACTACTGCCCTCACCATTCGCAAACAACTACTTAATCCAAATTAAACAAAAATGACCTTTAAATTCCATATGATAAGAGCTATCGAAAACTGATTTGTAATTGTTTATCTATTGCATATTTGGGATCGAAGTAAATTTTAAAGAAATTTAGACAATGTCATTATGTGTATAAAGTTACATTTGGTTTGATTTGGTAGTTTTCGTGTTATAATTTGTCATTTAGGGTTCAGTGAGAATTTTTTCAGGCTGCTGCCTTAATGATCAGTGAGACTTTATATAATTATATTTAAAATGGAGTTACATTTATTAATTCAGAGATTGCAAATTAGGTCTGCCGTGTCAGGCGGAGGTCCGATACATGAGTTACGCGTAACAGGTGTATTTCGTATTTTTTTAACCTCCTCTATACACAGCTATAATATATATATTAAATGTCTTTGAGATTTTGCATACGAGACTATCACACAACTCATGTAACTGTGATTTTACCACTGTCCATTCCGGCTATCTCAGGTCATTTTAATAGTTAAATGAATTAGGCGCGACGGACGCTTATCGCGGCTCCACAATACAAGGAGTTATACAAGAGTTAGCCGTGATAGACTTACCCATGGACTTACCCATCACGGCTAACTCTTGTATTGTTGAGTGTCGTCTTCGAATAGATCACCTCTTGCCTTCTCATGTATCTTAAGATACAACCGCGCGTAAAACAAGCGTTTTATGAAAAGCTTGTCACGCCTAACTCAGTATCGTGAATAATTTAAAGAATATTTAAAATTACTTTAATTTAAAACTTTCCCGGTTTTATTAAGCTTTCCTAGAGTTGTCTCATGAAAAATTATCTCAATATTATCTTAACTATTTTTCACAAATGACAAAAATCTGTTAAAATCTTTAAACGGCGATTACTCAAAACTATGTTTCGCGAGTTACATGACATAGGTTTGACCATACTGGAATACGTATACCATAGAAAAAGCAATAGCTTTTTCTATGTTTATAGGCTTTACATTGATACAGTAGCTGGCGCCAGCATCACTGGATTTCATGCATTCATACATTCATTATTTTTCATACATTCCGAAAAGAGAATACAAAATTATACCTACCCTTATAAATGGACTTTTTTGCACGTAGGAAATACGGAACCATAAATCGAATGACATTTTTTTATAAGTACAGTTGCACAAACAAACTATTGAATGTTAAGCGTAGGTGCCACAGTAAATGCTAACTCAGCTGATAGGAAGGAAAGTTGGTGTTAAATTACTGATGAGATTATACTTTTTTGTTGACTCTACTCATCAGTTTTACTTAAGGGGATTTGTGACAAAAGCATTAACCAGGTCACTTGATGGTAAGCGAGCTGTTCTGCCATATTTTGAAGAAAGCAAGTAGGTTAAAAAGCTTAGTCGGACGGTACGGTAATCGCGTAGTTTTTATCCCGAAAAGTACGCGATTCCCGTAGGATTTGATCAAAAGTCTGATATAGACAGCGCTGCTGTGCATAAGAAATACACGCGAACGAAGTTGCGTGGGTTTCACTAGTTGGTCTATAAAGACATATAAATATCACTACTACACGGATTATAGTGATGCTGGTATTAAATCAGACTTAATTATTGTTTAATTAGCTGTCTCACTCCGGAACAGACCCCGTTAAGGAGATCTTTCCGATAAAACGTATGAACTGAGCAATTAAATGGAATTAAGTTAACTGGAACTCGCTAAGTTAGTTTCATAATAAGATTATTTTTCACTGAGATTTTAGATTATTTGGTTCATTTAGAATTCGTATGAATGGGAGAGCTAAGTAGTTTTTTTTTAGTGACAATGTTGTGCAAGCTAGTGAAGCGCTAATGGGATACGCTTCACCAGCAACATTGGTTTTACGTGGGCGAGGTGTCAACCCGCCGCACAACCCCCGAAATGCTGGAGGACCACACCCGTCGTTGGTCAGCGAGTCCATCGGACTTAGCCGGTTAGTGTAGCTAGGCTGTACTACCGACCATTCCCCTTTCCGCCACCTTGGGGACGCTCCCCTACGCTGTGAGGGCCAGCGCGGGGGAGCTAAGTAGTTAAATTTTAATGGGCTGGCTTGACAGTAGCAGTACCACCTCTCACAGAATCATCATATCAACCCATAATCATCCCACTGCTGGGATACTGGTCCTTCAATCGAAGGTGATTAGAGTGTACTCTGCCACGCTGCTCCAATGCGGATTGGCAGAGGTCGGTGTTTTCAAACCGCCCTAAGGCCACCGACTTGGCTTAACAACTGTTATCCATCGACAACAGCCGGGACCGACGGCTTAATGTGCCCTCCGAAGCACGGAGAAGCTCGAGATAACGAAACCCATCCAAACGCTGGCTAGGGTCGACGTCGCTTAACTTGCGTGTTCGTATTAGAGAGCGACACACAGCGACGCGACGTCATCGAGCTCCACTCTCACAGAATATCGACGTAAAATAGTAGTGATATGCCGTTGTATTAATAATGAGTGGGCAAGGTAGTCAGACGACCTAAGGAAAGTCGCAGGAAGCCGCTGGATGCAGGCCGTTGCCAGCATTGGAAGCGTTTGGGGAAGGCGAGGCCTATGTTCAGCAGTGGACTTCTTGTGGCTGAGATGATGATGATGATGATGAGCGAGAAATACCCGTCCTGCTTCCTACTTCCTATCTTTTTCATTTCGATTCATTAAACGTTTATTTTCGCCATTTCTTTTTATCAGTGGCCATTTTGCTTTTGTTTCCGAAATGGTAGTAGTTTATAGAGTAGATTAATTTATACAAATCATTTATTACTGTATACTCTGACAAGAGAACGTGTTTGTGAAAACCTATTCTCTGAATATTTTATTTATTTTTATTTTCTTGCTTCAGACACACAGACGAAAAAAACTAATATTTTTTTTTACATACAATCAAAAAATTATAAAAAACAAACATAAAAAATTTCGGAATGTATTAAACTTTTCTTTCAGTTCTGAATTAAACATTTTTCATTGGCATGAGCATTCACTAATTCTTGTAGTCGTGAATGTGCATGGACAGGCGGTGATTGCTTATATCAAGGTGATCTGATAGCATTTGTCCTTTTGCGAGTACAGTCAGGTGCACGTCGAGCTTTATACTTGCAGTTCAATTTTGGCTCTTATGATTTAGAACTTAAGGAAGGTATAAAGTCTAATATGTAAAGGTCGATCTGCTCTTAACTGTACTTCAAACTTTTAGATATAAACGCGTCCTTAGTAATCCATAGTTGGGTTATGTCATTTGAGATATAAGTAGTAACAGGTGTCGTAAAAATACTCTTTTGTTGTCATACAACTTTCGAGTTCATTTCGGTTTAAACTTTTAAGTGTACCAATGATATTATTAAATTAGATTGGTTACGTACGGTATCGTGTTTTACGTTCGAGTTGGAAGGTCGCCCATTTATTTTTTTTCTATTTATAGCAAGCAATTTCTCAATTGGACACCACTGCTTCTGTCGCTCGCTCGCAACTGACGGGTGTCTGGTGGTGACAATTTGCACCATCGCAATGCCGCAAAATCTGAGTACCGGACAGCTTGTCTTTGCTTTTATGTCGATGCACACTAAGACCAAGATTGATGACAAGCACTCAACGCGCGTTTTAATAACGCGCGTTTACAACTACATACATTTACGCGCGTTAGCATGTGTACGACCTGAATAAAATGTATGTAGTTGTAAATGCGCGTTATTAAAACGCGCGTTGAGCGCTTGTCATCTGAACTTGCTCTTAAAAATAACAGTAACGCGCGGACACATTATATTAACTTATCTACACATTTTGATATAATCATTGGTTTCATAAATTTTATTGAATTAAGAAATACAGATCGTCGTATGTCCGTTGTAGTTATAAAAATGTGAAATATTAACCTGTTCCCTTTTACAAAACATTCCATATAAAATACTTTTATAACTTTTTTTAAACAATTTAAGAATGAAATCGTTATGTTGCTTTAAAAATAAGTGAATGAATACAAAACGAAACCATTCGATTGAATAGTGAATGGAAAGTTTATAATCTTTTTGAGCTTTTATTGCAACTTTCAATGTTTATTTTTTCCGGTGTAAGCTTGCAACTGAATAATCCTGACTTGTATTTTATTGACGTTTATTTTTTTCTTTATTTTTTATTTTCCCCTCTACTGGTGATAGTGCAATAACATTTATAACATTTCAACAAAGTGTTTTCAATTACTTAATAGACACTAAGATAAGTCGTTGGACAATATTCTTAGACTTTACGTTTTATAAGTCTAGGTTAAACTTAAATTACCAATTAGCCAATCGCAAGATCTAATAGATAGATCGTAATATTCTAAAGTAGGAATTACAATATTCATCATTATCATCATCATCTCAGCCACAAGAAGTCCACTGGCCAGGCCTCCCCCAAAGGCCTCCAATGCGACCTCATAATATTCATACTTCCATACTAATATTATAAATGTGAAGAATAGAATAAATGTCACGTCGAAAGTAAAGAACGGATTGCAATATGTTTTTTTATTGGGGATAGTTTAAGGTCTGGAGAGTGACATAGGCTACCCACGGGATAAAGATATTGTCATGGGAAGAATTATTGACATTTTCCCTTGTCCACGCGGGCGGAGCCGCGGGTTTTGACTTGACTATTTCACATGTAAACGGCTGCATCTGCTTGGCCTCGGGTCTTGGATGTTTATCTATATAATTCCTTTTATAAAGTAGGGGAGCACTAAGAAAGGATTTTTCAAAATTCCCACGGGAAAGCGAGATATACGCAAACGAAGTTACGAGGGGTTCACTAGTTTATAATATTAATATGATTAATTTTTACTTCAGATGTTTGTTTGCAATTCTCTTCCAAAAAAAAAAAACTAATGTAGTACTCATTTCTGCCACAGCATGCGCCACAATCCCTTCTAAACTCACTTTGCTCGTCAGATAAAAATCTCAGGTGAAAATTTTATCTAAAATTTAGCAGAATATTATTTTGATACGAAAATGTAAGCGCAAACCCAGGTTAAAGGTCCAGTTTTTCGGTCAAATGAAAATCCCTCTTTTATTATTGCATTAGCACGTGCAAACTCCGAAAACTGAGGTGTGGCTAAATCACAGTAATAACATTCAATCTAGTAAAAGCCATCAAATAGTGAGGGTCCCAGACATAAGCTGATAGCGGATTAGAAAAATCCACATCTAAACTCTGTTTCTTTTAACTTGACCAATGTAGTAAACAATCTTAGCGTGTCTTTTTATTCAAATATCCAAGTGTAAAATCGATAAAACGCCAGAATATGAGTGTTGTGTTAAATGCCATTTCTAACTATTGTTTTTTTTTTATATATTAAAAAAAAGGCTAGCCCCAAAGTAAGTTCGAAACTTGTGTTATGGGATACTAACTCAACGATATTATATTTTATAACAAATATATATATAGAAAAACATCCAAGACCCGAGGCCAATCAGAAAAAGTTCGTTTTTCATCATGACCCGACCGGGGATCGAACCCGGGACCTCCTGGGTGGCGGTCTGGCGTGGTAACCATTACGTCACGGAGGTCGTCATTATTATTATTATTATTTGGGTGTGAATGAAAATTTTAATTGCCTATTTTCGTTAAAAAGACATGCTAAGATTGTTTACTGCATTGGTCAAGTTAAAAGAAACAGGGTTTACATGATAATTTATGCATAAAATAAAATGAAGTCGCTTTCGCTATCTGTTCGTTAAGACCTTTAAACTACTCGACGGATTTTAATGTAATTATATTATCAGCAGTAGATGGAAAGATTCAAGAGGAAAGTTTTTAATGTAGAACACATAAGAATTTTCCAAAATAACCACGGAAAAGCTAGCCAAGAAAGTTGAGCGGGTCCCGCTAGCCTACACTAAAATAATTATAAAGAGGAAAGATTCGTATTTTTGTGTGTGTGTATGTTTGTAATGAATAAACTCAAAAACTACTAGACCGATTTTAAAAATTCTTTCACCGTTGGGAAGCTAAGCTATCCCCAAATGACATAGGCTATATTTTATTCTAAAATAAATATCCGCATTGAAACCCGTGCAAAGCCGGGGCGGGGCGCTAGTTATAATAAATCCAAAAGTAATCCGTGTTTGTTTGTCGGGTCTAAGTAACCAAATACTATAGAAGACTAATACGCACAGCTTCGGAAGAATTCGGGCAAGACGCGACACTAGCGCCCCTACGGCATGAGGGCGGCATGAGGTGAATGATTTCAAAACTTTTGTATGCAAAATGTTATAGCGCCCCTAGCGGCATGAGGTGAACTGTGCGTTTGTATGCAAAATGTTATAGCGCCCCTAGCGGCATGAGGTGAACGGAGGTTTCCAAGTCATTGTATGAGAAACGTCAAGAGCTGTGCGTATTACTCGCCTCTAGTATTTGAAGTAACTGAATCAATTTAGACGAACTTCTGGAATTCAAATCAAGCGGTTCAAAAAAAGTGATATGTGAATTTTGAAATTTATTTTGTACACATCACATACTAAAACTAAACTAAACATATTATTATAAACAAATTATAATGAACCTAAAACTAAAAACCTTAAAAAATATAATAAAATAACTAAAATAAAAAATAAAAATAAAATAACTAAAAAAAAAAATTAAAAGGAGTCCCTTTAGGCAAGGTTCCGAAGATACTGGCAGCGTTCCCCTTTTGAATAGCTAGACTAATATTTGTACACTATTCTGTACACGCTCTCAGCTTATGGCTTGCACTATAAGAATGACCGGTGCCTCTGAGTAATTTCCACAGTAATCATATGGGAGATGGGGGTTAGCGATTATGACTGGTGTCGGCTTATTTTTATAGCGAGGTTGACACTCCCATAGCCAGGACAATGTTCATAGATAAGAGGAAATGTAGGGATTTTATATTACTACGAAATGATAAAACGAATCTGAAATCTAGCGAATGTAGAAGGTAAGGATATTAACCTTCCACCGTCGCATGGTTTTTGTGTACGAGAGTCGTTACTTGCGGGTCTTTAGAGACCCCAAGAAAAAACTGCTTTTATTAATCTAAATATAATAAAATTCAAAGTCCTGACTGACTGATTTAACTATATATCAACGCACAGCCCAAACCGCGGTCTAGAGATTCCAAATTTAGAATGTAGGCTCCTTACGACGTCTAGGGGTGTAATAATAAAGGATTTTTCGAAATTCCCACGGGAAAGCGAGATATACGCAAACGAAGTTGCGAGGGTTTTACTAGCTTATTATAAAATTTATTTCCATATTGTCATATCACTCAATATCCAACCCACTGCAAGGGGATTAGAGCGTACTCTGTCGAGAACCATCCAAACACTGGTTAGGGTCGACTTTGCTTAACTTGCGTGTTCGTTTTGAGAGTAAGACACACAGATCGAGCTTTGTCCAATTAAATATTATGTTTCCATTATATTAATTTTATTTGAAGCCGAAATAATAAAATTGTCGTAACTTTAAAATACGTCTATTCAATACCTTTGGCATTTTAACAGTAAAAGGTTTAAGCTAACAAATGTTTACCCAACGGGCACTGAACAATTTACACTCATTCGGTCATTCATTCACACACCCACATTTCATTCAGTGAATTGATTCTGACGGTCTGATAATACTAAAGTTCTTGTTACACTGATTGTTATACTATAAAGCTATTAAAGCTTCAATACTCAATTTATTTATTGCACCAAAGCTTCTTGCGATGATAGCATCTCTACATATTCCTTAAACGTTTGCGTATATCTCGCTTCCCAGTGGGAATTTTTAAAAATCCTTTCCTAGTAGTACACCCCTAGACGTCGTAAGAAACCTACATTCCAAATTTGGAATCTCTAGAATCAGCGGTTTGGGTTGTGCGTTGATAATAGTCAGTCAGGACTTTGAATTTTATATATAAAGATAGATTGTAGCGGGATACACATTGGTATCGCCTCTGGGTATTATTGATTTTCTTAGGCGGTAACCACTTTCCAGACGCCCCGTTTGCTTGTTTGCCTGTATGACATAAAAAAAATTACAACACAGGTAAAACGAATCACCAGTAAGCTATATAAAATTTTATAGCTTGGATTTATAGCTCCCAATGTCCCCAAGCGTTCTCATCCCAAAGATAAAATCTAACACACCCACGGGATTCGAATCATGATCTGTCTAATCAATTCACACCAATAAACCACCGGATTCACAGCCGGAAACCGATGCTTGTTAGCCATAATTAAAGAAATTGGATTAAAAACTCGGACCGGTTTCAAAATATCCTGATAAGTTCTATATTACCACAGAACTGGGAACTTTATTTTTACTCCGAAGTAGAAATGCATTTCGCCACTTGTATGCGATCCATTTTTGTAAGTTATACGTCAAATAACCGAATCGTTTGATTAGTAGTGTTTTTTTATAAATAATCACGGATTTGCGAAGTGACAGTTTTCAAATAAGGCGTACAGATTAGTCAATGTTATGACCAGAGGGATCACGCCCACATTGACTATCTATAAGTTTCTTTTATCTATGCACATTCATTACTGAGTGGTAGAGCCTGGCTCCTATGTAGTGGAGTGTCTAATGGACCTTGTTTATCTTGCGTGCTTGTTATAGAGTGCGACAAACACCGACGCTATCCAGCTCCTCCTTTTATTAGTTTTGTCTAAATCCCAAACTGAACAGCAATAATCTTCTTAATTAGCTCTCAATTGTTACTTCACTCAATTATTTCTTAATCAATTGAAGTCTGAGATTGGGAGAGGAATTACGAAACTATTTATAGATTTTCCAAAGAAACTCTCCTTCTCCTTATATAATGGCTTCTGACGGGTCTTACAATGTTATTAGAGTATTCACAAAATTACAAGTGAGAGAAATAAAGAAACTTTTTGGCGGTACCATCAATTCATCATCATCAAAGATGCGTTTCGGAAGAAAATAGTCAGCACTAATTGGAATACAATGGGTATAAATACATTTATTAGTACTTTTACTCATATATTTAAGGAAAGTTTTAAGAAAAGGAATATGAAAATATGTTTAAAGCGAAAGGCACAATTAAAGTGGGTTACAAAAGGTATAAAAACATCAAGTAAAATGAAAAGGTTTCTTTGCGCTGGAAAAGCTAACTATGAAAACAAATCTGTATCTATTTATAGGAACAGATACATTACTATTTATAAAAGGATAATTAAAAATGCCAAAAAACTGGCAGTGAGATCGGAAATTGCAAAATCAAATAATATTTGTAAGGATGTTTGGAGAATCATAAATAAACATAGAAATAAATGTAACGTAGCTAAACAAGAATATGTCTTAAAAACAAATTGTAAAGTTGTATCCGATCCGGTTAAAGTCGTTGAAATTTTCGCAGAGCAATTTAATGAGGGCTTTATTGATAATCCAGTAGAGCTAAATAAAGCAGTGATGTTCCTTCGAAACAGCGTTGAATTAGTGGAACAAGAAATGGAATTAAATAAATAAAATAAATAAAATAAAAATTAAAATAAAAATTCTTTATTCAGTAACAAAGTTTTACATTACTTAGATCTAGGTTGAGGCCTCCTTTTAAGTATATTATAATACTTGTGTTAGGAAACCTCGCTCCTCTTATAACAAAAATTTCTATAGGCATATTAGACTGTAATCTATAACAAAAGTACAGTTTAATTTTATATATATATATTTATATTTTTTAATTAAATTTTTTTCCTTTACTGTAGGCTTATTATACTTTAATCTATAACAAAAGATTACATTTTAACTTAATCTAGTTTAATAATTTACCAAATTTTTAATGCAACAGTATCAGTGTGAATGTGTATGTGTGTGAATGTGTCAGTGTGTGTATGTACGTGTGTGTGTGTGTATGTACGTATGTGGGTGTGTGGTCCTTTGGAAGTGTTCAAGAGTGCTTCAACTTCATCATAGGTGAGTTGTTTTAACCATTCTGTAATTGTTTTTTTACATTGGAAAGAGGAATCCGGATAGAAGTTAAGTAGTCCATTCAGTCTATTGTACAGATATGCAGACTGATTACAATACTGGCGGGCAGCAAAAGCAGTCCTAACGGGAACTCTGCAGATAACAATGTTCTGCCTTCTATTTGTTATCTTATTTGGATCAAAGATGGAATTGTTGTGTAGTCTTAGAACTGCAAATAGAACATATAGTTTTCTAATAGTAAGGAGTCCACTAAGAGAGTAAAGTGATTCTGTAGGATAGCGAAAAGGCTTAAAGTACATAACCTTTAACAGAGATCTCTGTGCTCTTTCAATGTGTAGAAAGGTTGTTTTGGAATTGAACCCAACAACTCCAGAGGAGATAACTAGAATAGTCAAAGCGATGAAAAACAAGAAGTCATATGGCAATGATGAGGTACCGACCTCAATTGTAAAAGAAAATATTGACATACTAGATAAATCAATTAGTAAATTTTGTAATAATTGTTTTAGGGAGGGAATTTTTCCTGACCAGCTTAAGTTGGCCAAGATTGTTCCCGTTCATAAGAAGGGTTCAAAATCGGACCCAAAAATGTATAGACCCATTTCTTTGTTGCCAGTTATATCAAAAGTTTTAGAAAAAGCGATGAAATCCAGATTAGTCCGCCATCTACACTTAAATAGAATCTTACATCACAGACAGTTTGGTTATCAAAAAGGAGTAGGAACACAGGAAGCAATAGATACTCTCATGAAAGATATTATTGGTGCAATCAATGCTAAGAAAAAAACTATCGGTGTATTTTTAGATCTCAGCTCTGCGTTTGATACTGTAAATCATGTGTTGTTGTTGGAGAAATTAAACCATTACGGAATTAGAGGCAAACCACTACAGTTGTTCTATTCGTATCTGCAAAATAGACGAATGTTCGTTCAAATTACTTCCATAGATAAGAATAAATGTGAAAAAGCGTACAAGTCAAAACTTATGACCATAAAAAGAGGTGTACCACAGGGCAGTATCTTGGGCCCAGTACTTTTCACAATCTTTATGAATGATCTGATAGAATTTGCTTACTGCGCTGCCCCTGGATGCATTGAATTAACGTTGTATGCTGATGATACCAATGCAATAATATCAGCTGATGATTTAATCGGTCTTAACGAATCAGTGAATAAGGGACTAAAATTTTTACAAGATTGGTTTGTTGCAAACAATCTTATACTAAATGCCACTAAAACCAATTTAATGTTATTTGGAAACAACAGACAAATTAAAGATAGAATCAATATCTCTTTAAATAATAATAAACTGCCTGTAGTTGAGACTGTTAAGTTTCTAGGTGTTCACATTAACAATTCATTAAATTGGAAATGTGAGCTAAATGAAATAGAAGGCAAAATAAGTTCTGCGTGCTACGTACTTAGAAGCTTACGAGACGAAGTAGATATTAGTCATCTTAAATTGGTATACTACGCCTTAATAGAGTCAAAACTAAGATACAGTATATTGTTCTGGGGCGCAAGTTACAATTATAATATGCAAAAGGCATTTGTGCTGCAAAAGAGAGCGATCAGAACTATGACACGGATTCGTCAACAAGACTCATTGAGGAGCTATTTCATCAGCTTGGGAATTCTAACCGTTCCAAGCCTATACATATTGGTACTATTGACACATTTTGCCAAACACATCCATGAATATGAGACCTACGAGGAACGACAATCGCGAGAAAAAACGCGACGAAAAAACTTTGTGTCTGGAATGGTTCCACATCTACAGGTGGTGAAACATAGCGCTTGTTATCAAACAATAAGATGCTTCAATAAGTTGCCAACGGATATGAAACTATTATTATACACAACACAGTTTGGAAGTACACTGAAGCAATATCTATTGAAAAAATGCTTTTATACACTAAACGAATTTTTGGAAAGTTAATGGCGGGGTCATAAAACGTAACAGATGTACAGGGGGCGCATACTATCAGTGTACTGTCCAGCAAAATTTAAGTACCAATTTTTTATTTTTATTTATCACTGATTATTATTATTTTTAAATGTAAAAATTCAATCAATTTTATTAATATTATTATTTGTGATTAGCCTATTGTATAAAAATATTGTTATTTTTAATGAAAATTTCCAATACGATGTGAATTGTTAAGGAATAAATGATTATGATTATGAATTTAATGATCTTCTTGACAATGATCATCATATCAACCCATAATCATGCCACTGCAAGGATCTCCCTTTAATCGAAGTTGAATTAGAGCGTAATCTGCCACGCTCCAATATAGATTGGCAGAAGTCAGTTTTTTCAAGCCGCTTGAAGGTCACCTATCATCCATCACTATCATCCGATCGACGGCTTAACGTGCCCTCCGAAGAACGAAGAGTCTCGAGCATCTAAACACATTCCGTAATTTCGAGCATTGTGATTGGACTACGCTCAGCTTCACGTGGAAACGCACTCAAAATATAAAAATAACTACCAACTAAGTCACCGAGTCCAGTTAATTATACAAAAAAATCAACTTAAAATATTTTAAACTGTTTTTAAACTCATAATAATATGGTGCATCAATTCAATTAGTGGAACAAGAAAATCCAGAAAATTATCTTACAAAACAGATTTTAAAGATAGCCCTTAGCAGGAAGTGAATCTCAATATACAAGAACTCGTTAAAACATAATACTTTAATCACTAAACAGTCACCGACTTATACCCGGTGTGATTAGAAAAATATGGGAATAAAAATATACCGTTCCATGAAATTTCTATAATGAGCGGTTGGTAGTATTCTGTGGTACAATTTCATAAGCGGTAGCGGTAAATATTATATGTGGAAGAAAAACGCTCAATTCTCAAAATTGACAGGCCCAGTGGTTGTCGATGTCAATAGTTACTTTATACCAAATGCCGTGGTTTCGAATCCTGCATAAGGCAAAACATTGTGGTCGCAAGAACTTAGCTGTTTGTCTCCAAGGTCTGAATATTTTTTACGTATGTTACTTATTTTTTTATACCTACTCATGGTACGAAATCTGCTTATTTCGGGAGTAAATACCGATATAACGTTTTTGTTTCTTGCTTCAGACGCACACAGGCACAATAAAAATGAAATCAAATTAAACATAAAATAAAATTTCTGAACCCTGTGCTTGTGGATAACACTGTTTATGTTTGTATGTGTGCAGCGGCAAGCAAATGGGTCGTAGCTTAGTGATTTCTGTACTTAATACTATCGCCCGAGGCGGCCGTGGTCACGCAAACTCGCTCATACTTTTCAATTGTACCACACACGGATTTTATACAATTTATCGTGTTTAGTAAAGGCATTGACGTTAAATCTACGATATTTCACATTATAGAAGGTAATCACAGCACCGTTTATTATCGTTAGCCATTGATAACTCATGTTTTAGTCAACAAGAGTTTTTATATGGATTATTTTGAAGTAGTGTTTAGAATTTACTGTATTGTATTTACCAAATATCATGATTTATTAATAAAAGTATTGTGAAAATGTCTGAGCATGCCGAACTTTCAACATCATTGTTCATACCGGAGGCCTGTTTTTTTAAATAAAATCGGATTGTACAGTCAAGACCAGGTCGACTTTTACATATTAGACTTTGTACCGTTCTTAAGTTCTATGTGATAAGAGCCAGAATTGTACTGCAAGTGAAAAGCTCGACGTGTACTTGACTGTACACTATAAAAATTTGTTAGTAAAATATAAAGTTTCAAGAGAACTAATTAGAATTTGCTGTTATTTTAAATTGAAATTCTAAAGAGTTGTAGTAGAGTAACCTAGCTGAGCTATCATTGGACAGCTGGACATTGGAGATCTGAAAGCAAGCATAGCGTAGTAAATACGGAACCCTACACTGTGCGTGGCCCGCCACGCACTTGCTCAATTTTTTAAGTGAGGTTTACTGGATTGACGGCACGTAGGTACAAAGAGAGACAGAAAATATCATAATATTAAAATGAATCCGTCAAGTGTTTATCACATTTTATACTACTGGGTTCCTCGAGAAAAGATATATAGACAACTGCTCATTTGTTTTATTTATTTTATAATACTCAAAACGGGCAAACAATCAAGTGAACTACCTTTTTTTTTACCATAAAGGTGGCAATCAAGCATACGGTCGGCCTCATGGTAAGCCGTCACCGTAGCCTATAGACGCTTGCAATACCGGGGGTATCACTCGCGCGTCGCCGACCCTCCCAATCCCCCTAAGTGGAGCTCTGGAGACCTTACTCTCCGTAGGAACACAACATGGCCGAGACCAAGACGTCCTTCCCCAGATGGGCTGCTCCGTTTGAGCGGATTATCCGCTGTGCCCTACCTCTCTTAAACTCTTACCTGATGGAAAATGGTTACTGCCGTCTATGAATATCAGTAATACCAGATAATGTGTTGTCAGTTAAGAAATAGGGCTACCCAAGGAATAAGAAGAATATACATTTTCTCTGGCTTCTGGATATCTCACTCATCGAACGAAACGCAATCCTGCTTCACAATGATATTCTGTGGAGGGTGGTACTTAGATTTCTGGTCTACCTAGCTCATTTCATAAATTCTCAACGATACTATATTTTATAATACATATAAAAATAAACATCCAAGACATAGGCCAGTCAGAGTCAGAATTCGTTTTTCAGCATGACTCGACCGGAATTCGAACCCGGCACCTCCTGCGTGGCGGTCCGGCGTGGTAACGAAATGAAATGAAATGAAATCGTTTATTTCAGAAATTAGACCTTCACAGGCACTTTTTCTTGTCATTTACAATTTGTATATATGTATAAAGAAAATAAACTACGTTATATACTACCACCATTTCGGACACAAGCAAAATGGCCACCGGTAAAAGAAATGGCGAAAGAAACCCGGTTACGGCCTTTTTTGTCATTTAGCAATTTTTTTTCTTTCACTCTTTTGTTACAATGTATAAGTACATTTATAAGAATAAATAAAATACAGATCCAGGTACATACAGAAATCAAGCTCTAAACGCGGGATGTCAATCCAAATAGCGCTATGGTCAAATCCTAAATATGTCGAATATGTAGATGTTAATAAAGCGAGCAGACCAGTCCCCCAAGATGACAACCACAACTGGAGCCCTTACACCATGGAGGTCTTTTAATGATCCCTTCCCTATTGTTCATAGGGTTTCCTCTCTATTCGCCTACGCATCCCTAAAAAGCCTTGTACAAGACTGTAGCAATCTCAACAGGACAGTTTACGATGCGCACGCTATCCCTTTATATCCCTGCCTGATTGCCTTGCCCTATACCGTCAGCAAATTAAATGGGAATACCAATTTATGTTTTTTTTTCCCGACGCTCTCCCATTATGGATATAAATTGTCTTGTTTATTCTGTATCTGTGTAGTGATTTCTTTGTTATTTTTGTTTTTGTATTTGATTTTTTTATGATATATTGTTATCTTAATGTATGTGTTATTATTGTGATAAACTGTCCCACTGCTGGGCAAAAGTATGCAAATCTATCATGCCTTTTTGCGTGAAAGAGTGACAAATATCGATACATTAATACTCAAAAACTTTCACCTTTATAATATTAGTGGGATTGGTATTTTATTAACTGTCCAACAGTGCAAAGACCTCTTTCTTCGAAATAAAACAACAGTCTGTCTGTTTTAAATCATTTCAAACCAACGTTTTAAAAGAGGAGCTCGATGGCGTCGCTGTGTGTCGCATTCTAATATGAACACGCAAGTCAAGCAACGTCGACCCTAGTCAGTGTTTAGATGGGTTTCGTTATCTCGAGCTTCTCTGTGCTTCGAAGGGCACGTTAAGTCGTCGGACCCGGCTGTTTTCGGTAGATGTCAGTCGGTAAGCCTTTGGGCGGCTTGAAAACACCGGCCTCTGCCAATCCGCATTGGAGCAGCGTGGCAGAGTACGCTCTAATCACCTACGATTGAAGGGAGACCCGTATCCCAGCAGTGGGATGATTATGGGTTGATATTCCATGAATGTATGTTTTAAACCGCAAGCAGGCAAGTCCGTTTTCACGTACTCGAAAGCCTCCTCGCGTTAGAAATAACCTAACTGGACATAGTAGTTGATGACATAAGATTATTCTTACCGCCAGGAAGCGTCGGTAAAAATGGCTATTAATTTCCTAAATCAACAAAAACCTAAAAAACTCCAAATTTAGTCTGTGGCCATGACCCGAAATTATGGTCAACACAAACACTTCAAGTTTATGGTCACCGTTATGGGGTAACGAGGGGTCGAATGGCCGTCCGTTTATCTAATTGATAACGAATTTATAGATTCCTAATGGGTATTTAACACATACTATTTTTACTAATGGGTAGTTGCAAATTTTTTTTTTTTTTATTCTTCTTCATTAAATCTTTACTTAGGCTGTATTTCGAAAGAAAAACAGAATCCATATAGGATAACTTTGTTGTCCGTCTGTCTGTCCATCTATCTGTCTGTTGGTCTGTTTGTCATTCTGACAATAACTTTTATCTACCTATAATAATTTTTACTTTTCAAAAATTTTGGATATCATTTTCCATTTGTGAAAGTGTATTTTGTTCGTGCTTTTTTTCACTTTATAAAGCTTAAATTCAAATTCAAATTAAATTTATTTGCTTGAATACAGGTTACAGAGGTCTTACCTAAGTGGTATTGTACATATATAGTTTCTATGCCATATTCTACCATTACGGCATGCACAATTAAATAGCTAAATAGTTACATTAATTACAGTCACAGATAAATTACTAAACAATCTTTGCTAATAAAATAAATTTTAAAATAAAAATAATATTAAACAAAACTAAACTTACACACACTGCTACAGGGACTCTGTATTTTTAATTTTTAAGAATACAGAGTCCCTGTAGCAGAGCAGTGTACCCAAAATGCCTGCAGCGTTACCTTGCTATAACAATAGAAAATTGCTTAATCTTTACATTAAATATTTTTAATTAATCATCCCCCATCCCTCAGAAGCATGGAAATCCAAAGAACAATAATGACATCACCGACCAGCACGCAACAAACAAACAAACAATCATTACAATGCAAGAACAAAATTAATTTCTACCGAACTGAGACGCAGATGGTTCTGACGCGCCATTCATTACGTTATAGAAAACAACGTTGGGTTGATGTACGGGCATATTCATGAGCGAAGCGGCAGCGGAGCGGAAGCGGAAGCGTCATTTGACAGGCAAGGTCGTGAGGATCCTTTTATCTCAAGTATCATGAGCTTATTGAGCAGCCCGGATTTATGACTCGCTGGCATCACTGGAACGCCCTTCTACGCTTTAGCTCCGTCCGTCTCTATAATCTGTGGTCATTAAGTTCAAAGTCAAAAAAAACTCTTGATTTTATAAAATACCTATGTAATTTTCTTGAAAATTACACCGGGCAGGGTGGGACTCTTCATCTTCGGAAGGAATAACAAGTCGAATAATTACATTCGAACTTCACTTCCAGGTAAGTTCGTTTGACTATTTAATTATTCTCCTTGTTATTCCTTCCTCGATGAAGATTACTAAGTGCAGATATTTAAAGACATCATTATTCACCATCATGATCTCACAAAAAGAAAGAAACAAATACTGTTTGTTTGGTAACGTTTTACAATACAGTTAAATAAAAGTACATAATCAGATGAACCAAAAGGGCCTCCGCTTAGCATGTGTCATGGACCATGGGATGATCCACGACGCTGGTCTCCTGAGGGTCATTCCACTTTTGATTTAGTTATATCAACAGGGTTGATAGCGGTAGACCATGATGGTAATGATCAGCCTTTGTTCCCAGGAGTTTTAGCAGTTCACACAAAAAAAGTATCAGCATTTCCTTTATCGCCTTTGGGAAGGTATCGGAAGAAGTTAGAGATAGTTTTAAATGTGCTAGAATGGTTGGGATTTGTTAAGAATTTTATGGAATATTAATCTTATCTTAATGTGTGATGATATGAAATGAAATGAAATCGTTTATTTCAGAAATTAGACCTTCACAGACACTTTTTCTTGTCATTTACAATTTGTATTATACTACCACCATTTCGGACACAAGCAAAATGGCCACCGGTAAAAGAAATGGCGAAAGAAACCCGGTAACGGCCTTTTTTTTGTCTTTCACTCGTTTGTTACAATATATAAGTACATTTATAAGAATAAATAAAATACAGATCCAGGTACATACAGAAATCAAGCACTAAACGCGGGATGTCGATCCAAATAGCGCTAAAATCAAATCCTAAATATGTTAATAAAGCGACCAGTCCCCCAAGATGACAACCACAACTGAGAGTCGGCCCGCCGGCCGGCCGGAAGCAGGCCAGCTGCAGGCCCAATAACAGTAGATGATGTCACAGAAAACCGGTACTCATCCTTGCACAAGGACTATTTCATAGTAATATAGAATTGGTATTTTTTTTTCTTGACCTTTAAAATCTCTTTTTATATTTACTTATTTTGATTTGGTATGTTTTTTTTAAATGATTTATAACGGTTGTTGATGTCTTTTTTTAGCCAAAACAAGTTGACTCCACCACCTCATCTGGTGTTGAGCAGTAGTAAAGTCCAAAAAAAAGACTCATCGGCCATTTTAGTGATACAACACAGGTAGAAGCTGCCAAATCTCTTTGTGCGCGACGTTTTTTCTATAACCGCATGATGGTAATAATCCGCACCCCTCAGTGTTCAATCTTAAACAATTTTCTTGCCTCCCGCCTGATCTGAATTCTTATATTTTTCCCTTAATTGCTCACAACCTTTTTGTGAGAGAATTAATCAACGCTGAGAATAAAATTGGATGTTAATTTGTGCCAAAACCAGTGGCGAATTAAACGAAAATATGATTATAAAAGATCAATCCATTTAAAGGTCTTAAAACCAGCTTACTTACGCTACTGCGTAAGTAAGCTGGTTTTAAGACCTAAGACGGTGAGGATACTTCCTCACCGTTTTTGCTTCCGGGGGTATGAATAAAATTAAAGCCTAGTTGGTATGGTTGGTTATAGCAAAAGTTCTGGCTAAATTATTTCGTCATTAGTAGTTTTTTTAGACATACAGCAGAGAAACAAGCAAGAGGATCGTCTGATGAGAGTTAGTAACCGTCGCCTATGAATATCAGCAAAACTAGCGGCGCTACCAATTTGTTAATCTTTATCTTTTGTTCTTGAACGTTATTTTTAAGAGGTAGGGCACAGCGGATTATCCGCTCAAATCAGAGCAGCCCGTGTGGGCAAGACCTCCACCTTACAGAAGATCGTTGCCAAATAGCATTGGTCTCGACCATGTTCATACGGTGAGTATGGTCTCCAGAGGTCCACTTTTTACAGGGTCGTCAACGCGCGTGTTATACCCTCGGTATTGCATGCGTGCTTATACTATGGTGACTGCTTACCATCAGGCGGACCGTATGCTTGTTTGCCTTGGTGGTATAAAAAAACGCAATATGGTGTTCCGAGGATTAGCTAGTAATTATAAATTGAAATTAAAATTGCAATTTATCTAGCCATGTAGCCAGCTTGCCAAACTTTAATTTTATTGTTTTACCCACGTTTTACCTTTGAAATGGAAATAAATCTTTATTGCAGGAGTAAAGGCACAATTTTCCAAACATTCACATCCAGTTTACATTTAGAATTAAATTTCTTCGGAGGTGTTAAACAAAAATAATCGTTCCCAAAACCTGTTTAATGAAACACTCGGTCTTAATTAAAATATGCAATTGTTTTCACGCTTTTATGAAAACTTGTTAAACAAGTAATGAGGTTAGAAGGAAAACATATTATTATTATTATAACGTAAATATTTGGAAGCATCTATCTATATTTGATTGGCGAAATCCGGTGTCGATTCATTCATACAAATACATAGAATACAAAATGATTCCGCGCCGCACCCACTTCCAATATTAGGATTACGCTTAATCAAATCAAATCATGGGCGGCAGTAGTCACTTTCCATCAGTTAACTTATAAGCATGTTTACTAAACTCTTCAATAAACAAAAAAAAATAAAAAAATATTCAGGCATTATATATGATGAACTCCCTGTCCATGCTTTCCCTGTCGATTACAGCATGGGGTACTTCAAAAAGGGTGTGAAGAGGTTCTTACAGGGTTGGCAACGCGTTAGTAATGCTCCTGGTATTGCAAACGTCCATAGGCTGCGGTGACTGCTTACCATCAGGCGGCCGTATGCTTGTTTGCCACCTTAGTGGTATAAAAAAAAAAAAATATAGCGTATGACAGCCCGCAAGGTGGTCAGGCAACCTAAGCAAAGTCGCAAGCAGTCGCTGAATTCAACCCGTTGCCAGCCGATCATACTGGAAACGTTTGGCCTTTATCCAGCAGTCGACTTCTTGTGGCTGGGATGATGATGATGATGTACAAGCGAGTATATAAATGACTAGCTTCTGCCCGCGGCTTCGCCCGCGTGGCCTACTAAGAATTAGCAAATATTTCTGCAGAAAGAAATTCCTGTCCGGTCCGGCACGGCCCGGTACGGTACGGTTCCATCCGGTCTGATCAGGTCCAATCCGTTCCGGTGCGGTCGGTCTGGTCCTTATAAGGAACTTACCAAATTTGGAATCTCTAGACCCAGTGGTTTGGGTTGTGCGTTGACATACAGTCGCAACTTCGTTTGCGTATATCTCGGTTTCCCGCGGGATTGAAAAATCCTTTCTTAGTACATCCCTGGATGCCGGGGAACCTACATTCCAAATTTGGAATCTCTAGACCCAACGGCTTGGGCTGTGCGTTGAACCGTTGGTCAGTCAGTCAGTCAGTCAGTCAGGACTTTCAATTTTATATATATAGATAGTGTCTATGATAAGAAGTGAAATTAAATGAATGACTTTATGAAGAGTAGGTATTCGTTGGCTACGTAGACTACAACATGAAAAATATATCGAAATGAAATGAAATGAAATGAAATCGTTTATTTCAGAAATTAGACCTTCACAGGCACTTTTTCTTGTCAGTTACAATTTGTATATATGTATGTATAAAGAGAATAAACTACGTTATATACTACCACCATTTCGGACACAAGCAAAATGGCCACCGGTAAAAGAAATGGCGAAAGAAACCCGGTTACGGCCTTTTTTGTCATTTAGCAATTTTTTTTCCTTTCACTCTTTTGTTACAATGTATAAGTACATTTATAAGAATAAATAAAATACAGATCCAGGTACATACAGAAATCAAGCTCAAAACGCGGGATGTCGATCCAAATAGCGCTATGGTCAAATCCTAAATATGTCGAATATGTAGATGTTAATAAAGCGAGCAGACCAGTCCCCCAAGATGACAACCACAACTGAGATATCTACCATACTAATATTACAGAGAGGAAAAATTTGTACTTTTGTGTGTTTGTAATGAATAAACTTAAAAAGTACTGGATCTATTTCAAAAATTCTTATACCGTTGGGAAGGTACATTATCCCCGGGTAACATAGGCAATATTATATTTTTAAAAAAATAGGGATCCTAAGTAAAACCCTTGCGAAGCTGGGGCGGTCCGCTATTACTTTATAAAACGCTCTTAATCTATGGCTCAAGTCCTCCATACAAAAGTATTCTCTATCTCTCTAGAAATAAGGTTCAAAGTCGTTCGAACGCGCGGTCCGGCCGATAGAGGTTGGGCATTCCAATGACAGTCGGCCGGATCTGGCCGATCGTGCGTAGTGAGGTGTTTACAGAGAGGTAGGCACAGCGGATAATCCGCTCAAATCGGAGCAGCCCGTCTGGGGAAGGACCTCCACCTTACAGAAGATCGTAGCCAAATAGCGTTGGTCTCGGCTATGTTGAGTTCCTACGTTGGGTAAGGTCTCCAGAGCTCCACTTGGGGGGGTTGGGAGGGTTGGCAACGCGTGAGTGATACCCCCGGTGTTGCTTACGTCTCTAGGCTACGGTGACGGCTTACCATCGGGCCGACCGTGTGCTTGTTTATCACCTATGTGGTATAAAAAATAAAAATAAAAGCTTCATTTAGAAGACCATAGAAAGAACCAACATACTTCATCTCTTTCCTGTACAAACGTTTCTTGTCTCTCATGGTGCCTTCCTACAATAATTAATGTATTTAACCTCTGTAATGGCTTTTGAGGTCTGTCGGAATCCACTAATGGAAACTTGGGGCGTATAACTTAAAATAAACTAGGTTGCCACCGACGTTGAGTTATAGCAGCAGTTATAGGTACCAGCGAACACCGACGGTTTAACCCGACTGTTGTCTTTGGGACAATTCCCGGGATATAAACTATTCCAGATGTCAATACGTGTCATATCTTCCCCAAAATCAACCCACTGCAGGTATACTTACAGGTCTCAAGGTATACTTAAGCATACAGCCCGCCTGATGATAAGCATCATCGTAGCCGCTTAACGTATAGACGCTTGCAATATCGGGGGTATCACTCACATTCTCTGAATAAAAGTTTTGAATCTTTGAATCATATTTTGGGATAGTTGACAATACTATTTTCGCATTGTGCGTAAAATTTATAATTTTATATCAGCGTAAACAAGAGGAAACGGTGGATGACAGTCGTTAAGACAAGTGCCTGTTCTACCCATGTGTCATCCCAATGGTGCAGATGAGACCATACCAAATCTGCGGCTTCTATATAATTTAACTAATACTAATTGGTCTCATTTGCACCATTGATAGTGCAGGTCAATGGTGCATACGGTACACGGGGAACGTAGACCTGATACTTCTTCGGCCGAAGTATCAGAAGAATTTTAAACGTGAAATACAAGGTAGGTATTTCATAGTTGTTATTCAACGAACAACTAAAATAACCATAAAGTACAAGGTATTTCATGCAATTCAAGGAATTAAATTAAATTAATCATGAAAAAACCTTGTATTTCATCCGTACTAATATTATAAAGAGAAAAGATTTGATTGTTTGTTTGAATTGAATAGGCTCCGAAACTACTAAACCGATTTCAAAAATTATTTCACCAATAGAAAGCTACATTATCAGGGAGTGACATAGGCTATAGCTTTTCCCGAAATTCAATTCAAAGGTTCCCACGGGAACGGGTCCGGAACTTTACGCGGACGAAGTCGCGGGCAAAAAAGCTAGTAGTGCGAAGTATCGTATTTATTTTTCGTAGTAGCCCTCCCGTATCCCTGCAGTGATTATGGGTGGATATTATATTGTTTGATTGAAAAAGAAAAAAAACCTCTTTATTTTGACAGAATGTCAATACTATTTTCGCATTGTCCGCATAATTTCGTAGCGTAAACAAGAGGCAACTTTAACATGGAGTTAACAATGTATCCACAATTGCGCCGGCCACCCGTCGATCCCGGAATCCCGGCTATTCCCGGATCCCGGGCATCGGCACGACATTAATAAAGGGGCCAGATGCTCTAGCTACGGGTCGAATACTAATTATCGGACGGAATAAATGAATTAATTCACTAATTAGATACGCGAATGAAATATAAATTTTTTGTTACGAATATGAATGACATTTTTCGTAAATTGCATAAAATAATAAGGGTGTTACGAACTAGCCCGTCAGGGTGAACGTAAATATTTTTTGATTTTATTATTTTGGCTTCTGCATGTTTCTATTTCTTGCAATAATTGTTGTGAAGTTATAATCTATTTAAATAAAATTCAAAGTCCTGACTGACTTAACTATATATCAACGCACAGCCCAAACTGCTGGGTCTAGAGATTCCAAATTTGGAATGTAGGTTCTTTACGATGTCTAGGGTTGTACTAAGAAAGGATTTTTCAAAATTCCCACGGGAAAGCGAGATATATGCAAACAAAGTTGCGAGTATTTTAAGTTATTATAACATTCAAAGCAGCCGAGCGTATTCATGTTGTCTCGACTCAGTATAATAGTCTCTGAGTCAAGTCAAATCGTCCCGAATAAAGATGATAGCAAAATTATTTCTGAGAATTTTGCAATCAACACTATAATGCAAAAATGTGGAAATCAAGAGATCTCAAAATAAAATACAAAATAGATTATAATAAAGGTTACAGAGAGGCACAATGAAAAGTACAAGAAACAATAGGACAGATATAAAAAAATTAAAATAAAAAAATGCTTGACTTCCAACCTGATGGCTAGTCCGTAACATAAGCTATTTATCATTCACTAATTCGCATGCAATAATCAATAGCTAACCAAAACCAAACAAGCAATAATGGGTGGCATAACTCATTCTACCGACAATGCCAGGAACAATTAAGCACCATGTTTGGGACGCTGCATGACATGACAGAGTGCCGTGCCATACCGTAGATGAAAACGACGAGGTATAGTAGAATATGGGGGGGGGGGGATCAGTGGGTCACAAACCGACCTATTATGGTGAATTTGGTTCTAGTCTGGTTGTCTAACTTGAAATGGTAGAAATAAATATTGATAAATTTTTTTTGGAGGTGTCTCCCTGTGTGTAAAATGGGAATGAATTTATTATTCGCGCCAACTTCATGGTTTTTAATAATTACTCGTAGGTTTCTTAAAAGTTGAGTTGAGGCTTGCCCGGTATTAAAATCGACAGTATGATAATCCTATAAATACTAGACTCCTAGTATTTACAGGAGCTCATTGCATTAGTACCACTAAATAGGATTCGCTTTGGAACTGCGATTACAATCGAATCACGCTTTGACGGATTGTGCAATTTTGCGGATGCAATGCCCGCGGGTGATGAGGTCGGTTTAAGCCTTGTTCTGTGAATTAAATGACAATTCGCATTGTAGCGTGGCAGAGTGCGCTATAATGGAGTGAAGGGAGATTCTCTTATATCTGCAGTGGGATGATTATGGGTTAAAACCATAGATTTAGTATATACTAGCGTACCTATAGATCGGCTTTGTTTGATTGAGGCGAGACCAAAAACAAAATACACTAGTGTGCGTGGAATGTACATGTGTGCAAGCAAGATATATAATTTCGTGGATTTTCCTTTTATTTTGAGTTACATCCAGGCACTGCACAGGTAACCATATTTATTCACGTCGAATTAACACCAAAACTACACTTAAAAACCATAAATTTTGTAAAAATAAGTGGGATTTGTTTTAACATGACTGACGTTAGGGCGATACAAGCCCATAGCGTGTATAGGAAAAATGGTCTCGTCTATCTATCTCGCTCTAACAAACGCGTATGCTATGATCTATCTCTTTTGCATTGCCAATCTTCTTACGCTAGTAAGTTATAATAAATCTATGGTTAAAACGATGACATTTGACTGTCTAAATCATTTATTCATCCACACGCACTTATTATACATTTAACTAGCGAAACCAGCGTCTCCATTACGTGTATCATTATATACCATGTAGATTTTATACAATTCAGACATTACAGGCTTAATCATACTAATATTATAAATGAAAGTAAACAAACTCACTTCGAGTTTGTTTGTTATTCCTTCACGGCTTGACTAAGCAGCGGCGATCATTATGAAAATTTGTATACATATTGTCAGGGGTACAGAGCCCAACATAGGCTAATTTTTACGCGGACGAAGCCGCGGGTAAAAGCTTAATTTGTAAATAAATACTTATAACACACAGAAAAAGACTCGAGTCAAACAAAAATACCATCACATACAATGTTTGTCTCGTACAGTGATCGAATCTCCGCTTTCTAGTATTAAAAGTAAGGTAACCAACACTCTATCTGACTAACAAATTAGTATAGATTGTATGTAAACTGAAGCATGCTCGAATGTTAGCAAATGTTTATAACAAGATTAGTCCAACTAACACAGTCTGGAATCCCCATTCGATAGGGGTAACTCTGATGTTATTAAGTCTTTACCGTTTGTGGTTATTATGAGAACGATATAATAGCGATATAGTTTCGGTAGCTAATGCCCGTTTTCACCAACAATTTCTAAAATTATTAAGTCTCCTAACAGCTTTCTCTATTTCCAAATCCTTGTTTTTGGTATGTGAATGACATAATATAAAATTATAGATTTTTAAAAACCGTAGTTTAATTGATAATTTTAGATGTCAAATACGTACCAAACGGGCATAAGTTTTGCAACTTGCTGATAAGTTTCAGTAAGCGTATTCATGAAATAAATGCTGACATGATACTGTCATGATTTCTCAAAATATCAACCGCTCGCAAATAGCCAACTTCTCGGAACGCTAACTTCTCGAAACACCAACTTCTCAGAATGCCACCGTCTAGAAATGCCAACTGCTCTCAATGCCAACTTCTCATAATGACAATTTAAAATAACGAGTGAAACGGAATAAATCGAACTGCATATAAAACATATAATCCATTTTATTTCAATTGATAGGTATATAATTTTTCATACCTTTACAAAATCGTTTTAGTGTCGATATTAAAAATCGGTAACCATAGGGAGTTGTCAAACGAAATTGGATTGTCAACTTAGAATTAGTTGGTTGTAATGTCGAACCTCATAATAGGCTAATGAACCTCATATTGTTGGATTCAATCTCGCTTGGATATAAGCACAATACGCTTATTTACACATATTCTATTTCACGAAGAGCGTTCGGCTATGAATCTTGAAAGGTGTGCGTGTGTGACCGATTTGATAAGTGTTTTCGAGGTTACGCACACTAAAACAATGTGCATGTGAACGTTACAACTGCAGCATCCTGTACTGTACAAGATAACGAAGAGAACCCATAGGAATACTCCTATGGGTTCTCTTCGTTATCTTCCTAGCGTCATCCTGATTACTAAAGGTCTAATTCCATGACGGACCGCACGCCGCAGACAGCAGCTGCAGACAGCAAGCGACTAGTTTTTATGTATCTCTTTTTTATGCAGCCATAAAAAACATAGTTACTACAGTTTTACATAAATAGACAAAATTAAAAAATAAGTACGCTGAAAAAGTGTTGACAAAAACAAAAGAAAATTATCAAATTTCGCACACATAATGGTCTAACGAATCTCTATGAGTGCTGACCGCAGTACACCGCCGCGCTTGGACTCACTTTCATAGATATAAACAAGTGTGTCGCATGCAGTCTGCAGCTGCGGCCTGCGACGTGCGGTCTGTCTTGGAAATTGTACCCTACTTCATTAGCTATTCTGACTGCACGTAAAATGACAACAGGAAAAAAAAATGGCGACTGAAACCCCGTGACGGCCTTCTTTGTCATTCAATTCATATTTAATTTTTCATCATCAGCTGATAATCATCCCACTGCAGGGATACGGGTATTCCTTCAATGGATGGTGATTATAGCGTACTCTGCCATGATGTTCCAATGTGGATTGGCTGAGGCCAGTGTTAGCAAGCCGCCTGAATTCCGACTTGGCTAAAGATTGTCATCCATCGATAACAGCCGGGATCGACGGCTTAACGTGCCCTCCAAAGCACGGATACTATCACACGAGGCAATAACAATAATATCACTCATAAAACAATTTAACGAGAAATGTCCCAGTCCCAAAAGACACCATAAGACCTTTTACACGTCGTAATTTAGTTTCAGACAAAATAAAATACCAAACAATTTCAACGCTACCAACAAAAAAATAAGTAATCCACAGGGTGTCATAAAAACGGATTACTGAATGTACGAAAAAAAGGTGGATATAAATCTTAAAGTTCGTTGAGACACGACCTCAACGCGAGACGTATCGTTGACAAATGCCGGGGTCGCGCAGTTGACAGGTGGTGGGGGTATAAAAAAGAGAAATGGCCGATACAAAATGGCCGCGGACGGACGTGGCCGGCATGTGTTATTTTCATAACACGCTGTAGATTTGCTTTTAGTTTTTTTTTCTTAGGTTTAGATGACCCCACGGTTTATTCTGAGTAGTAAGCCTATTTTGTTAACAATTTTAATTATGTCAGTTATTTTTAAGTTTTTGCATGTAAGTTAGTAAGACGTAATAAACCATTTTATTTTTTCTTAGTTTTATGATAGACTAGCGACCCGCAGAGGCTTTGCACGGATTTTAGTAGCCATTTAATTAAAAAAAATCTAATATAGCCTATGTCTCTCGGTGATAATGTAAATAGAGTGAAAGAATTTTCTCAATCGTTCCTGTAGTTTTGGAGCCTTTTCAGTACAAACAGACAAACAAAATAAAAGTTTCATGCAGCTAGCATAACAAACATTTTGAGAGACTTTATCAGAAATGAATATTATAATAGGATAATATTAGGAGTACACTTATCATGAATTTTGTAAACATTAATATTACCTAATCCTTTAATATGGACTAAGAAGATTCCACGAAAATTCATTGTAATTTCGCGTAATATAATAAGCTAATGTAAACCCTTGAAAAATATATACAGAAACAAGATCCACACATAAGCCTTAATAGAGTTAATCAAAGTATAAGGCTACATACAAGTTTAATTGCATCAATCCGGGAAAGCAAATATGATTATGTAAGGGGCGGTAATTTGTTTGAAGTCAGATCGTGAGCTGAAACATCTTTGCGTATTAGGGAGGTTTGTCGCATGTCAACATAATACCGGAAATATCCGGATAGAAGCGGATCGAGAGCGGTTGTATTGCTTATGTTTATATGAACGAGTTCACACGAAACACGACGAGGGTCGGGCGCGAGATCATTTAGTTAGAGCCACAGCAGCACACGCAATGTTTTAACGCGCAGATGACGCGCGTATTATTTCTAATATCATTATCCAAGGCGAAGTTGCAATCATTTCAAGCTCAATGCGATGCCACGACACATGGCTCGCAGACCAATCCACATTGGAGCAACGTGGCAGAGTACGTTCGAATGAAGGAAGTATCCATGCAGTGGGATGATTATGGGTTGATGATGATATATCTGGGGGACGGTAGTGCCCCCGCCAAGACGATAGTAATTATTCAAATCACAGGTTAGGTGTCTTAAAACATTTATGGAAGAGAACTAAAAATTATTGGCTGACAACTTTCCTGTAAACTTCAGTAATTTAGGTGAATAGGAGCGGACGATAAAAATTATTATAATTTAATTATAAGTGTCAACTAATTTGGCATGGCGCTCCGTAAAAAATTGAATTTCCGCAAAATTAATTTCAAATCGCCCTCAAATTAATACAGGGTGGACCCTACTCTGGACGCCTGTCACACCGTTATGTCTTAGATCAATGTTAAAGGTAAAATTTGGAATGTTTTTCTGCTTTACTGCTATAGGTGGTGACATCTTACCATGTTAATTAGGTGTGTTGAACGGCACTATCGATGACTATATTGCGGACGCGCGTGGTCACCTTGTCGATGACCGTGAAAATCGCGGGGTCACCACTTGTTGAGTAGCCTCTGTGTCACCGCTGATGGGGTGTTGTGGAAGTGGTTAAAATGTTATCCAAACTTATATACGATTATTTATTGGGAATTTGAATACACTATGCATATAGTTGAACCAGTTAGATAACAAATATTATGACGTGCTCGGGCTTACAGTAGCCGGACACAGCGCGGGCGCCTGACGTTGCAAATAGCAGAGTTATCAGCGTTTTGCTCCTATGAGTAAAATATTTTCAGCTGAGCTAAGGCCATTTTGTATTACTGCGGCACACATAAGTATTTCTCACAGCATGTCTTATTTAGTACTTAATTCGATTTTAGATTATTAGACATATATTTAAGGCTTTTATGTAATAGGTATTGTTTGTGTGCTACAATATGACAAATAAATGATTATTCTATTCAAATATTATAATGTAATGCCGTTACAGTTGAAATAAACACTAAGAGCGATAGCACATGGCGTATTTTTAACGCGCAGTGAATGCGCGTTTCAGGAAACGAACATCTTCGGCAGTGTAGATTTTTGCGTTTGTATCGGGTAAAATTGTCGTAGATGAGCATTACACGATCGCTCCATGTGCTTAGGTTACAAGGTTAGGTACAAATCTTGTTTGAAGCGCTTAAACGCGCGTCATCTGCGCGTATAAAACACGCCCTGCGCTAGCTCTTTAAGAGACATTATTCCCAACATCTTAAATCCCTAAAGTGTTTGAATTAATAATGAGTTTTCAAACCTCACTGTGTGATATGGGGTTTCGTTAATTTGTAATTCGAAGTTCGTTTGAGGTTGTGAGGTCTTTATTTGGGGACCTACATTAAAAGGGACCATCAAAATGTCCTTTCCATGCCACAACGGCCCTTACTCGTGATGGTATATAATTAGACCTTGTTTGGGTTGGACCTCTGTTGACTATTTTAATTTTATGACAAAATCGTGGATTGAGGACGGTGTGATTGTGTTAAGGAACAATTATTTAAATTGTATAATGTATGGGACTTGTAAATACAAATCCAAACAGCAGAGAAACAGTGTTACCGAGTTTGCTCTAAAACTTAAGACACTTTTTAAGAGAGGTAGGGCACAGCGGATAATCCGCTCAAATCGGAGCAGCCTATCTGTCCTCCACCTTACAGAAGATCGTAGCCAAATAGCATTGGTCTCGGCCATGTTGTGTTCCTACGGTGAGTAAGGTCTCCAAAGCTCCACTTGGAGGGGTTGGGAGGGTTGGCAACGCGTGAGTGATACGCCCGGTATTGTAAGCGTCTACAGGCGTGATGCTTACCATCAGGCGGGCCATATGCTTGTTTGTGGTATAAAAAAAATTAACAAACTCCTTTAAAGAAATTATCATCGTTAAGTTGGACAAATCACTTTATCTATGACGTGTGATGACAGAAAGTGTCTGAAAGTTCTACTATCTTAATAAACGTAAGAATCTTTGAATCTAGCAATATCTAGTTCATGCAGAAAATAAAGGTCTATTCAGACATAAGAGATATCGCTGTCGCGCTCGGTAGCAATACCGAATCGGTACGCGATATCGCTGTCGCCCTCGGTAGGCGATATCGCGTACCGATTCGTTTGCCGCGCAAGCGCTGTCAGGCGATATCGCCTACCGAGGGCGACAGCGATATCGCTTATGTTTGAATAGACCTTAATCCTTTCTTCCTCGTGGTCAAACTTTTTTGACAAACTGGTTTGACCACGAGGAATTTTACTTACATTATAAATAAATAAATAAATATATAAATATAAATAAATATATAGGGACAATTCATACTGGCAACACTGGTGCCGAAAGAGTAACAGCTGTTTAAGTTTTTGTTATTAATAAAATAATTAACTGTGTCGTTGCAATATACTTACTTGTTTACATTAGCATCTATTTGATTCTTAAAGGTGTAATAAACAGTACAAAAGTAATATGAGTAGTAACAGTGTTGATTTAGTGAAACGGTTTTGAACGTGTCACGCTGTTTGACAGATAATTTAGTGAGCCGTGAGCCTTGACTTTACTGTGCAAATTATTTAGCCGATCTATCTACCAGATGTATTTGCTCGCCTTTAGGCCTTAATCCTGGCTTCTACACAATTTTTTACGTCGGTATTGTGCAAGCAATATTATTATAAACTGTCATACATTCGATCGTTATGAATTCGCCGCGCTGTGCAGGGTGTCCACACAAACTAAGTGGAATACAATTAATTCGCTGCCGTCGATGTGCAAACAGATATCATTACACCTGTTTAAACTACACTGAGAAGGGCTTTCATGAACTGTCGAATATCTTCATAGATAATTGGGTATGTCCTTCGTGTCGGTGTAAAGAGCCTAAGGTGGGTGACAACTCCAATACACCTTTGCGCTCTTCTGCCGCCATCACAGAAACGAAAACAAAAACAGTCAGAGATAACACTGCGTCCACTTCGCAGCAAGATAACGTCACCATTCGCAACAAGACCCGTGGTTCGGGCACCTGCAACTGCATATCAGCTGACAGTATACGTGAAATAATTAGAGAAGAGCTGAGGAGACAACTCGATGTGCAGATTTGTGATATACAATCCAAAGTATCAACATTTAGTGAATCACTGTCATTCTTTAGCTCTGAATTTGACAAGATAAAACAGGATAATGCTTCACAAAAAGCCACCATCGAGGAGTTAAAGAGGGAGAACGCGGAGTTGCGCACCACTACTGACAACCTGTCTTCCAGGCTGCAACAGCTGGAACATCTATCCAGGTCTAACAACATCGAAATACAGTGTGTGCCGGAACATAAAAACGAAAACCTCTACAACACTGTCCAACAGTTAGCCAGTGTTATTAAGTGTCCGTTGGCAGAACCAGATATTCAGTACTGCAGTCGGATTGCAAAGCTTGATAGTAAAAGCCCAAGACCTAGATCCATACTTGTGAAATTTAGCAGCAGAAGATTACGAGATACCTACCTGGCCGCTGTGGCGAAACACAACAAGAACCATCCCTCTGATAAACTCAGTACCAGCCACCTAGGCATTGGATATTTGTGTTGTGTTTTATGTTGTAACGGTGTACTCTATGTTGGTGAACTAAATAAATAAATAAATACAGATTGAGCTAGCCCCAAACTTGTGTTATGGGATACTAACTCAACGATATTATATTTTATAACAAATACATATATAGATAAACATCCAAGACCCGAGGCCAATCAGAAAAAGTTCGTTTTTCATCATGACCCGACCGGGGATCGAACCCGGGACCTCCTGGGTGGCGGTCTGGCGTGGTAACCATTACGCCACGGAGGTCGTCAAACTCGTCGTCACATTATTATTTTAATAGAGATATACGCTACTTCATCATTATCATCAGCCTGACAGATATTAGCCTGCTTTCGTCCTTGCCATCTCCTCTATATCCCAAGCCATTTAAATCCAGTGTCTCCCAGAAAGACTGACATCGTCGACCCACCTAGTTGGCAGACGTCATATACAGATACATTATTTTGTTGTTATTATTTAAACATCAATTTAACGACATTGTTCCTTTTTTTCAGATCTGTTCCCGTGTTTGAAATTGTAAGTATTTCTACCTGATTTCTACTCCTCATCATTTTGTTTCACGTTGACATCTGGTATCACATTTTTATAATCCTGCGGATATTGTTTTCTTTGTTATAATGTAAACCTTGTTGTATGATTCTACTCGTAAATAAAATGATTTTTGATTTATTTATTTTTTTGTTTCTTGGAACGAGTATGCCTTGGACAGAAGGAGAACTTTGTCATTGTCTACTGTGATTTATAGAAATATCGATATAAAATACGTAATTTCATCATTACGAACAATAATTGAGATTTGAAGTAGCTCGAAGAAGTCGCTGTGTGTCGCAGTCTCAAGCAACGGGCAAGATATCCCGTGTAAGTTTACTTATTTTGAGCTTGTCCGTACTTCAGAGGGCATGTTAAACAGTCAGCTGTTGTCAATGGATGACAGGTTGTTAAGCCAATTCAGACGGCTTGAAAACATCGACATCCACCAACCCCCATTGCAGGCAGAGTACGCTCTATTCCTCTCGATTAAAGGGAGATCCGAATCCCTGCAGTGGGATGATAATTGGTTGATATGATATGGCACCATAGCGAACGGAACTGCCTCAAAACCGCAAGAGATATTGGGTTTATTATAACATTTTAGGCCTCATAAACACAAATAAACTCATATTTCATCCCATAAACAATATTTACGATGCTTATCTAATGGGGCGATTATAAAACGCCACTCTATTAAACATTTGTCATTATAAAATTTACAAATCCTTTTATTATACCCGGAAACGAATTTCAGAGTGCCGGATAACCGGTTTTATACCGGTTTTAATGATCCGGTTAATGGCCGTGTCTAATCTCAGCGAGAAAGCACACGTTATCTCATCATTAAATATTTTATGGTTGCAATTCCTGTAATCTTTTACGTTTCTTGAAAAAAAATTAAGTTGAAAATGTTCATTGAAAAAACATTGGGGGCGTGGGAAGATCATTTTTTAATGATCTGTTTGCAAATTACTTTAATATAACGTCCCAATTTTAAATAAGTAAGCCTTTATTTCCTAAAGTCTTGTGTTTGGATTTAAAAAATCATGGTAGTAGTCCACATAGCGAGTAAGTAAGTAAAGATCTGGAACCAACTCCCGCCAGCGGTGTTTCCGAATGACTATGACTTGGGAACCTTCAAGAAGCGAGCATACATGCACTTAAAAGGCCGGCAGCGGCTCAGGGACTCACTAGGTGTCTCTGTGCTCCATGGGTCAAGGTGATTACTTAACATCAGGTGACCGCATGCTGGTCTGAACCTCTTATATAAAAAAAAATTCCTAACGGTAGGAATGTCATCAAAATAACTGTCATACAAATTGTTCCACTTAGGTCATCGTTTTTATGCTAGGAGGCGAATTTAAAAGGTATTGTGATTAAAATAAAAATAAAAAAAATAAAATTCTTCTAACAGCTTTCTCTATGTCCAAATCCTTGTTTTTTCCTCTATGTCAAATACGACTTTTTTTAAATCGACGAATCGAAATGACTTGTAAATTTTATGAAATGTGGATAAAAACGGGTATTTGAGTCTTACAGTGCCACATATGACTAAGCCTTGAATAAAAAGAATCGGTCAATCATTCTAGTGTCGAACCATTGAACGGTAGAACAAGTTGCCCGACGATGTGTTCCCTGCACCACACATGTACGACATGGGGTCCTTCAAGCGGAGCGTGAAAAGGCACATTTCCGAACGGCATAGACGTCCTTTAAGGTCTCTCGTCGCTCCTATTCCTGGATCTCGGTGACCTGCAGCCCATCTGGCAGGCGCTGGCGTCACACGCCGTGTCCCAATAAAAAATAAAAAATAAAAATAAAATATCTCCACAATTACCTTCAATGGCTTCGATCCTAGCGCCCCCACCATCGGCATAGATAAGTTTGTGGGACTTTAATTATCCACTGAGCTGTCAACAAAACTCCACCTATACATTAGGTAATCAGCCCGTATCATACGGACCTCTACCGATTAATATTTCAAATATAGTCTCAGGTTTCATTAGCGGCTGTTTGAATTTTTAATGACGTCAGCCCCCAGACAGCCTTACGGGACCTTTATAACGTACTGTGTCCCTATTCAGTGCATAATTTATTATATCCAACGTGCTTCACTGCTTCGTGTTTGAGTATTGAGGGTATAGAGTCAAATGATTTTGTGTAAAGGTATTTGCTTCATTGTGGTTATTGGCAGTTTTGGTACAGTCAGCAATGATAGAAGTGAGCAGGTTCGAAACCAATCTATACTAATATTATAAAGAGGAAAGATTAGATTGTTTGTTTGAATTGAATAGGCTCCGAAACTACTGGACCGACTTTAAAAATTCTTCCACCAGTAGAAAGCTCATTATCAGGGAGTGACATAGGCTACAGCTTTTCCCGAAATTCAATGTGATTCCCACGGGAACGGATCCGGACCTTCAAGCGGACGAAGGCGCGGGCAAAAAAGCTAGTAATAAATATTTTTATTCTAATAATGTAAACTATCTTTATGAAACTTCGTACTACTTACATAGTATACCTAATTGAATATAAAACAAACGTGCAAGTTAAGCAGCGTCGACAATTCACCAGTGTTTGGATGGGTTTCGTTATCTCGAGGGCACTTAAACCGTCGGTCCCGGCTGTTGTCGATGGATGACAGTCGTTAACACGTTAAACGCCATGGAAGAAAATGCAAAATTTACAAAAAATCTTTTTTGGTGCAATCAACGTATTTGATAATTATTTAACTCTTCAGGCAGCTTGAAATAATGGCATCTGCCAATGCGTACTGGGGCAACGTGGCAGAGTACGCTCCCTTTCGAATGAAGGGAAACTCTGTATCCCTGCGTGCAGTGGAATGATTATGGCTATGTCGGCATATCGGCTGCGTCCTCTAATTAAACTTTAGTTTATTCATTTCAATGTCGGGAATACTTCGCAGTACCACAATATTCGACCATGTTACCCCTTAAGTATTTGTGGTTGCGGCCACACATTGTAATCATTGGGATTATGCGGTATCCCGCAAGATATAGCCGTAATTGAGTTCAACACATAGCCGGGGGAATCCGCCTCAATCCAGTTTAATCCGGATAAGTGAAATAGAAATTTTAGGGTTAAGATATAGGGATAGTTCTGTTCAAAATTATGTTTATTGTGTCAAATTATAAATTGTTCAAGCGATGGTCCAGATACAAAAATCACAGACAGACGGAGAACAAAGTGATCCAATAAGGGTTCCGTTTTATCCTTTTGTGGTACAGAATTCTAAAAATCAACCAATGTGGTCACTTTAGTACGCGTTATACCGTCACAAATGTGGCAAACAAGCGTACGGCTCGCCTGATGGTAAGCATCACCGTAGCCTATAGACACTTGCAATGCCGGGGGTATCACTCACGCGTTGCCAACGCTCCCAACCCCCCCTAAGTGGAGCTCTGGCGACCTTACTCAACGTAGGAACACAACATGGCCGAGACTAATGCTATTTGGCTACGATCTTCTGTAAGGTGGAGGTCCTTCCCCAGACGGGCTGCTCCGATTTGAGCGGATTATCCGCTGTGCTGTAACTCTCTTACCGGCTACACACATTTCCGCTCGGCCGCGCCCCGTGTGCTCGCGTGCGGCACAAGATTCTGTAGAAAAATTTAACATCTCTCCTCTGCACTTTGATAAAAATCCGGGCCACAGCGCAGTGCGGGGCTCAGGTTAGCGGTCTGACACTGCGCTATACCGCCATATATTTAACCAAGACTCTTAATCCTTGGAGATTAGCCGACAAAAAAAGTAACACGAAAAGAGATTAAGCTAATTCCCAACAAAAAAAATAACAATTCACTTGTATATCTTACAGAATGAAAATTTAAATCTGTAATAGGCCGTAAAACAAAACGTTTAATCCAATTTTCATCAAAGAATGCAGAAAACTCGCCCCAAGGCAATTTTGAAAGTTAAATGCTTTTAATGGAATTGCCTGAAGCGCGAATATTCCGAGTAGATTAGGTCATTCAAAGGATTATTCCAATGTACGCTATGTTTTAACGATGAACCAAATTAAAAACAGTAAGTCTTTACAATGGACCTTTGAAGTTGGGTGGAAATATTTGGGAACTTCAGAGTTTGCGTGCGACGACGGCGACGTGACAATTCGGTGGACATTTTGCTTGTTTCTGAAATGGTAGCTCTTGCTTGTGAAATAGTCTATTTCATTTTATATTCATTTAATTAAAAATTTATTGAAATGGAATATACATATTGATACAATCTTAAATAATATAAAACTAATTAAAACTAAACTAATAATAAAAATTAAAAACTAAACTAACAATAAAAATTAAAATTTAGCATTAAAAAGACATGGTCCCTGTGGCAGCCCAAAATGCTAGCAGCGTTACCTCGCTGAAAGGCGATAGAGATCCGATTATATTAGAAGTGCTGGTGAAGACCAGTCTCTGAATCTTTTAATGAATAAATTTAAAAAATCTACACCATTCACACAGCGCTACCTTGATCCCAAAGTAAGCAAGGCTTAACCATAGGCTTAACCGCAAACTAAATAGGTAATTAATAGACATACCCTTCCGGGTTGTTATACTCGGAGTGTTGAAGCATTCGGAATTTTCAAAATCGGAATTTTGAAGCATTCGAAATTTTCAAAAACGAAATTATCAAATCGGAGTTTCATATTTCGGAGTATTGTAGTTTACCCGTATGCAACAATGCTGCCTTGTTACTGACAGCAACCTTTTCGAAGCAACCATAAGAGACGAATTGGTTTTTTATAGTTGTTAGGCAACCAGCCATTCTTTGTTTTCTTAAATGAAAGAAAATTACAAAAAACCCTAAAGTAAAACTTATCAAAATACATATAAAGTGTTCTCACATTGTGTTGAATATTAGGCTGTGTAGGCAATTTACTTAAAAAATAGGTAACCCAGAAACATTTCTTGCCTAAAGGGTCGACACAAACTGCATAACGATGAAGGCTTTGTTGTGGTGAGAGCCTATTCCAGGTCACTTGCTTGCTTTGAGACATAGAACGTCTAGTTTGCCTGGGTTAATTTTATACTATTACCTATATGCGCTTGGTGCGTTTCGTTTGGTGAACTGGAAGTCTCTTGTTTGCCTTTTCTTCACTTTAGTTCCTAACCAGTCAACCAGGCACGGTTTTAGAGTAATCAAGGGTCGCTGGTTTGAATCCCGAATAAGATAAACATTTATGAATAAAAATTACTAAAAGTAACTTTAAAAAAAAGTACAAAGCTCAAACCATGAACAGTGGTCAGGACATCAATTTTTTCTTGTAGGGATAAGATGTTTTGCCAGGATATAAAGTAGCATACATCACGCAAAGACCTTAAAACTTTCTCAGAAAAAAAAAATACTCGGGACAAGTCCACCACACATTTCCACCGATGTGTCTCCTGTGTAGCCAGGATCAACAACGGCGACCTCAGATTGACAATAAGCAATGAAGCTTATTGACGTCCCGGGGGAGAAAACTACAGTTGTCTTGGAACTCATAACGAATTTAACCAGAAATTAGACGAAGTAGGATTCACATTTATAATTTTCAATTTAATATTTTGTATAACTTGAGAGCCGAAGACACTGTTCGTACTGGTAATTTCTTAAATAAATCTCGCCGCACTAATGAATCACAGCGTTTAGATAACATCATTACTCGTTCAGCAAACGATTTATCATACAGATACTGAGTGCTATCAAATATAATAACAGTAACTCAAATACAAATATTTTTTGTGAACATAATAGCGTACTAGTGAAATACTCGCAGCTTCGTTTGCGTATATCTCGCTTTCCCGTGAGAATTTTCAAAAATCCTTTATTAGTACACCCCTAGACGTCGTAAGGAAACTACATTCCAAAGGAATTTCTAGACCCAGCGGTTTGGGCTATGCGTTGAAATATCGTTAAGTCAGTCAGGACTTTGAATTTTATATATTTAGATTATATTATACCCACTGCTGTCTCTTATTACACCTGGTATACTCATTATTAGATTGGTATTAAATGATATTGAATAAAATAAACTACTTAAGTAAATAAACTACCACCATTTCGGAAACAATCCAAATTCGCAACGGTACAAGAAATAAATAAATAAATATATAGGGACAATTCATACAGATTGAGCTAGCCCCAAAGTAAGTTCGAAACTTGTGTTATGGGATACTAACTCAACGATATTATATTTTATAACAAATGCATATATAGATAAACATCCAAGACCCGAGGCCAATCAGAAAAAGTTAGTTTTTCATCATGACCCGACCGGGGATCGAACCCGGGACCTCCTGGGTGGCGGTCTGGCGTGGTAACCATTACGCCACGGAGGTCGTCAAGAAATGGCGAAAGAAAACTTGTTATGGACTTTTTTGTCATTTAAAAAAATTATCTACTCGTTACAAACTTTATTCATAATTAAAAACACTCACAATCAAACCATCTATGACAAAGTATCAAAGTATAGACCGACACACGGATATCTTTTTTTTTTCTTTTTCTTGACGATGTTGTGCAAGCTAGTGAAGCGCTAACGGGATACGCTTCACCAGCAACATTGGTTTTACGTGGGCGAGGTGTCAACCCGCCGCACAACCCCCGAAATGCTGGAGGACCACACCCGTCGTTGGTCAGCGAGTCCATCGGACTTAGCCGGTTAGTGAAGCTAGGCTGTACTACCGACCATTCCCCTATCCGCCACCTTGGGGACGCTCCCCTACGCTGTGAGGGCCAGCGCGGGGTACACACGGATATCACACACAGGTATTATCTTTACATATTATAAAATTAAGTCGCTTATGCTGTCTGTTTGTGCGTCTGTGTGTCCCTATGTATGATTAAATCTTTAAAACTACGCAACGGATTATGATGCGATTTTTTTAATAGATAGAATGATTCATGGGAAAGGTTTTTAAGTATAATACATTCTAAAATTCCCACGGGAAAGCGCGATACACACGAAGTTGCGCGTGTTTCGCTAGTTGCACTATAAACAAGAGAATATATTATTAAAAGTGAGTTACTGTTAATATAAAATACATTGACTTACTATCACATACGTAATAAATAACATGTGAAAGAGACAGTAATACAGAGTTGTCTCACGCCCACATCAGAAGATTATCATGTTGTACAAAACTATGATAAATCTAAACAAATTGTCTTAAATGATAAATACGAGAACTATATCTTTTTAACATATTTTAAAGATACCTTGAAGGCAGGTGTTACCACAGTACTGGGAGCTGGGAGTTTCACTCTTCAGTAGAAATGTGGTTCGATACAAATTGTATGCGAACAATGTCTGTAAGTTAAACGTCAAAGAACCACGCCCTCAAAAGAACCGAATCCTTTGATTAGCTTATTTTTAAATTACAGAGACGCGAAGTCAGTGACAGTTTTCAAATGAAACGTTTTAATTTACCACAAATTATAATGTAGGTACAGATTCATCGATGTTATATTATGGTCAGAACGATAAAGCCGCCATAAAGGCGCAAGTAAAAAAAAATTTTTGCGTGCGAAAGTATTTCCAGTAAATCTTACTTGCAAAATAGATGTTTTTTTTTTCTGTCTTTGCTATTTAGGTATTTTTTATTTTTCATTATATTATTTTCTATTTATTTTGAGTTCTCTTTTTCTTCCACTACACCTATAATAGGTATAATCGAGACAATTAAAAAATGCTATCAATTATGAATGTTTTCTCTGAAACCGCGCCTTTTCGTGCCGAAGTTAGGAGCACTCAATAGGGTCGCTACCGGTATCAAACTTCTCAAAATTAGTTAGTATCAAATCGGTGCAAACGTAAGCCGTATACGTAGCAAAGCAACTCGTCTAAAATGTAACTCATTACTCTTGTAAGAAATAAATCGTCTACGTTCAATGTTTTAGGAATTCTTTTAAAAGTTTTAATTGACGATTGAGAAAAACTGTTTCTTCAATATAACAGTTAATTTCTTCCTTAAAATCTCAATATTACTCAAACCTTCATACGACCCGCAGGATTTCTTTCTTCTCAACATCAATACAACAAAAATTCTAACATTTATACAAAAAGTTAAATAATAATTTTATTTTCGAGCCGTGAGTAAAAACCGATACATATAATATCGAACCAGATAGATAAGAATTGAGTGTCTGACCGTGTGTCTGTCCATTACGTTAATATAATGGATGTTTTTATCAGTAAGAATAGCTTTTTGTTGTAATACTTCATATATTATTGTGATTCATCGACGTTCAACATAATTATGTACGATACAATAGTAAATATTTCTGACGGAATTTAACTTTATTTAATACTAGCGGCCCGGCCCGGCTTCGCACGGGTTATAACTATCTGCCTGTGTTAAACAGTCGTATACTTACATATATAAATAAATATTTTAGTTTGTTTTTTAACATACTAAAATATTTCTTTATATACCACATTGACAACTTCTGCGTCATTTCGTGTAAAAACAAACATTTTTTTTTTTTTTTGATGTTACACGTGAACGTGACAGGGCAACATACAATTGTCCATGTGAAAAACATTGAGTAGTTAAGTCGATTCCAGCAACGAATACGGTCGTTACGTAAGCGGAGTTGTCTATCTTCGGGCGTTTCTGTCTCTTTGAGCGTTATGTCTATCATTGTCCAACGCTAAACGAACTGTGCGTGCGATCCACCGACGATTCTCGCGCTCTTTGGGAAACATGCCTCTCACAGTCCAACGATAAACGAACTGTGCGATCCACCGACGATTCTCGCGCTCTTTGGGAAACATGCCTTTCACAGTCCAACGATAAACGAACTGTGCGATCCACCGACGATTCTCGCGCTCTTTGGGAAACATGCCTTTCACAGTCCAACGATAAACGAACTGTGCGATCCACCGACGATTCTCGCGCTCTTTGGGAAACATGCCTCTCACAGTCCAACGATAAACGAACTGTGCGATCCACCGACGATTCTCGCGCTCTTTGGGAAACATGCCTTTCACAGTCCAACGATAAACGAACTGTGCGATCCACCGACGATTCTCGGGCTCTTTGGGAAACATGCCTTTCACAATCCAACGATAAACGAACTGTGCGATCCACCGACGATTCTCGCGCTCTTTGGGAAACATGCCTTTCACAGTCCAACGATAAACGAACTGTGCGATCCACCGACGATTCTCGCGCTCTTTGGGAAACATGCCTTTCACAGTCCAACGATAAACGAACTGTGCGATCCACCGACGATTCTCGCGCTCTTTGGGAAACATGCCTTTCACAGTCCAACGATAAACGAACTGTGCGATCCACCGACGATTCTCGGGCTCTTTGGGAAACATGCCTTTCACAATCCAACGATAAACGAACTGTGCGATCCACCGACGATTCTCGGGCTCTTTGGGAAACATGCCTTTCACAATCCAACGATAAACGAACTGTGCGATCCACCGACGATTCTCGGGCTCTTTGGGAAACATGCCTTTCACAATCCAACGATAAACGAACTGTGCGATCCACCGACGATTCTCGCGCTCTTTGGGAAACATGCCTTTCACGGTCCAACGATAAACGAACATCCCTCTCTTGATCATTTTCGTTGCTTCGACTCAAACGAATTCTTTTGGCAGAAGATGTACTGCGTCCTATATTAGACTTTCGTCGAGGCATGATTAAATTGTCATGAAATAGGTACTTTATATTGCTAATTAAACTTAAATAATTGTTATAATCTGTCAATTAAAAAAAAACTCAAAGATAACATAAATCAACACGAAACCATTAAAAAATGCGACAGATGTTAAAATAAGCCCAAACAAAGGACTAAATTGAAGCGAGTATGTAAGTGTCTATCTATATCTATCTATTTACAATCAATTGTATCAAAATTTTTAACACGAAACAAATAAAATGCACCCTTAATATTAACTTTAAATAATTCAAATTGTGAAGCATAAACAAATTAAAAGTATGTAAGTATCTATAATTAAAAAAAAAACTCAAAGATAACATAAATCAACACGAAACCAATAAAAAATGCGACAGATGTTAAAATAAGCCCAAACAAAGGACTAAATTGAAGCGAGTATGTAAGTGTCTATCTATATCTATCTATTTACAATAAATTGTATCAAAAATTATAACACGAAACAAATAAAATATTAACTTTAAATAATTCAAATTGTGAAGCATAAACAAATTAAAAGTATGTAAGTATCTATAATTTTATTTTTAAACAGCGCCACCTAGCGTAATAGATTTAAAGTGCTTTAATTTTCGCGCGATATTTATAATTTAATGAAAACGTAACCATAGCGCGATGCTTTTGAATAGCGCCATCTAGCGTAGAATAGAAAGAACTTGAACTAATTTCGGCAAGCGCGTAAATTTTTTGCTATAACTTCTAAAGTATCTATTTAAATAATATGATGTAAAGATTATAATAATGTACATGAAATACTTAAGGTAACTAACGTAGTTAACTGGATAAGGATTAATATTGTATACGTCAAAATCGGTTTTCAATTCAAGTTCTTTCTATTCTACGCTAGATGGCGCTATTTCCGCATTATTACTCGGAAATCGCTTTTTATTTTATAGTAAGTTATCCGTATACGATAAATATATGCTATCGCGGACTTTTTTGGAGACCTAAATAAGAGGAATATCCTATAATTTTTGTTTTGTTATATCTCAAAGGGTTTAGCCAGCGTTTTCGTCGACAGCTCCCAAGCGGTTGATTTTTTCCGACACTCCCAACAATAATCTTTATATTTCAGCCAATTTACATAAAATCCTGACAAATTTTATACATAAACCTTCCTCATGAACCAGGCTATCCGTTGGTGAAAACCGCATCAAAATCCGTTGCGTAGTTTTAAAGATTTAAGCATACAAAGGGACAAAGGGACAAAGGGACAAAGGGACATAGGGACAGAAAAAGCGACTTTGTTTTATACTATGTAGTGATTAGCCTTTTTGCCCGTGACGTCGTCCGCGTGTAGTTCCGGACCCGTTCCCGTAGGAACCACATTGAATTTCGGGAAAAGCTATAGCCTATGTCACTCCCTGATAATGTAGCTTTCTACTGGTAAAAGAATTTTTGAAATCGGTCCAGTAGTTTCGGAGCCTATCAATTCAAACAAACAAACTAACAAAATCTTTCCTCTTTATAATATTAGTATAGATTGCATTGTTGAGCGCTCTTTTTTCATATGCATGGAAGGCTTTTAATTGGCATTGTTTTTGTTATTTTATGTGTACTTTTATAAATAAGCTGTAATAAAATAAAATAAAATATGCGAGGAATATCGAGTGTATTATCATTAGTATGCTCGACAAATATAAAATCAAATCGTTTAAACGTTCTTTATACTTGGCTAAATTCAGAGTCTAACAAAAGAGATGGTGCAATACTAAGAAGTGAGATGTAAGTGTTACCCATGGCCGTTTTATTCAGAAGACCTTCAGACACTTTCTCTTGCCAAAGTTTTACATACAATAATAATTAATTTAATTAATCTACTCTAAGAAATTGAGCTTCCTGGATCTCTCACTTACTTAAAGAAACGTATTGTTGCTTGAAGATGGTGGTACAGTCAACAAAGGAGTTGACTGACCCCCCTCTGTATATATGATTAAAGATTTCTAAAAATTGCGCGAAGGGATTTACTTGAAAATTTGTAATTACATAGTACAATTGTTTTTCAACTTGTTTTTCACTTCAAAAAGAGGTTTAATTTTTAGCAATAAAGATTCTCTAGTCAAAGTATAAAGCTGGGTGCAGTACCTTGTTAATAATTGCTAGCTTTTAAAGTACTTACTTCCTATATTTTATCCTATATTTGCTACCAATTTTAACGTCGCGTCGGCAAATTTCGGTTTCAATTAAAATGGGCTCTCAGATAATACCGTAAAATGGATGCTGGACAAGGGACGCTTGTATTGTAAGCCAATTTCAAGTATATTGCCTTCGTAGAATACAATTTTAACAATACTTTATAAGACACATAAAATATAATGGGAGGAAAATTTTAGGATTATTTTTAACTCATTTCATTGCTATAAAACCTTTTTTTAACCCCAAACTGGGTAAGTTCGTGCATGCCATAATCACTATTCTTTTCATTCCTGCGGTACAAGTCATTATACATTTGGTCATAAAACAATCATAGTGGCGGTACAAGGCTTGTTAAACCATGTAACCACTGGACACTATCATAATAACACATTAATCGCTTTCCTAGACTGAACCAAATTGAAGTTATGCTTTTCACAAGACTGTGAGGTTTTTATTTTTCTCAGCTGCACTGTGTAAGACATTGACAAGTTCGCAGTCAACGCGTCAAAACTTTAATTTCAGAACTTTAAAATGGTACCTGCATTTTACCGAATACCTTACATTAGAACAAAATACAGAAATTCTAATATCCATAACTTAAAATATAACTCAAATCTTTTATGAAATAAATATGATATTACATTATTTTAAATAAAATGTTACGTGTAATAAAATATCCTGATTTTAGTCAATATTTATGTTGGAAAGGATTGGATATTCAGAAAGGATTTTGTGTGGATCGGCGGAGTGGAATGCTGGGTCCCGGTGGGATCCTAATCTTAATAAACATTTGGAGTCTTCGTACGATAACGTAAGGGTCGAATCATGAAAGAAAATTGATGTTAAAAATTTGTATTGACAGTGTATATACATATATTATTACAGCGAGTTCGGACGTAATATATCGTGGCAAGCAGAACTACAAGAAAAACAAACGGTTAAGTTGGCTCTAATAGACAGAATAATAGCCGACGAACTCGTAAAACAAAATTTATTTGATGAATTCGTACAGTCACGTCAAGCTTGCACTTGCTGTACAATTTTGGCTCTTATGACATTCAAAATTCAAAACTTTATTCAGAGAATATGTTTTCACAAACACGTTCTCTTGTCAGAGTATACAGTAATAAATGATTTGTATAAATTAATCTACTCCATAAACTACTACCATTTCGGAAACAAAAGCAAAATGATCACTGGTAAAAAGAAATGGCGAAAGAAAACCTGGAGGGCTACTACGAAACGTAAATCCGATACTTCGGCCGAAGAAATTTAACCGTAAAATACAAGTTATTTCATGATTATTATTCAATGAACTACTAAAATAACCATAAAGTACAAGGTATTTCATGGATAGAATTCAAGGAATTACTAAAATAACCATGAAATACCTTGTATTTTAAGGTTAAAATTCTTCCGATACTTCGGCCGAAATATCGGATTTACGTTTCGTAGTAGCCCTCCAGTTATGGCCTTTTTTGTCATTAAAAAATATATCGTACTTTCTTTTTTTTTTTTCCACATAAAATTTAAAACTAGGTACATCACACATTGAACATCACATCACATCACAAAATAATGGTACAACGTCCGATATGTGTAGTTGACATGCTCTTGACTGCACAAATCTGTACTAATAAAAAAGGAAAGATTTGTCTTTTTGTTTGCATAAACTCAAACCTACTGAACCGATTTCAAAAATTATTTCACCGTTGGGAAGATACATAGGATATAATATAATTTAAAAAAAAATGGGGTCCTTAGTACAAGTGGTACGAAGCTGGGACTAGTTAGAATCATAAATATAATGTATAATAATGACATTGACATCGTTCAGGGAGGTAACGCTGCTAGCATTTTGGGCACCCTGCCACAGGGACCATGTCTTTTGAAGCCTCCATATGGAAACAACAAGAACCCGGGGATAGTCATCCCCGGAGTTGAAACCCGGGCAAGGAGCCATGCTCGAGGCCCGCACGCGCCGTAGGGCGCAGGAAAACAGAGTCGAGGACCATGTCTTTTTAATGCTTAATTTTAGTTTTTATCGTTAGTTTAGTTTTTAATTTTTATTGTTAGTTTTAATTAATTTTATTTAATTTAATGTTATTTAGTTATGTATTTTACCAATATACAGTTATATATGACATTGTACTCATCTGAAAGCTAGCAAAGCATAGCAAATACGGAACCTTACAGTGTGCATGCTCGACAAAGTGGAACTCTCATAGGATAGGAAATAACTGAAGGATTGAAAATAGTATTTCAAATATTAAAGTTTATTATCTCTATTTAAACCGCCTTTCTCTCTCCTAATTGCTATGTCCTGACAAGGGCCCATATTGTGTACTTATCAAATCATATCTATCAAATCAAATCAAAATATTTTTATTCAAATAGGCATATTACAAGCACTTTCGAATGGTCACTTTTTTTCCCCTACCACCGGCAGACGTCAGATTTGTGCTAAGAAGAACCGGCAAGAAACTTAGCACTTGCTCTTTTAAAATGGTAATGACATAAGTTACAATTACGATAAATAAAAGTAAACATTGAAACATTGTAACAATTTACATACTGTGTGAAACGCAATAAATTTTGAAATATTGAAACTGTAAACAGGTGACACCGCGTGTCGTAGTTAGTAATATTATAAATTCATTCTGTTTTACCCGAAAGCTTGCCCCAAAAATATTTATCGGAAAGTTTCATTACTTTTTCAGCGAAATTTAGAGAAAACAAAGTTTTATTTCGAAATTTGTTTTCGTGATTATTTTGAAGCAACATTGAGTTATTTTAATGGCATCCTTTGTTGCTGGGTGAATAAATAGGTCATTTTGATATTAAGTAGTGAATTCGAATCTTATATTTTAGAATTAGATTAATAACTTACTAGATGGAGTGGGGTCATACAAGCGCTCTGTCAAAAGTGAATCACTAAACGCTCGATGACAAGTATCAAAACGGGTGCAGGGACACTTCCTCTATAGATTGTTATTACTCTAAGATTTTAGAATTTAGTTTTTTGTTTTGAGTTACGTAGTGGTCCGTTTTTAGGAGAAACAAAATCTTCACTTTTCTCATGGAAAGATAAATAATAGGTTTGATTTGAAGGAGCCCAAATGTACAATGCACTATCACAGAGGAAGATAACAAATCTATGAGTATTATTTAAAAGTCTTTTTTTAATTGTTTTTTTTAAACACTAAGCTAGCAAACAAGCATACGGCCCGCCTGATGGTATGGATGGGGGATCACTCGCGCGTTGCCGACCCTGTAATAATCTTTTATTGCCCCTTTTGAAGAACCCCATATTGCATCTTTCTTTCTATATTCCCGGGCATAGTATATAAAAACCATGTCACCTCGTCATACCAAACTAGATTAGAAAATCACAAAGAATCTCGGAAAAATCCCAACTCGAACAGATCCAATTCCATTGTCATATTCAAGAGACGCCAAGTTTTAAAAATAAAAAGGCGTGATCCTAATCCTGTCAGGCACACACCTGCCTAATCCCAACACGTCTTGTTTGCCCCCTCGTTTGCTCAACGCATTGGTATGTTTGCTCAACATGATTTATGGAAATGCCGCATCCGTTTTTTTAGACCTCCTATGTAGTTTTGACAAATTATTAATCTGACGCCATTTTTGAAAAAGGAAGAATGTGGCAAACCGAACTCTTTTTATAAACCTTTTTGTAAATAGTTATTGTTTCTTTTTCTTTATGGATTTTTTTTGATATTCTTTTTGTCTGTCATTCACCTTCTCTTCACTTTTTCACGTTCGCCCACCAAACCATATTTTCTCAGATTATAAGTTTTCTTTATCCCTGCCTATACTCAACGCCAAAGCTTCTGGCTCACAGTTTGTAAAACAATTGAAAATCGATTGTCGTTATCATCGAATACGTAGCCCTCCATGGTTTCAAACTTCGTTTTAAAAATGCACACGTCAGGAGAATTGACGTTTCAGTATTATTTATAGATCACTCCTCTTCCCGTTTGGTAACAAAACTTTCGTGACATGATACTAGAGAAGAATTTTTGAGCTGTTTGGTAACTAATATTGAACGAAGAAGAAGAATCATTTTTCAACTATTGTAAATTTTTTCATTAGTTACGAACGTGGAAAATAATCATTGTTAATTTTTGTAAAATGGCGATTATAATTTAAATTCTTTATATTGAAATTAAAGTCAAATCCTAATTTATGTACTCTATAAACTAGTTAGTTTAAAGAGTACATAATACAAAAAAATAGTTATTTTTTTGTATTAAATTTCAGAGTACCGAAACGTAACAATCCAATGTCGATCGTAGTGGTGATGAATATAACCATTAACCATTAAAATTAACGAATAAAAAAAATCAACCATTAACTTCAATAAATAAAAATATCATTAACTAATAAAAATATCAGTAGCCCGCCTGGCGGGCGCAGGCGCGATAGCCAGCCGGCCGCCACACGGTGGAACGAAAATGAAAATTTGGGACATAGGGATTTTTATGCATATTTTTGAATTATATGTACTAATACGATAATTTAATGTCATATAACATTTTTTGATATATTCGATATTTTTGGAAATATAACACTTTAAAGTTTGTATGGAGATTTTTTTTTTATTTCTGATATTTTTAGTATGTACCGTGTAAATTCAATAAAAATCTTAAAATGACATTCCACACCACCAACAAGGCTCTTTTTATTGAATTTGAATAAAAAAAATACATTATTTGTTTAGAAGAAAAATGTTTTTAGTGACAAAACAAACAATGTCAATTGTTAATAACATTGTTTTTAGTAACAAACGTATAATGTCATAAGTTAATGCCGTCGATTTTATTTAAAAAAAACAACGTCATTTATTAATGACGTCGTTATTAGTAGCAAAAAAACAACGTCATTTGTTAACGACCTTGTTTGTCTGATAAAAACAAAGGACGTCATTAGCTAATGACGTTTTATGTTTTCTATCATTCCCCCCTCCTCTCTATGTCGGCCAATCAGAGCGCAGATAGCCATGACGTGTCTTATTGTCATTGGTTGATCCAAATCAATTAGGAAAAAGTTCGGTTGCGTTTGAAATATCAATGTTATATAAATTTAAAACATTTAAAATAACGTCCAGTACGTTGATACATAACATACGGACTACTTTGCGATCAAATTTTCGGGAAATATTTAATTTCGTCAAAATGTTTAAAGATTTGGTGACAAATATTGACATGTTTGTGAAATTACAAAAAAGTGGCGGTATTAAAAATAATAATTTCTTATACGAAACTTTAAAATCTCGACTACCTGTAAATTTAAATATTGAAGATGATAAAAATCTAAAAGAGTTTTGCTATAAATACTGTTTTAATCTTCATAGGAGGTGGATAAGTGCTAACCTAACAGAAAAGAAATTCAATTTAAAAATAATAATAGTCAGTGGTTAGAGGCAAATATAGTGTGGCCAGAAGTTATTACGAAAGTTTTTGAGACCTCGACTAACCAATCTGGCCCGAGTACGGTTATTACGGGAGTGGAATCATGTGATCAACCTAGACCAAGTACCTACTCAGTGTTCAGTACAAGAAAAACAAACAATAGGGACATCGCCTGAGGTGAGTCCAAGAAAAATATTTGCAGAGTTGTCAAATAAACAAAAAAAGAGGCGTATAGAACATAATATGAGCACAACTATGTCTTCAGACAAACTTACTTTTGCTTACGTTTCAAAATTAAAAAATGATGGTAATAACGACATTGCACAAATTCTTGAGCACTTGCTTAAAAATACACAAGATGTGAATCGGGTAAAAAATTGCATTTTTGAAAATAAGAAACCTCAATTTTCTCCGGATAAAGCTCTTAGTTTAATGGTATCATTAAAATTATCCAAATGGCAGTATAATACATTACGAAAAAGTGTCGAACAAAAAAGTCATAATTTATTTCCTTCATACTACACTATTCAAACCGCAAAGCAAGACTGCTATCCACCAAAAGAAGATATTACAGTAACGGACACAATAGCGAAAATAAAGTTGCAGGCCCTTTTGGACATAACAGCAAAAAGAATAATAAAATCAATCGCATATGACAACGAATGTAAGGAATTAACAATGATTAGTAAATGGGGGTTTGATGGTGCTTCTAACCAAGCTAACTATAAACAGAAAACGCTATTAACTGAAGAGGAACATTTTGATGATTCGAGTATTTTCATGGGAAGTTTAGTACCAATTAAAATGATTTCTGGAGATCATGTAGTCTGGGAGAATGAGTCACCTAATTCGCCATATTGGTGTCGTCCACTCTTCTTTAAATTTATTAAAGAAAATAAAGATACCATATTACAGGAAAAGAATGCCATAGAGTCAGAAATAAATGATTTAACTCCAACAAGAATAGGAGAAATAAAAATATCACATTCATTGCTTCTAACAATGATAGACGGTAAAGCAACATCAATATTGTCGCAAAAGCGCAGCGAAGCGCAGTTACAGACGTACCTTAAAAATAGTAAAAAAAAAAGTATAATACAAACCTAAAATCATTTTTTTGAGAGCTCTTGAGATTTCGGAGTTTTTAAGGAATTTGTTAGAAAAAAACAAAAAAAAATATTGTCGCAAAAGCGCAGCGAAGCGCAGTTACAGACGTACCTTAAAAATAGTAAAAAAAAAAGTATAATACAAACCTAAAATCATTTTTTTGAGAGCTCTTGAGATTTCGGAGTTTTTAGGGAATTTGTTAGAAAAAAACAAAAAAAAAATATTGTCGCAAAAGCGCAGCGAAGCGCAGTTACAGACGTACCTTAAAAATAGTAAAAAAAATAGTATAATACAACCCTAAAATAATTTTTTTGAGAGCTCTTGAGATTTCGGAGTTTTCAGGGAATTTGTTAGAAAAAAACAAAAAAAAAATTGTCGCAAAAGCGCAGCGAAGCGCAGTTACAGACGTACCTTAAAAATAGTAAAAAAAATAGTATAATACAACCCTAAAATAATTTTTTTGAGAGCTCTTGAGATTTCGGAGTTTTTAGGGAATTTGTTAGAAAAAAACAAAAAAAAATATTGTCGCAAAAGCGCAGCGAAGCGCAGTTACAGACGTACCTTAAAAATAGTAAAAAAAATAGTTTAATACAACCCTAAAATAATTTTTTTGAGAGCTCTTGAGAGTTCGGAGTTTTTAAGGAATTTGTGTTTTTCTCCATACATATTTTTTTTAAATAATTCATAACTAATAAAGTATCGATTATATCAAAAAAGTGTACAAGTAATTAATGTCTTATATTTGATAGTAGAATCGAAATCCATCATATTTTTTTTTGTATAATCGAAGTTGGTTTTCGATTGTCGCTATGTCCACTAGCGGCCGTTTTCGTTCCAACGTGGCGCCATCGCCCGCGCCGCGCCGCGCGCGCCGCCGCCGCGCCGGCCGCCCGCGCCCGCCAGGCGGGCGTTGTTGCTAAACCGTTCACGGAGAGACAGGGAGATAAGTTGTAAGATTCAACTGCATTCAAATTTGAACTTTAATGTCTTCAAGCAAGGATCAAGTTTAAAGAGACGTAATTTTTCTTCCTATTTTCATTGTGTTAAAATTTGTGACGTTCAATTGTAAACTCTTTAGCGCTTGAAATAAGACACATTAGTAAGAGTTATCATAATGATATTTTCAACTTAACATCCGCGTGGTTGTTTTTAATTTTAACCATTTTTAACTGAACGGTGTAATGATATTTTCAACCTATCATCCGCGTTGTTGTTTTTAATTTTAACTTTTAACTGAACGGTGGAACGTGATCGTGAATTGTTGATTTGATTACCTATTCAGTATAGATTCGAATTCGGTCATTTCAGAATTCAGTTACAACGTCACAACCTAAGCAAGTGTAATTTTTACCCGACTGCACCAGAAGGAGGGTTATGTTTATCGAGAGTATGTATGTATGTATGTATGTATAATTGTTTGGCACGCTCTGCAGCCTGAACGACTCGATGGATTTTAGCTTGAGAGGTGTCGTTAGATTTGTGTTTACTGTGAGAGTGACACTGGGTATATAAAAAAATAAGAAAACAAAATGGCGGATTTTTGGCGCCAAATTCGAAGATTGCTCTCTCTGTAGCCTAAACGGCTTGAAGGATTTTAGCTTCAAAGGCGTCGTTAGAATCGTATTAATTGTGGGAGTGACACTGCTTATACATTTTTAATCAGAACACGACATAAATAAAATAAAATAACATAAGCTGGGAGTACCTCCACGTAGTGAAGGCGGTAACAGTTTTATAATGGCTAAAACACCCATTGTAATAAGGCGTGTACGCACGACCGAACACGAACATGGTGAACATCGAACACGAACACGGAACATGTGGTTCGCACGTGTGGACGTAAATTAGCAAAGCGAACATGAACACCTACAAACATAGTTCTACTTGTGATCGCGTGCAACCACTTACGACCAAACAAGAACATGGTGTCGAACAAAAGAGGCTAAAGCCTTAATCTTTTGGTTCGATGTTCGAGTTAACAATGTTCTTGTTCGGTCATGCTAAGAACATCGTCCACACAGAACAACCAAATTGGATCGACACGAACACTTTTGACGAACAAATTGTTTGATGTTCGTTAGTGGTACGCACGTGCGAACAAAGTGTTCGTGTTCGATGTTCACCATGTTCGTGTTCGGTCGTGCGTACACGCCTATATACTATTGAAATGCTTTCGGGCTTATGTTAAATTCATTGTTTACGTATACGTTTGATTTGGCACGGTGGCCTACCCGGTAACGCAGGGGAGCAGCCATCAAACCCGAATATTTTTGAGCTTTTGTTAAAATTAATCAGCTAATCTATATATATAAAATTCAAAGTCCTGACTGACTTAACTATATATCAACGCACAGCCCAAACCGGTGGGTCTAGAGATTCCAAATTTGGACTGTAGGTTCCTTACGACGTCTAGGGGTGTACTAAGAAAGAATTTTTCAAAATTCCTACGGGAAACCGAGATATACGCAAACGAAGTTGCGAGGGTATATCAACGCACAGCCCAAACCGCTGGGTCTAGAAATTCCAAATTTGGCATGTAGGTTCCTTACGACGTCTAGGGATGTACTAAGAAAGGATTTTTCAAAATTCCCACGGGAAAGCGAGATATACGCATACGAAGTTGCGAGGGGACGCACAGCCCAAACCGCTGGGTCTAGAGATGCCAAATTTGACATGTAGGGTCCTTATAAGGTCCAGACCGACCGGTCCGGACCGGACCGGAACGGACCGGACCGGACCGGAACGGCTCAGACCTGATCGGTCTGGAAGGAACCGTACCGTACCGGGCCGTGCCGGACCGGATCAAACCGGACCGGACCGGATTTTTTCTCATAGATAAAATTCAAAGTCCTGACTGACTGACTGACTTAACTACATATCAACGCACAGCCCAAACCAATGGGTCTAGAGATTCCAAATTTGGCCTGTAGGTTCCTTACGACGTCTAGGGGTGTACTAAGAAAGGATTTTTTAAAATTCCTACGGGAAACCGAGATATACGCAAACAAAGTTGCGAGGGTATATCACCGCACAGCCCAAACCGCTGGGTCTAGAGATTCCAAATTTGACATGTAGGTTCCTTACGACGTCTAGGGATGTACTAAGAAAGGATTTTTCAAAATTCCCACGGGAAAGCGAGATATACGCATACGAATTTGCGAGGGGACGCACAGCCCAAACCGCTGGGTCTAGAGATTCCAAATTTGGCATGCATGGTCCTTATAAGGTCCGAACCGACCGGACCGGACCGGACCGGACCGGACCGGAACGGACCGGACCGGAAACGGACCGGACCGAACCGGAAACGGACCGGACCGGACCGGAACGGATCAGGAACCGCACCGTACCGGGTCGTGCCGGATTTTTTTTCTGCAGAAATATAATTATGCTAATTGGTATGTAGGTTCCTTATCAGGACCGGACCGATCGGACCGGACCGGACCGACTGGACCTGATCGGACCGGACTATATATAAAATTTAAAGTCCTGGCTGACTTAACTATATATCAACGCACAGCCCAAACCGGTGGGTCTAGAGATTCCAAATTTGGACTGTAGGTTCCTTACGACGGCGTCGTCTAGGGGTGTATTAAGAAAGGATTTTTCAAAATTCCCACGGGAAACCGAGATATACGCAAACGAAGTTGCGAGGGTATATCAAATTTGGCATGTAGGTTCCTTACGACGTCTAGGGATGTACTAAGAAAGAATTTTTCAAAATTCCCTCGGGAAAGCGAGATATACGTATACGAACTTGCGAGGGGACGCACAGCCCAAACCGCTGGGTCTAGAGATGCCAAATTTGACATGTAGGGTCCTTATAAGGTCCAGACCGACTGGACCGGACCGGACCGGAACGGACCGGACTGGAAACGGACCGGACCGGACCGGAACGGATCAGGAACCGCACCGTACCGGGTCGTGCCGGATTTTATTTCTGCAGAAATATAATTATGCTAATTGGTATGTAGGTTCCTTATCAGGACCGGACCGATCGGACCGGACCGGACCGACTGGACCTGATCGGACCGGACTATATATAAATTTAAAGTCCTGGCTAACTTAACTATATATCAACGCACAGCCCAAACCGGTGGGTCTAGAGATTCCAAATTTGGACTGTAGGTTCCTTACGACGGCGTCGTCTAGGGGTGTATTAAGAAAGGATATTTCAAAATTCCCACGGGAAACCGAGATATACGCAAACGAAGTTGCGAGGTTATATCAAATTTGGCATGTAGGTTCCTTACGACATCTAGGGATGTACTAAGAAACGATTTTTCAAAATTCCCACGGGAAAGCGAGATATGCTAATTGAAAGATAAAGAGAGAAAGATATGATAATTGTTACTAGGCCACGCGGGCGAAGCCGCGGTCGGAAGCTAGTTAATAATAAAAGTTATTCAACTTTGCGTATTGTTTGTTACATGTGTAGGTAAGTAGGTTATAGTATAATTTTTACTAGGTTGCTATTTTATTTGGATAGGTGTTTGGGAGAGGATGACAATTCTTTAAATTTACCTTCAACATTATGTATATCGCAGTCATCTGGTTGAATCTGCTATTTGATTGAATGACTAGCGCGTTCATTGAATGACGACATTTAATTGAATGACTAAAGGACAACTTGACGTTCAACGTCTTGACTGAACGTCATTTAGCATAGTCGTTGAATGGGATATGGTGGGTTAGGTTAGGGTTAGCTTGTGATCATAACACCGGCGAGCGAGCAAAGCGAGCGAGGCGCGACTCTTTGGGTAGTCCATGGTTTTCTTTGGGATCCTGAAACTGAACAAATGAACTAAATTTCAATCACCTGACTGACTGACGTCCGCTCTGTTCAAAGGGCTATGTTACAATCCGCTAACTAGTTGGACGTTGAGTGACGCTTTTCAATCAACGTGCGGCCTAGTCATTCAATTAAATAACAGATTCAACCAGATGACGGCGACATGGATACTAGTTTTGAACACTACAAACTAAAAAGCCGGAAATAAAAACGGTAATTTAAAAAACTAAAAAACCCGACTGCGTTTCTGTGTAATTCGGAAATGAAAAAACCCTAAAACAAGAAAGTCGTCATACCCGATTGCACTTAACCTAAGAATTTCCAAAGTTGCTAAGGCGATGTTTATAAGCGTCAAATCCATGTTGTAGCATTGTAGCAGTCGGGACCCATTAAAAAAAAGCAATGTAATATAATGTATGTGTGTGCTTTCAATTTACGAAGTGTCTATTTCTTGAATGGGTCCCGACTGCTACAATGCTACAACATGGATTTGACGCTTATAAACATCGCCTTAGCAACTTTGGAAATTCTTAGGTTAAGTGCAATCGGGTATGACGACTTTCTTGTTTTAGGGTTTTTTCATTTCCGAATTACACAGAAACGCAGTCGGGTTTTTTAGTTTTTTAAATTACCGTTTTTATTTATTGTAGTTTGTGTTGTTGTTAGTTTTAAATTAAAAAGTAAAAGTGATAACATAAACCGTGAAGGCAGGTTACGTTACTTAAAGTACCTATGAAAAAAAGTTCATTGAATATTTTAGACATAATTTTTAGTTAAATTTAACTCTCAAAATATTTCTGATAAAAATATTAGCGAATAAAAATATCGACACGAAAAAAATATCGACACGTAAAAAATATCGACACGCAAAAAATATCAACCAATATTTTCAACCATTAAAATTAACCAATAAAAAAAATTAACAATTAACTTTTAACCAATAAATAAATTCAACCATTAACGCCACCTCTAGTCGATCGCATGATTATTTGCTATCATCTTGCATAAAAAATATATTCAAATACATTTTTGCTGTGAGTAGAATAAAAGTTTAAAATAGAACAAAGAATAACATTGGAAATAACGCTACATAATTTACACATTATGTGTGTAGTACTCACGAAAGGGTGAACTCAGACAAAACGGTAAAATATTCGCATATCAGGAAGCCGCTGGATGAAGACCGCTGCCAACTGGTCATGCTGGAGACGTTTGCCTATAGGCCTATGTGCAGCAGTGGACTTCTTGTGGCTCAGACGATGATGATGTTGATGATGATTGTGAAGAGCATGATGAAAATAGTAATTATGGTCTATTCTTCCTAAATCTTAAGAGCAACGCAGACGAGACGGACATATTGTGTGATAGAGCGCAAAAAGACCGTCTCGAATTTTTTACCGACTGAATACACACGTCATTTTGTTAATCATTCTTTCTTATTTTTGAAAGAGACGGAGATATATGACGAACTAGTTGTCAGGCTGGAAGCAAATACTTTTCTGGTATTAAATTGTTTAAATATTATGTCATTATTGTCTATTCTAGTTTTGTTCTATTGATTTACTCTCTTGGCTCTGAACGTATACTTTTATTTCTCTCATTATTTCAGTTCTTGAGATCTCTTCTGCTTCCACTACTCTCCCATGTACTTACAACCTTTACATTTTTTTCTATTACCACAGAAAAAAGCGCTTACTGAATAATCTGTCCCCTGTGTCACTCGTATCGTCGTAAAGGTGGTTATTTTTTAATTAAACGACAAGCAGCGGCTGGTCTGAGTGACCCTCCACGCCCAATTCCGAACGTTACCCTAACATAATGAACTCGTTCAATACAATGGCTCCCATAAATTAATGTTCAAATATTTCATTGTTTGAATACACAATAGATTTTAACAAGATATAATAGCTGCAATTACAGGATGCCGGAATTTCATTAAAGCTATGCTCTATGTGACCCCATATACATCAATTTCTGTTAGATGACACAAGTAGATGTCAATGGTGTTAAAATTATGTTTTATTTTTATTTGAGTCCGACTTATAAATTGTAACCTATCTCGCAGGTAACGGCACTCGAGTCATTTCCTAATTAAATCTTTTTTTTCACTTTGTCGGAGTTCAGTTTCGGAATTCAGATATTTCGAAGTAAACTAATTTCGAAACTAAGCTTTATCGCAGTAACAGTTTTGTCAGTACTGATTTTCTTTTTCTTTTTAGATTTGACTTGTATATTCCAAACCATAATTGTGTATGACATATCGCGTATTTTTCTTGTAAATGCAATTACATTGTAACGAGTGAAAAAAATAATGTTGAATAACAAAAAACCATGATCATTTTGCTTGTTTCCGAAATGATGTTAGTTAAAGTAGTTTATTTTATATTGAATTAACTAGCTTCTGCCCGCGGCTTCACCCGCGTGGCCTACTAACAATTAGCATATTTTTCTTCAGAAACAAATTCCGGTCCGGTCCGGTTCGGTCCGGCACGGCCCGGTACGGTACGGTTCCATTCGGTCCGATCAGGTCCGATCCGTTCCGGTCCGGTCCGGTCCGGTCGGTCGATCCTTATAAGGAACCTACATGACAAATTTAGAATCTCTAGACCCAGCGGTTTGGACTGTGCGTTGATAAATAGTTAAGTCAGTCAGTCAGGACTTTGAATTATATATATATATATATATATATATATATTAAGTATACAAATTGTAAATGACCAGAGTAAGTGACTGTAAACGCCTAGTCTAATAAATGATTTCCTTAATTAATTCATTATACATGTTTTTTTCGTTCACGGATTATACATACAATTTTATCCATTGATTAGAAACTGCGGTATCTCTGTAATTTCATATCTTCGTCGCTTAGGGCTCTCATTTTGTTACGAAGCTGCAGGTGCTCGCTTTAATAAAATTTTAATAGCATTATCCGATGAATTTTCATCACAAATTACAATATTCCATAAAATATTTTGGATACAAGGTAAACAATGTCGATTTTTAAATTTTATGACTTTACATTCAAAGTTTTTAGGATGCTTTTATTGATAGACTAATTAGAATTTTAATATGAAACAATTGTTATAGAAATAATGAGAACATAATTAAATTAATTAAATTAATTAGAATGCTACCCTGTAACCTTAAAACTACACGTTCCTGGGTGTTCGGTAACAGACCTCTGAATCGCCGGCACAACCATAATAATTTTTTCAAATATTGTCAAGAAAAGTATTCAAGCTCTTGCACTAACATTGAAGTTAGTGGCATGATTTACGCTGTTTGAAAATTAAGTCATTGTTGCTACTGCCACGAGCGTCGGGTAACGTGAGAGGAATCGTGACCTAGTCTCGTTTGGGAGAGCCTTGTAATGACGATTGTAGTACAAGGGCTGTGTGAAAATTCCAGAGGTTTTTTACAAACTTCGAAAGTCTATCGAATATCCTACTTTCCTGGTGTTATAATAAAAATTAAATTTATTTATTAATAAATTCAATTCAATTTATTTATTTCCACAACAACTTAATTTGTAGCTTAATTTAATTTGAAATTTCATATAGCAACAACTACTAACATTGTTTTTAAGAATTATCTGTTACTGACATGAAATGGACCTAATAGTTGTCTGAAATAAAAGATATTATTATTTTATTTATTTATTTGTAAAAGTGGGTACGGCACTTGAGTCATAAGTTAAGTTCAGTCGGAGAAACGCTTTGTCGAAGTTTACGATGACTTTGTCGAAGCTCTGTATAAGGTGTCCACTGAAAACCAGCGTCTCGTCGTGGTACTCATGCTACGGCATTTATACTGAGTGGAGACCCATTAGGACACAGTTTTTTAATTAGATATAAGTAATTTTAAGTTAATATTGTTGTCGTTGCCAAATAAATAAAAAATCTATCGTTCTTTTTTTTCTTTTAACTTCAGTAATATCGAATTTGGATATTTAGAAATAAACTACATATTTTCGAAATTAAAATTCTAATATAATTGTTTGTTGAAAATAAAAAAAAAGTGTCATCAGTGGTCATCATAGTCGATAATCTCACTTCACCATCGAAACATCAAAAAATTTGTAATCAAACTACTACTAAGGGCTGTTATTATAGGGACAAAAAATCCCATAGTCTTTTTGTGAATCGTGACATTAACAGATTAGGAGTCGGGAGGGTTGACCAAAATATTTGTTTTGGGCAGATAACGTCTACCTGTAGGATTAAGGTTACTTTATTTTTTGTGACGGGTTAACTCTTTAGTTAGTGAGATAGCCTATGTCGTCTGTCTCTCGTCATGCAATGCGGCATCATGTCACTACTCGAAAACTGACTTTGATTGACGATTGCATGAAGCAGTGTGGACTTTTTTTATATCACTGAGGTGTCAAACAAGCATACGACCCGCCTGATAAGTCGTGGCCTATTGACACTTGCAAATCTTGCAATACCCGGGGGTCGGTATCATTCGGGAGTTTCCGACCCTGTAGAAAGTGGAGCTCTGGAGAAACTCACCGTAGGAACACAACATGGCCGAGACCAATGCTATTTGGCTACTGTTCAGATTTTCTAAACATATACATAAATCTGTAATTTTGCTAATAATAATAATGTAAAATAACTTGTGGTTGCCAATCTTAATGTAAGAAAGAATATGGGCCTTTTAGCATGGCAACACCACAAATGCTCTCTACGGATGCCTCCGTACCTAACAACACATTGTGCTCTGCAAAATAATTTATAATAAAGTTTAATGTCATTATATGAGATCGCATTTTATTTATACAGCTACGATCTTCTGTAAGGTGGAGGTCCTTCCCCAAGCGGGCTGCTCCGTTTTGAGCGGATTGCCGCTGTGCGTGCCCTACCTCTCTTAAAATGATTGCATGTAGCAGCGTGGACATAAAATGAACAAAATATCGTCATTATATATGTTGCATGCATTCGTCAAATGACGCGTTTGTGGACAGTAGGCCAAACCGTGAATCCATACCGCAAAAGTTAACTTTTTTGGACACAATGCAACACGGTAACATAAGGTTAAAGGCGCGGTCCCACTGCTGCGCACGCTGTGCACGAACACGTGGGCCACGTGGCACATTACAGCTGCGTACGTATGACTACGTGGGTCTACGTTTCCACAGCGTGCGCAGCGATGTGCACGCTTTGTGGAACAAGCTGTGTACCGCATTCACTGCGTGCATGGCGTTGACAGCGTTGAGCTATGTTGAGCAAGCCACGCGTGTATCAATGACGTCACTTGATGGTTAACGTGTCCGTGGGTTGCAGTGGAGACAATCACGTACATCCTCTTGCAAAGCAAAGCTTAACACACGTGCGTAGCCTCTTCGTGCGCAGCAGTGGGACAGCGCCTTAACATTAGGTAACATTCATCAATTTTTGCCAGTTTTTTTTTTGTTTTTTGTAATCGAATATTGTCCACTAACACTTGGAAGGAAACGTTGATCAACAAAAAGTAACTGCGGTATGGCTGCACGGTAAGATTTTTTTATTTTTTATACCACAAAGGTGGCAAACAAGCATACGGCCTGTTGGTAAGCATCACCGTAGCCTCACGCTTGCAATACCGGGGGTATCACTTACGCGTTGCCAACCCTCCTAACCCCCCCCCCCCCCCCCCAAGTGGAGCTCTGGAGACCTTACTCACCGTAGGAACACAACATGGCCGAGACCAATGCTACGATCTTCTGTAAGGTGGAGGTCCTTCCCCAGACGGGCTGGGCTGCTCCGATTTGAGCGGATATCCATTGTGCCCTACCTCTCTAGAGATCATATTACGGTCAGTGCAATTTGTTGTTTGAAATTCATAGAAAAATTTAAATAATTTACATTTTTTAAACTAGGTATACTATGTCTATATAACTGCAGGTCATAAAACATCAACTCAGTTAATACATTTTTTTCTCCCCAAGAAAAACCATTTCCTCCCAAAAACTCCGAGTCGCGACATATCTTTATTTGGACGGGCCGATAAAAAAATAATGTCCGACATTAAGGGAGGACTTAATTTAAATATTTCTGACGCAGCCGCCCGTCTCTTTCGCTCTAGTTCACTCCTGTATCTATTCGTCCTTTTTTAACAGTCAACGATAAGTCACAGAGCCGTAGCTGGGTAAATGCCTTTTTAAGTGGAACCCTTACAATGTTTTTCTAACAAAATGCGTTGTAACAATGTTATAGGCTTTGGTCCATTAGGCCAATGACTGTTTTATGTGAAAAATGGATTTAATTACATTTATTTCGATTTGTGATTGCTTGAGTGGTTATGTTTATTTTTTTGTATTGTACATCCACAGTTTTGTGTAACAAGCTATTAAAAGCAAAACATACTACCAGCGGCAGCGGCTCAGGAGCAGCGGCGGCGTGGGAGCGTCCTGTATTTCATATATTTTTGTGAACGACATCATACTAGACGCGGCGCGGGTAGCGAGACGGCGCGGCGCAGATATTATCGCCACTACGACTACCTTGCACGTCAATATTCTGTGTGAGAATCCTTCCCGGTCGATTTATTTTCATAAATTTTCGACCACTCTATTATTTGCAAGAGAGGTAGCGCACAGCGGATAATCCGCTCAAATCGGAGTAGCCCGTCTGGGAAAGCACCTCCACCTTCCAGAAGATCGTAGCCAAATAGTATCGGTCTCGACCATGTTGTGCTCCTACGATGAGTAAGGTCTCCAGAGCTCCACTTGGGGGGGTTGGGAGGGTTGTCAACGCGCGAGCGATATCCCCGGTATTGCAAGCGTCTATAGGCTACGGTGATGCTTACCAACAGCCGGTCCGTATGCTTGTTTGCCACCTTATACAAAAAAAAAATATACTAGCTGCTGCCCGCGGCTTCACTCGTTATATAGCATAAACACTCACAAAATAACGTGGCTTTTTATTGTTAAAAGAATTTTTCAAGGTTTAGTTGATCAGTACAACATCGCAAAGACAAACTTTATCTCTTTATAATATTAGTAGACAACAAATAAAAAAAATTATTGCTAAAAAGTAAATTGATAAAGTAACTGTATCAAAAGAACCTAGTTTTTTCGTGGTCCAACCATTTTGTCCTATTGGTAAGACCACGGGGAACAACTGTGTCTGTTTGTCCTACTATTTATAGAAACAAAAATATCCAATACAGCTTTTATAGCAAGATAATTCCAAAGAGAAATCTCAAAATGATATTATATGGGTTGGATCTTTGTTGAACCACAAAAATTTTATATTACTTCGTTAAATCCTTTTGCATAATGACATCCCATCATGTTTACAAACTTTAAACTTAGGAATTTTTATTGTCACTTCAACTTGTGGGGTAGCACACCCTATCTGATTTATTAGTATGGCTTTTTAGTGATTAATTTCAAATTAAAACTTAATTGGTACCGTATGTCGGAGACTTAAGTAATGCTTCTTTTTATTTGTTAAGATAATGTAAATTAAAATAAAGGAGTTCGTTGGCGTCGTGTGTCGCATTCTAACACGCGTGTCAAGCAACGTCGACCCGAACCAGTGTTTGGATGGGTTTGTTATCTCGAGCTTTTCGGTGTCTCCGAGGGCGCGTTAAGTCAGTCCCGGCTGTTATCAATGGCGTCGTTATGCCAATTCGTGGCCTTTAGGCGAATTGAAAACACTGACCTATTCACAGTGCATGCGTTTGATGCAGGATCTATCTATACGTAGGTACTGAAGTTAGGAGTTGGTTGCAACTTGCGTGACTCTGTTTGAAACTGGGTTTAAAACCATATGTGATGATGCTTGTAAGTTTGTCTCCTTTTTAAATAAAACAAACTTTAGTAACTCTATTTTTTTATTTTACACCTTTTACACAATATTTACATTATTAGCTATTGAGATATAAAAATCAGTTGAAAATATCCCACGAACTAATGGTGAGTTGCCCCACAAAGAGAAACATTTAAAGTTAACATTAAACTATGCTATTGTCACTGTCAACATTAAGATACAATTCCGTGACGGACCGCACGCTGCAGACTGCAGCTGCAGACTGCAAGCAACATACTTATTTCTATGTAGGTCTATGAAAGCGATCCTAAGCGCGGCGACGATGATACTGCGGTCGGCGCAGCGGCACTTTCATGGAATACATAGAAAGTAGTGTCGCTTGCAGTCTGCAGCGTGCGGTCCGTCTTGGAATTAGACCTTATAAAATAAAATTGACCAATATTTATTTAGGAAGAATAGAAAGCGTTATTGTTGCTAAGTGATGCAGTAGAATTTTCCCGTCAACAAATGTCGTTCATTCTGTATGAGCACTAAGGTAATAGTAAATCGAGTGTTAACGTCATCAGGGCTCTATCCTTTCTGGGCAGCAAGCTGGGAAGGGTCTACTTAGGTTACCTACTCGGAAGAAACCTGGATTTATATCGGGCTCGCATCTGAAAAGAATTATTACCGTATTAAACAAATTGTACACAAAGCACGCAGCGCCACCTGGTGCCAAAGTAAGCTAGGCTTATCCTTCTTGTGTTATGGGTTCAGACAATAGATAGGTATATTATTCGTAATTGTAAACTTATCTATAAAATTCAAAGTCCTGTCTGACTTAAGTATATATCAACGCACAGCCCAAACCGCTGGGACTAGAGATTTCAAATTTGGAATGTAGGTTCTATATAAGGACCGGACTGACGGGACAGGATCTACCGGACCGGACCGGACCGGAATTTGTTTTTGAAGAAAAATATGCTAATTGTTAGTAGGCCACGCGGGCGAAACCGCGGGCAGAAGCTATAGAAATCACTTAGATGATATAGATATATGATACACAGAAATCACTCAGATTCGAGATAAACACATATACCATCACATAAAATGTTTTCCCCGAGCGGGAATCGAACCAGAAAAGACAGTGGTACCGAAAGTAGGTTCATAACCAACGCGCCACGGGGCTTTCAAGAATATTAGTTCACTTGTATGGATTGCGTCGTGTAAATTAACCTCAAGTTAAACAACGACGACTTTAGTCAGTCTTTCGATGGGTTTAGAAATCTTAACATTTCTGCTTTGCATGTCCGCAGGCAAGCAAAGTAAACGGGCTACAACTATCGTTTAGGTACTTTACTTCAAATAATATAGATTGTAAACCCGACTAAATGCCTGATAGTTAACTAAGAGATATAAAAATAAACTACGCCGGAAGCTACATAAATAGATAGATAGATAGAATAAGCTTTATTTGCAACACACAATCAAGTAATACAGTAAACAGTAAAAGTTACAAATTAGTGTATATGCAACAAGGCGGCCTTATTGCTCAAAGCAATTTTTCAAGGCAACCTTAGGCTAACGTATTTTTGTATGAAGTGGGCAGGGCTAGCATCATGTAGGGTTCATTCCAAAAACAATTGAAAAAAATAATTGTAAACCTTATACGGTCACATAAATATTCGGTGACCGATTTAATATTGCACCATTAAATGTTTTAGTCTGCGATTTGTGATTATTGGAAGCGAGTGGGGCCCTCAGTCCCGGATCAGTCACGGCCGTCGCCCACACGACACGCGTCATGCACTGAGGAAGGTAACATAATGCATGATCACGATCAACTCTCGTTCAAGAATAACCACGTAATTTTATCGTTTTCTAATAATGCTTACAGAATTAGGTTTTTATGATGATATTTGGCATTTACAAGTTTCCAGAAATAACTTTCTAGAAATTATTATCTACATTCCAGCGTAACTCAAAAATTGTTGAATGGAAATTTGTGTTAAGAGCGCGCACTCCGTCCACTAGCGTCGCCATTTGAACGAGAGTGATAGCTGGTAAACGTAGATGAAAAAGTAAAATAATGTTCTATTACGCATTAGAATAGAGGTGAAGTATATTTATATCACTTTGTTAACATTTAAAATGTTTCTGTTTCGATAAATAACGAGTTGAGAAAAAAAAACGGCCGTTTTTGTTTTCAATCCATCAAAAACCAGCTATCTCTCTCGTTTAAATGGCGGCGCTAGTGGACGGATTGCGCGCTCTTAATCTTGCGTAAAAAAAAAGTGAATAATTTTTTTGCTAAAAACTTATGTACGTAATTTTGTTTTTTATTTCAACCGTACAGTAATATTTAAGTGTCAAAACTATGGAGTAAATTTTAGCCTTTTATTTTTTTGTGTTTGTAATGTTTGGTGGTTGTAATGTTATAAAAACCATTATAATTTATGTGAGTAACAAAATTCAAATAAAATAAAAATGTAATTGGTAACATATTGCATAAATATGACACATTGACATTCTTGATTTTTTGTTACGCACGTGATAAAATGCATCCGTGTGCAGGGGTTAAAATAATCACAAAAATCCCAGAGTTTTTTGTGTCAACCAATTTGTCAACTTTTTATATTAAAGTCAATGGCAAATAAATTTGTCTCTTCTTTCCATAAAGGATTGTATTTCGTTTGAACTGAACTAAAGAACTATTTATACAAGTTTGATAATTATCAATATTGATCTTATTGAACTAATATAAACTGACATGACAAGAAGCAAATACTATAGAAGACTAATACGCACAGCTCTTGACGTTTCTCATACAATGACTTGGCAACCTCCGTTCACCTCATGCCGCTAGGGGCGCTATAACATTTTGCATACAAAAAACCTCCGCTCACCTCATGCCGCTAGGGGCGCTATAACATTTTTCTTACAAAACGCACAAAAGTTTTGAAATCGTTCACCTCATGCCGCCCTCATGCCGTAGGGGCGCTAGTGTCGCGTCTTGCCCGAATTCTTCCGAAGCTGTGCGTATTAGTCTTCTATAGTATTTGCAAGAAGTAATCAACGTATAACAAATGATAATCGAAATTACGAAGAAAAAAGAGGAATTTAGAGGAACTTAAGTAACAAAAAAGAATGAATATGCACGAACAAAGTAGGTATTCAAAGTCTAAGGGGTAATTTATGCCTTCCTAACGGTGAAAGAATTTTTGAAATTGGTTCAGTAGTTATTGAGTTAATTCGTTACAAACAAAAATATTATCTCTACCAGTCAAACTTCGGGAACTGCGGAAATACACGAAAGCGGCTATGGTTTTTTAAAACAATATTAGTATAGATTTAAATAAAAATCAATTAGAATATACTTAATTAAATAACATGAAATTCAATAAAATTAATTAAAACTAAGGTGACCCAAAGGCTGGCAGTTACTTCGCTCAACGGATATCTATCGCCGTTCAGCGAGGTAACGCTGCTAGCATTTTGGGCACCCTGCCACAGGGACCATGTCTTTTTAATGCTTAGTTTTAGTTTTTATTGTTAGTTTAGTTTTAAT